>CM026395.1:26911347-27013907 GCA_014843695.1 Archivesica marissinica | reverse complement strand
AAACAAGTACACATTGAATCATGTGCTCTACCTACTGTAATCAATATTGTGCCAGAAACCAGTACACATTGAAGCATGTGTTCTACCTACTGTAATCAATATTGTGCCGGAAACCAGTACATCTTGAATCATGTGTTCTACCTACTGTAGTCAATATTGTGCCGGAAACAAGTACATATTGAAGCATGTGTTCTACCTACTGTAATCAATATTGTGCCGGAAACCAGTACATCTTGAATCATGTGTTCTACCTACTGTAATCAATATTGTGCCGGAAACCATTACATATTGAAGCATGTGTTCTACCTACTGTAGTCGATATTGTGCCGGAAACCAGTACATCTTGAAGCATGTGTTCTACCTACTGTAATCAATATTGTGCCGGAAACCAGTACATCTTGAAGCATGTGTTCTACCTACTGTAGTCAATATTGTGCCGGAAACCAGTACATCTTGAATCGTGTGTTCTACCTACTGTAATCAATATTGTGCCGGAAACCAGTACATATTGAAGCATGTGTTCTACCTATTGTAATCAATATTGTGCCGGAAACCAGTACATCTTGAATCGTGTGTTCTACCTACTGTAATCAATATTGTGCCGGAAACCATTACATATTGAAGCATGTGTTCTACCTACTGTAATCAATATTGTGCCGGAAACCAGTACATATTGAAGCATGTGTTCTACCTACTGTAATCAATATTGTGCCGGAAACCAGTACATCTTGAATCGTGTGTTCTACCTACTGTAATCAATATTGTGCCGGAAACCAGTACACCTTGAATCATGTGTTCTACCTACTGAAGTCAATATTGTGACGGAAACCAGTACACCTTGAATCATGTGTTCTACCTACTGTAATCAATATTGTGCCGGAAACCAGTACACCTTGAATCATGTGTTCTACCTACTGAAGTCGATATTGTGACGGAAACCAGTACACCTTGAATCATGTGTTCTACCTACTGTAATCAATATTGTGCCGGAAACCAGTACACCTTGAATCATGTGTTCTACCTACTGAAGTCGATATTGTGACGGAAACCAGTACACCTTGAATCATGTGTTCTACCTACTGTAATCAATATTGTGCCGGAAACCAGTACACCTTGAATCATGTGTTCTACCTACTGAAGTCGATATTGTGACGGAAACTAGTACACCCTGAATCATGTGTTCTACCTACTGTAATCAATATTGTGCCGGAAACCAGTACATCTTGAAAGCATTTGTTCTACCTATTGTAATCAATATTGTGACGGAAACCAGTACACCTTGAATCATGTGTTCTACCTACTGTAATCAATATTGTGCCGGAAACCAGTACATCTTGAATCGTGTGTTCTACCTACTGTAATCAATATTGTGCCGGAAACCAGTACACCTTGAATCATGTGTACTACCTACTGTAGTCAATATTGTGCCGGAAACCAGCATATATTGAAGCATGTGTTCTACCTACTGTAATCAATATTGTGCCGGAAACCATTACATATTGAAGCATGTGTTCTACTTACTGTAATCGATATTGTGCCGGAAACCAGTACATCTTGAAGTATGTGTTCTACCTACTGTAATCGATATTGTGCCGGAAACCAGTACATCTTGAAGTATGTGTTCTACCTACTGTATTCGATATTGTGCCGGAAACCAGTACATCTTGAAGTATGTGTTCTACCTACTGTAATCAATATTGTACCGGAAACCAGTACATATTGAAGCATGTGTTCTACCTACTGTAATCAATATTGTGCCGGAAACCATTACATATTGAAGCATGTGTTCTACCTACTGTAATCGATATTGTGCCGGAAACCAGTACATCTTGAAGCATGTGTTCTACCTACTGTAAACGATATTGTGCCAGAAACAAGTACATATTGAATTGTGTGTTCTACCTACTGTAGTCGATATTGTGCCGGAAACCAGTACATCTTGAATCGTGTGTTCTACCTACTGTAGTCAATATTGTGCCGGAAACCAGTACATATTGAAGCATGTGTTCTACCTATTGTAATTAATATTGTGCCGGAAACCAGTACATCTTGAATCGTGTGTTCTACCTACTGTAATCAATATTGTGCCGGAAACCAGTACACCTTGAATCATGTGTTCTACCTACTGAAGTCGATATTGTGACGGAAACCAGTACACCTTGAAGCATGTGTTCTACCTATTGTAATCAATATTGTGCCGGAAACCAGTACATCTTGAAAGCATTTGTTCTACCTATTGTAATCAATATTGTGCCGGAAACCGGTACATCTTGAAATATGTGTTCTACATACTGTAGCCAATATTGTGCCGGAAACCAGTACATATTGAACCATGTGTTCTATCTACTGTAGTCAATATTGTGCCGGAAACCAGCATATATTGAAGCATGTGTTCTACCTACTGTAATCAATATTGTGCCGGAAACCATTACATATTGAAGCATGTGTTCTACTTACTGTAATCGATATTGTGCCGGAAACCAGTACATCTTGAAGTATGTGTTCTACCTACTGTAATCGATATTGTGCCGGAAACCAGTACATATTGAAGCATGTGTTCTACCTACTGTAATCAATATCGTGCCGGAAACCATTATATCTTGAAGTATGTATTCTACCTACTGTAGTCAATATTGTGCCGGAAAGCAGTACATCTTGAATCGTGTGTTCTACCTACTGTAATCAATATTGTGCCGGAAACCATTACATATTGAAGCATGTGTTCTACCTACTGTAATCGATATTGTGCCGGAAACCAGTACATCTTGAAGCATGTGTTCTACCTACTGTAATCGATATTGTGCCGGAAACCATTACATATTGAAGCATGTGTTCTACCTACTGTAATCGATATTGTGCCGGAAACCAGTACATATTGAAGCATGTGTTCTACCTATTGTAATCAATATTGTGCCGGAAACCAGTACATCTTGAATCGTGTGTTCTACCTACTGTAATCAATATTGTGCCGGAAACCAGTACATATTGAAACATGTGTTCTACCTATTGTAATCAATATTGTGCCGGAAACCAGTACATCTTGAATCGTGTGTTCTACCTACTGTAATCAATATTGTGCCGGAAACCAGTACACCTTGAATCATGTGTTCTACCTACTGAAGTCGATATTGTGACGGAAACCAGTACACCTTGAATCATGTGTTCTACCTACTGTAATCAATATTGTGCCGGAAACCAGTACATCTTGAAGCATGTGTTCTACCTACTGTAATCAATATTGTGCCGGAAACCAGTACATCTTGAAGCATGTGTTCTACCTATTGTAATCAATATTGTGCCGGAAACCAGTACATCTTGAAACATGTGTTCTACCTACTGTAATCAATATTGTGCCGGAAACCAGTACATATTGAAGCATGTGTTCTACCTATTGTAATCAATATTGTGCCGGAAACCAGTACATATTGAAGCATGTGTTCTACCTACTGTAATCAATATTGTGCCGGAAACCAGTACATATTGAAGCATGTGTTCTACCTACTGTAATCGATATTGTGCCGGAAACCAGTACATCTTGAAGCATGTGTTCTACCTACTGTAATCAATATTGTGCCGGAAACCAGTACATCTTGAAGCATGTGTTCTACCTACTGTAATCAATATTGTGCCGGAAACCAGTACATCTTGAAGCATGTGTTCTACCTACTGTAATCAATATTGTGCCGGAAACCAGTACATATTGAAGCATGTGTTCTACCTACTGTAATCGATATTGTGCCGGAAACCAGTACATCTTGAATCATGTGTTCTACCTACTGTAATCAATATTGTGCCGGAAACCAGTACATCTTGAATCATGTGTTCTACCTACTGTAATCGATATTGTGCCGGAAACCAGTACATCTTGAAGCATGTGTTCTACCTACTGTAATCAATATTGTGCCGGAAACCAGTACATCTTGAAGCATGTGTTCTACCTACTGTAATCAATATTGTGCCGGAAACCAGTACATCTTGAATCATGTGTTCTACCTACTGTAATCAATATTGTGCCGGAAACCAGTACATCTTGAATCATGTGTTCTACCTACTGTAATCAATATTGTGCCGGAAACCAGTACATCTTGAAGCATGTGTTCTACCTACTGTAATCAATATTGTGCCGGAAACCATTACATATTGAAGCATGTGTTCTACCTACTGTAATCGATATTGTGCCGGAAACCAGTACATCTTGAAGCATGTGTTCTACCTACTGTAATCGATATTGTGCCGGAAACCAGTACATCTTGAATCATGTGTTCTACCTACTGTAGTCAATATTGTGCCGGAAACCAGTACATCTTGAATATGTGTTCTACCTACTGTATCAATATTGTGCCGGAAACCAGTACATATTGAAGCATGTGTTCTACCTACTGTAATCAATATTGTGCCGGAACCATATCGAAATGTTCTACCTACTGTATCAATATTGTGCCGGAAACAGTACATCTTGAATCGTGTGTTCTACCTACTGTAATCAATATTGTGCCGGAAACCAGTACATATTGAAGCATGTGTTCTACCTACTGTAATCGATATTGTGCCGGAAACCAGTACATATTGAAGCATGTGTTCTACCTACTGTAATCGATATTGTGCCGGAAACCAGTACATTGAAGCATGTGTTCTACCTACTGTATCATATTGTGCCGGAACCAGTACATCTTGAATCGTGTGTTCTACCTACTGTAATCAATATTGTGCCGGAAACCAGTACATATTGAAACATGTGTTCTACCTATTGTAATCAATATTGTGCCGGAAACCAGTACATCTTGAATCGTGTGTTCTACCTACTGTAATCAATATTGTGCCGGAAACCAGTACACCTTGAATCATGTGTTCTACCTACTGAAGTCGATATTGTGACGGAAACCAGTACACCTTGAATCATGTGTTCTATCTACTGTAATCAATATTGTGCTGGAAATCAGTACATATTGAATCATGTGTTCTACCTACTGTAGTCGATATTGTGCCGGAAACCAGTACATCTTGAATCGTGTGTTCTACCTACTGTAGTCAATATTGTGCCGGAAACCAGTACATCTTGAAGCATGTGTTCTACCTATTGTAATCAATATTGTGACGAAAATCAGTACATATTGAAGCATGTGTTCTATCTACTGTAATCAATATTGTGCTGGAAATCAGTACATCTTGAAGCATGTGTTCTACCTATTGTAATCAATATTGTGACGAAAATCAGTACATATTGAAGCATGTGTTCTATCTACTGTAATCAATATTGTGCTGGAAATCAGTACATCTTGAATCGTGTGTTCTACCTACTGTAATCAATATTGTGCCGGAAACCATTACATATTGAAGCATGTGTTCTACCTACTGTAATCGATATTGTGCCGGAAACCAGTACATCTTGAAGCATGTGTTCTACCTACTGTAATCGATATTGTGCCGGAAACCATTACATATTGAAGCATGTGTTCTACCTACTGTAATCGATATTGTGCCGGAAACCAGTACATCTTGAAGCATGTGTTCTACCTATTGTAATCAATATTGTGCCGGAAACCAGTACATCTAGAATCGTGTGTTCTACCTACTGTAATCAATATTGTGCCGGAAACCAGTACATATTGAAACATGTGTTCTACCTATTGTAATCAATATTGTGCCGGAAACCAGTACATCTTGAATCGTGTGTTCTACCTACTGTAATCAATATTGTGCCGGAAACCAGTACACCTTGAATCATGTGTTCTACCTACTGAAGTCGATATTGTGACGGAAACCAGTACACCTTGAATCATGTGTTCTACCTACTGTAATTAATATTGTGCCGGAAACCAGTACATCTTGAAGCATGTGTTCTACCTATTGTAATCAATATTGTGCCGGAAACCAGTACATCTTGAAATATGTGTTCTACATACTGTAGTCAATATTGTGCCGGAAACCAGTACATATTGAACCATGTGTTCTACCTACTGTAGTCAATATTGTGCCGGAAACCAGTACATATTGAAGCATGTGTTCTACCTATTGTAATCAATATTGTGCCGGAAACCAGTACATATTGAAGCATGTGGTCTACCTACTGTAATCAATATTGTGCTGGAAACCAGTACATATTGAATCGTGTGTTCTACCTACTGTAGTCAATATTGTACCGGAAACAAGTACACATTGAAGCATGTGTTCTACCTATTGTAATCAATATTGTGCCGGAAACCAGTACATATTGAAGCATGTGTTCTACCTATTGTAATCAATATTGTGCCGGAAACCAGTACACATTGAAGCATGTGTTCTACCTACTGTAGTCGATATTGTGCCGGAAACCAGTACACCTTGAAGTATGTGTTCTACCTACTGTAGTCAATATTGTGCCGGAAACCAGTACATATTGAAGCATGTGTTCTACCTATTGTAATCAATATTGTGCCGGAAACCAGTACATCTTGAATCATGTGTTCTACCTACTGTAATCAATATTGTGCCGGAAACCATTACATACTGAAGCATGTGTTCTACCTACTGTAGTCAATATTGTGCCGGAAACCAGCATATATTGAAGCATGTGTTCTACCTACTGTAATCAATATTGTGCCGGAAACCATTACATATTGAAGCATGTGTTCTACCTACTGTAATCGATATTGTGCCGGAAACCAGTACATCTTGAAGTATGTGTTCTACCTACTGTAATCGATATTGTGCCGGAAACCAGTACATCTTGAAGTATGTGTTCTACCTACTGTATTCAATATTGTGCCGGAAACCAGTACATCTTGAAGTATGTGTTCTACCTACTGTAATCAATATTGTACCGGAAACCAGTACATCTTGAAGCATGTGTTCTACCTACTGTAATCAATATTGTGCCGGAAACCATTACATATTGAAGCATGTGTTCTACCTACTGTAATCGATATTGTGCCGGAAACCAGTACATCTTGAAGCATGTGTTCTACCTACTGTAATCGATATTGTGCCGGAAACCGGTACATCTTGAAGCATGTGTTCTACCTACTGTAAACGATATTGTGTCAGAAACAAGTACATATTGAATCCTGTGTTCTACCTACTGTAGTCGATATTGTGCCGGAAACCAGTACATCTTGAATCGTGTGTTCTACCTACTGTAGTCAATATTGTGACGGAAACCAGTACATATTGAAGCATGTGTTCTACCTATTGTAATCAATATTGTGCCGGAAACCAGTACATCTTGAATCGTGTTTTCTACCTACTGTAATCAATATTGTGCCGGAAACCAGTACATCTTGAATCATGTGTTCTACCTACTGAAGTCGATATTGTGACGGAAACCAGTACACCTTGAATCATGTGTTCTACCTACTGTAATCAATATTGTGCCGGAAACCAGTACATCTTGAAGTATGTGTTCTACCTACTGTAATCAATATTGCACCGGAAACCAGTACATCTTGAAGCATGTGTTCTACCTACTGTAATCAATATTGTGCCGGAAACCATTACATATTGAACCATGTGTTCTACCTACTGTAGTCAATATTGCACCGGAAACCAGTACATCTTGAAGCATGTGTTCTACCTACTGTAATCAATATTGTGCCGGAAACCATTACATATTGAAGCATGTGTTCTACCTACTGTAATCGATATTGTGCCGGAAACCAATACATCTTGAAGTATGTGTTCTACCTACTGTAATCGATATTGTGCCGGAAACCAGTACATCTTGAAGTATGTGTTCTACCTACTGTATTCGATATTGTGCCGGAAACCAGTACATCTTGAAGTATGTGTTCTACCTACTGTAATCAATATTGTGCCGGAAACCAGTACATCTTGAAGCATGTGTTCTACCTACTGTAATCAATATTGTGCCGGAAACCAGTACATATTGAAGCATGTGTTCTACCTACTGTAATCGATATTGTGCCGGAAACCAGTACATCTTGAAGTTGTGTTCTACCTACTGTAATCGATATTGTGCCGGAAACCAGTACATCTTGAAGTATGTGTTCTACCTACTGTATTCGATATTGTGCCGGAAACCAGTACATCTTGAAGTATGTGTTCTACCTACTGTAATCAATATTGTACCGGAAACCAGTACATCTTGAAGCATGTGTTCTACCTACTGTAATCAATATTGTGCCGGAAACCATTACATATTGAAGCATGTGTTCTACCTACTGTAATCGATATTGTGCCGGAAACCAGTACATCTTGAAGCATGTGTTCTACCTACTGTAATCGATATTGTGCCGGAAACCATTACATATTGAAGCATGTGTTCTACCTACTGTAATCGATATTGTGCCGGAAACCGGTACATCTTGAAGCATGTGTTCTACCTACTGTAAACGATATTGTGCCAGAAACAAGTACATATTGAATCGTGTGTTCTACCTACTGTAGTCGATATTGTGCCGGAAACCAGTACATCTTGAATCGTGTGTTCTACCTACTGTAGTCAATATTGTGACGGAAACCAGTACATCTTGAATCATGTGTTCTACCTACTGTAGTCGATATTGTGCCGGAAACCAGTACATCTTGAATCGAGTGTTCTACCTACTGTAGTCAATATTGTGCCGGAAGTCAGTACATATTGAAGCATGTGGTCTACCTACTGTAATCGATATTGTGCAGGAAACCAGTACATCTTGAAGTATGTGTTCTACCTACTGTAGTCGAAATTGTGCCGGAAACCAGTACATCTTGAAATATGTGTTCTACCTACTGTAATCAATATTGTACTGGAAACCAGTACATCTTGAAGCATGTGTTCTACCTATTGTAGTCGATATTGTGCCAGAAACCAGTACATATTGAATCCTGTGTTCTAGCTACTGTAGTCTCGTGTATTTATTTTACAATGATTACGAAGCAAGTTTTAACAACTTATATTAATCACTCTCGTTGGCGCGGATGAAAGCGCATATGTGGTCATTCGTGTGGGAGGAAACCGGAGTACCCAGAGAAAACCCACCTGTCCGATCTGACGACCACCGTACCATCTCGCATACTTCCCGGTCCAAGGATCGAACCCGGGTTGCATTGGCGAGAAGCGAGCATGCTAACAACTGCGCTAATCGGACAGCTATTCATATTATTTGTGAACCTTGTTAGAATCATAATAACATTTTACTACATCGCACAGCATAAATGGGATGTGCGTGACAGCAACAAGTTGTGCTTTGTAGTTATCTAGCAGTATTGCGTGATATATACATGTGTTACACGCACCTATAGTACCGTGACTGATCACCACGTACGCGTGCGTCTGTTTAATACACTAAGTTATCTCTCAATGAATTGCCTCTTCCGTCTCCCTCATGGGTTGGATTTCACCAACAATGAGGTCTCGAGAGCGATTAATATAATATTGCATAAACTTGTTTTGCAATCGAGCTAAAATAAATTTGTATACCGTTAGTTTTTCTCTCATCAAAATTATATGCACATTTATTTAGTGTATTGGAACTGGATCTAAGAACTACTGTTATCATTTGACCTATATTTCAATAATTCTTAGGAAAGCCACCAATTTTCAATCCGAGACATTTGTTAACATATTGTATTTGCGTTAACTTTGCTGTTTTTTGGGAGGGATAAATAAACTGTATACGTTAAGCTGATAGTGTTATATAAGTCATGTACTGCTCATCATGCAGGGATATAAAAATAAAACAGTCAAGCACCACACCTCCAAATAAAGACCACATCCAAATAAAGACCACCCTCCGAATAAAGACCACTCTCCAAATAAAGACCACCTTCCAAATAAAGACCACATCCAAATAAAGACCACATCCAAATAAAGACCACCCTCCGAATAAAGACCACCTCCGAATAAAGACCACCCTCCAAATAAAGACCACATCCAAATAAAGACCACATCCAAATAAAGACCACCCTCCGAATAAAGACCACCTCCGATAAAGACCACCCTCCAAATAAAACCACATCCAAAAAAGACCACCTCCAAATAAGCCACATCCAAATAAAGTCCACATCCAATAAAACCACCCTCCAATAAAGACCACATCCGAATAAAGACCACCCTGCGAATAAAGACCACCCTCCAAATAAAGCCACATCCAATAAGACCACCTCCAAATAAAGACCACCCTCCAAATAAAGACCACCCTCGAATAAAGATCACCTCCAATAAAGACCCACCCTCCAAATAAAGACCACATCCAATAAAGACCACCTCCAAATAAAGACCACCCTCTAAATAAAGACCACCCTGCGAATAAAGATCACCTCCAAATAAAGACCACCCTCCAAATAAAGACCACTTCCAAATAAAGACCACCCTCCAAATAAAAACCACATCCGAATAAAGATCACCTCCAAATAAAGACCACCTCCAAATAATGACCACCCTCCAAATAAAGACCACCTCCAAATAAAGACCACCTCCAAATAAAGGCCAGCTTCAAATAAAGACCAGCCCCAAATAAAGACAACCTCCAAATAAAGAGGACCCTCCAAATAAAGACCAAATCCAAATAAAGACCACCTCCAAATAAAGACCACCCTCCAAATAAAGACCACATCCAAATAAAGATCACCTCCAAATAAATACCACATCCAAATAAAGACCACATCCAAATAAAGACCACCCTCCAAATAAAGACCACATCCAAATAAAGACCACATCCAAATAAAGACCACATCCAAATAGAGACCACCTCCGAATAAAGACCAAATCCAAATAAAGACCACCCTCCAATAAAGACCACCCTCCAAATAAAGACCACCACCCTCCAATAAAGACCACCTCCAAATAAAGACCAAATCCAAATAAAGACCACCCTCCAAATAAAGACCACCTCAAAATAAAGATCACCCTCCAAATAAAGATCATCTCCAAATAAGCACAACATCCAAATAAAACCCTATCCAAATAAAGACCCTCTCTAATTAACCCCCAAATAATGAATACCTCCGAAATAGACACCCTCCAAATAAACCCTCCAAATAAAGACCACGTCCAAAAAATGACCCCTCCAAATAACGACACCCTCCAAATAACGACACCCTCCAAATAAAGACCCCCTCCAAATAGAGACCACCTCCAAATAAAGACCACATTGACCAGATTGTCTGTGTGTGTCTTCACTGTGTGTTTCTGGTCAATCATTATGAATGTGGGGGCATCCGTGTCGGCGTGGTTAATGTAGCTGACTACACAGCACTTGCCACACGCCGCCGTTGTAGGTTCGAATCCCGCTGTAAAGTTTCGAATAATTTCATGAGGAATCTATCCAGTTGGCTTGCGGAAGGTTGGTGGTTCTCCCTGGGCGTTCGTCCGTGCCCGAAACATTACTCGGAATGGCACCCGGCGTCTTCATAAATTCACAAATAGCTGGATGCATCACTGACACCATATGCCATAAGTCATTGTTGCGACTCTAAGCGCCAAAAAACAAAACAAACTAAGCATTATCAAAGTATTTGATCATATTAACAAAGACAACCTGTCATTAAAGACCATGCTTGTCATAGCTTTGGGTGGTCTTTAAGGACATGTTTGGCTGTGTGCTAATGAACTGTATACACCTTAATCTTAAGACAACAATATCCATGGACGTATAGCACCAGTCAGTACAGATTGCTAGGAAATACTCTTCACGAAAATCAAGCATAAATACGATAAATATGTTCAAATGTCATATTACAATAACACCACCAGCATTGCAAGATATTTTAGTTACCATGAAATGTGTCAGAATGAAGCTCTGGTCTTGATGCACTATTCCGACGGATGTCTCGAAGCTCGTCCCTATAACAGAACATGTGTTTATATTTTTTGGCAGGTATTGATAGAGATCGACACGTTATGGTTTGTGGGTGGTTTACAAATTCACGTCAATTTTATAATGGGTGGTTGTTACTTATTTGATGTTTATATTGCAGCAAAAAACGGATAGGTTGCGTAGATCTATTCTTTGATAAGCATGATACGTTGTCAAAATGATGTTTTTTTTACTGAAAACGAGAGTTGAAAGCCAACACTGGTGAAGAATCGGAAAATGAAACGGAAATAATATTTAATTTTGACAGATATGCTGCAAACCGATAAAGTATATTCAGCTTATTAGACAAGTATGTTTGCAACAACAAAACTGAATCTACAAACATAATCATTTATATCCTGTCTATCTGCAAGAGTCATTCAGGTTTACTTCCGATGTTCGAACTCACAACTTGCGATCATCCGCCAATCTCTAACTAACGCTCCTAAGTCAAATACTGAACGGTGTGGACGGTGTTTTACGTTTATTTATCGTCGCTACCGGTTGCCCATATGAGAGACGCCTCCTGAAGATATTAGTAATTTTAGATTTTGGAGGATAGTGCAATGATACAGACAGAGACCCATTCCAGAATCTCCTCTGGTTCTTTTACGTACACGGTGTAAAGCACCGACACGAGACCTCGGTTTAACGTCCCATCTGAAAGACTGTTAATGTTATTAGGGTCAGACGGGGGATCGAACATGCGTTCCCTGGATTACCAGTTCAGCGTGTTACCACTGGACTACTGATCGTCTGTGAAAAAAATACTGAATTTTTCTGACAATCTTTCTTATATTCAGGGTCACACTTGTGGAATTCCCTCCCTTTTCACATCAAAACAGCACATTCTGTTCCACAATTCAAAGCTTTATATATCAGGTGGTGCAAAGAACAGACCAATAACCTAATAAACTGATACATTATAATTATACATGAATATAAGTATTAGTTCTTGCAGTTTATATCTTATTTCCTATGCACTTTTTATTGGTCAGTGTTTACATGTTTCATTATGCTATTTGATGTTTGTTGAGGACCTCGTGGTAAATAGTTGTACATATCTTATTGATAAACTAACGTATTTTATTATTTATATCTAGCAACAAAATATTATTTTTTCCTTTCTTTTTATTTATTATATATGTTAATCTAAAGTATTACATATACATACTTTCCCCACCCCGCATTATATAGCAACACTTGTAAGAATACAAATGTACTGATGTCGGCATATTGGCATATTATGTAATATAGACTGTGTAGAAGTGTAACGAAAACAATAGCTGCGTATCTAGATTGATCTATGATACATGCACACAGTCTACATTCGTTATGTCAAAGTCGGTTATGTCGAATTCTCCGGTTATCTCGAAGTCGGACCAAAGTCCCGTTTCAGACACTATCATTTTACATATAACAGGCTACGTTTATATAGCATTTCGTTAAGTCAAACTTCGGTTATGTGGAAGTATTTTGTTCGGTCCGACGGAATTGGACATAACAGATGTAGACTGTATGCGAACACCACAAAACAAACCAACCCACACACACCATGCTATACTAGCTCTACATTTTAGTAACTTTAAACCAACGTCCACTGACTACACCGAGTGCTTATACTAGCTCTACATTTTAGTAACTTTAAACCAACGTCCACTGACTACACCGAGTGCTTATACTAGCTCTACATTTAGTAACTTTAAATCAACTCCACTGACTACATCTAGTGCTCTTACTAGCTCTACATTTTAGTAACTTTAAATCAACGTCCACTGACTACATTTAGTGCTCTTACTAGCTCTACATTTTAGTAACTTTAAACCAACGCCACTGACTACATCGAGGCTATACTAGCCTACATTTAGTAACTTTAAACCAACGTCCACTGACACATCTAGTGCTTATACTAGCTCTAATTTAGTAACTTTAACAACGCCACTGACTACATCTAGTGCTTATACTAGCTCTACATTTAGTAACTTTAAATCAACGTCCACTGACTACACTGAGTGCTTATACTAGCTCTACATTTTAGTAACTTTAAACCAACGTCCACTGACTACACGAGTGCTTATACTAGCTCTACATTTTAGTAACTTTAAACCAACGTCCACTGACTACATCGAGTGCTTATACTAGCTCTACATTTTAGTAACTTTAAACCAACGTCCACTGACTACATCGAATGCTTTTAATTCCTGCATCATTCTCGAGATAATATTCGATCTTTTCGTTTTTGTTTCTGATTCCTGCAACTAGTGTAATGTTTTGTTACGATGCTCGACGTTTTTGTGTTTGTTTTAGTTCATGTAAGGTCTGGCAACACTGTTCGATGGTTTTGTTTCTAATTCATGTACGGTTTGGCAACACTGCTCGATTGTTTTGTTTATTATTCCTGTACGGTTTGGTAACCATGCTCGATTGTTTTGTTTCTAATTCCTGTAAGGTTTAGTAACCATGCCCGATTGTTTTGTTTCTAATTCCTGTATGGTCTGGTAACGATGCTCGATTGGTTTTACTATCGAGAGTGATTAATATAAGTTGTAAGAACTTGTTTCACAATTGAGCTAAAAAATAAATTTGTAATAAACTACCTCCCAACATATTATAATTACATACTTTTGCTTGTATTTAGTGTAATACAACCATCACATATTTCCCTATATGTTCACACGTTTACTAACACTGAATGATTCTGATTGGTCGCGGCATTGACAACCTGCAATACACATTCGACATATACACACTTACATAATTGTGTTGATGCTTTATTTATTGAAAATCAACTGCTTAGATCAATAGCATTCTAAATATTTACAATGATTAAAACATATTGTGTCGATTATTTACGTGAAGTTGTTTGATTATCAGGGACTATTTACTACGGCGTACGGATGCACATTAATGTAATTAGGCTCAATAATATACTGGCAAACAGAAACGTTTTCTAGATTCAAATGTTGTGGTTGATTTTATTGCAATATGATAAAAAAGGATCGTACACTAGTGGTGAAACGATTCTATATTTATGTAATTATAATGTGTATTTGTGTAGTTAGATATGCGTGATATCTTCTGCCACTGTATGAATTTGGCGCTGCTGTAGAACGTACTAAACGAATGGGAAGGTGCTTCGCGCTTGGTTCTCGCGTGACTAGTGACGCATGTCGTTGTTTCAGCGATGGTCATATACATTCACAACATTGATTCACACAGCACTATGGGGAGTCTACGTGCCTGTCATTCTTATCATTTCATTAGGAATTCAATATGTATATAATATTTATTCTTACTACCAATAAATAATGAAATGATTAATGGCGGGTAATATCACACATATCACACGGAGAACATGAATGTTAACCGAATCGTCGGACGAGGTTAATATTCATGTTCCATTGGGTGATATTTATTTTAGTTTATACAAATTTATTTTAGCTCGATTGCGAAACATGTTCTCACAACTTATACTAATCACTCTCGAGACCTCATTCCTGATGGAATCCATCGCCACGAGGGAGAGAGAAGAGGCATCGTGGAATTTAAATGCCTTGCCTAAGGGCACAATCGTAACGGCTCAAGCGGGGCTCGAACTCCGGACCTTTCGCACCTGAAGCGAACGCTCATCCACTGCGCTATCACGACGAAAGTTGATAGATACTTATGTGATAAGATTAGTCTGTATGTTACTCTATAGTATACACAGATTTACCCCCCCCCCCAACTGGAGCTGTTTCCATTGCGCCCTTATGTAAGGCACTTTAGTTGCGTATTGCCCCTTCTCTCCTCATGACGATGATCTAATGTTATAAGAACTTGTTTCGCAATCGAGCTTAAATAAATGTGTTCATAGTTTGCTGAAATAATGACAGAGAGCAGAAAAAACATGCGTATTTACTATAGGATATATAGGCCAATTTCGTTGTGGTGCGACACCTGTAGGTATACATTATGCATGTCGGAAATAAACGTGCACAGTCGATAGTATGTGCTATATGCATTATTATTATCAGATCATAAATGTTTGTTTCTGATCTAGTTTGTTTATACACATTTTGATTTGCTCGATTGCAAATCAAGTTCTTACAACATAAGGATAATCGCTCTTTGGAAATCTCATTCCTGATGGCACTCTTCCCAGCGAGAAAGAGTGAATAGGCGATGTGGATTTAAGTGCATTTCCTAAGGACACCACCGCCGTGTTTCCAGCGGGGCTCGAACACACACGGACACCGTATCAACTACACAACGGATGTTCCATATAAACCAAACGGAAGCTCCACATAAACATCGGCGGCACTAATGAAATCCGTGACAGAGGTTGCGCATTGACATTGGTAACCCTCTATAAACAACGGAAGCTACATATAAACCATGGCTGGACTCTCCACATAAACCATGGACGTTCCACATGTACCATGGACTCTCCACATAAACCATGGACGCTCCCATATAAACCATGGGTGCTCCATATAGACAATGGACGTTCCATATAAACCATTGATGCTCCACATAAACAATGGGTGCTCCACATAAACCATGGACGTTCCACATAAACCATGGATACTCCACATAAACCATGGGTGCTCCACATAAACCATGGCTGGACACTCCACATAACCCATGGACGTTCCACATGTACCATGGACTCTCCACATAAACCATGGACGCTCCCATATAAACCATGGACGCTCCATATAGACAATGGACGTTCCACATAAACCATGGATACTCCACATAAACCATGGGTGCTCCACATAAACCATGGCTGGACTCTCCCACATGGACGTTCCACATGTACCATGGACGCTCCATATAGACCAGGGGCGCTAGACATAAACCATGGGCGCTACACATAAACCATGGGCGCTACACATTAAAACATAGGCGCTACACATACACCATGTACACTACACATAAACCATGGGCACTACACATAAACCATGGGCGCTACACATAAACCATGGGTGCTACACATTAAACCATGGGCGCTACACATTAAACCATGTAAACTCCACATAGACAATGGACGTTCCACATGTACCATGGACGCTCCACATAAACCATGGACGCTACACATAAACCATGGGCGCTACACATAAACCATGGGCGCTACACATTAAACCATGGGCGCTACATATAAACCATGGATACTACACATTAAACCGTGGACGCTACAAATAAACCATGGGCGCTACACATAAACCATGGGCGCTACATATTAAACCATGGGCGCTACACATTAAACCATGGGCGCTACACATACACAATGGACACTACACATTAAACCATGGTCGCTACAAATAAACCATGGGCGCTAAAAATAAACCATGGGCGCTACAAATAAACCATGGGTGTTGCACATAAACCATGGGAGCTACACTTTAATCCATGGGCGCTACACGCATTAAACCATGGGCGCTACACATAAACCATGAGTGCTACACATTAAACCATGGACAGTCCACACAAATCATGTACACTACACATTAAACCATGTGCACTACACATTTAACCATGGACGCTACAAATAAACCATGGGCGCTACACATAAACCATGGACACTACACATTAAACCATGGACGCTACACATAAACCATGGTCGCTAAGCATAAACCATGGGCGCTACAAATAAATCATGGGTGCTGTACACAAACCATGGGTGCTACACTTTAACCATGGGCGTTACACATTAAACCATGGGCGCTACACATAAACCATGAACGCTACACATTAAACCATGGACGCTACACATTAAACAATGTGCACTACACATACACCATAGACACTCCACATAAATCATGTACACTACACATTAAACCATGTGCACTACACATTAAACCATGCGTGCTACACACAAACCATGTGCACTACACATTAAACCATGAACAATCCACATAAACCATGTACACTACACATTAAACCATGGGCGCTACACATGTACCATGGACGCTACAAATAAACCATGAGTGTTACACATATACCATGGCGCTACATATAAACCATGGGCGCTACACATTAAACCATGGGTGTTACACATAAACCATGGGCGCTACACATAAACCATGAACGCTACACATTAAACCATGGACGCTACACATTAAACAATGTGCACTACACATACACCATAGACACTCCACATAAATCATGTACACTACACATTAAACCATGTGTACTACACATTAAACCATGCGTGCTACACACAAACCATGTGCACTACACATTAAACCATGAACACTCCACATAAACCATGTACACTACACATTAAACCATGGGCGCTACACATGTAACATGGACGCTACAAATAAACCATGAGTGTTACACATATACCATGGCGCTACATATAAACCATGGGCGCTACACATTAAACCATGGGCGTTACACATAAACCATGGGCGCTACACATAAATCATGGGCGCTACACATTAAACAATGGACACTACACATAAATCATGGACACTACACATAAACCATGGGCGCTACACATTAAACCATGGACACTACATATAAACAATGGACCTTACACATTAACCCATGGGCGCTATGCATAAACCATGGGCGCTACACATTAAATAATGTACACTACACATTAAACCATGGACGCTACACATAAACCATGGGCGCTATTCATTAAACCATGAATATTACACATACACCATGGAAACTACACATAAACCATGGACACTACACATAAACCATGGGCGCTACACATTAAACAACACAAAACAAACCTACACATAACCATGGGCGCTACACATAAACCATGGGCGCTACACATTAAATAATGTACAATGCACATTAAACCATGGGTGCTACACATTAAAACATGGGCGATACACATAAACCATGGGCGCTACACATAAAATCATGGCCGCAACACATAAACCATGCGTGCTACACATAAACCATGAACACCCACAAAACCAACACACACAAAACCACCACACAACCAACCACAAAAAACCAAACACAAACCAGGCGCTACACATAAACCATGGGCGCTACACATTAAACCATGGGCGCTACACATAAACCATGGGCGCTACACAAAACCAAACCACACAAAACCAACCACACAAAACAACACACACAACACCAAACACCCACAAAACAACACACACAAAACCAACACACAAAACCACACACACACAAACCACACACACAAAACCAAACACCCACAAAACCAACACACACAAAACCACCACACAACCAACCACAAAAAACCAAACACAAACCACCACAAAAACCACCACACAAAACCACACACAACACCACCACACAAAACCACACAAAACAAACACACACAAACAACACTACACATAAACCATGGGCGCTACACATTAAACCATGGACACTACATATAAACAATGGACCTTACACATTAACCCATGGGCGCTATGCATAAACCATGGGCGCTACACATTAAATAATGTACACTACACATTAAACCATGGACGCTACACATAAACCATGTGCGCTACATATTAAATCATGAATACTACACATAAACCATGGAAACTACACATACACCATGGACACTACACATAAACCATGGGCGCTATTCATTAAACCATGGGTGCTACACATAAACCATGTGCGCTACACATAAACCGTGGGCGCTACACATAAACCATGGGCGCTACACATTAAACCATGGACACTACATATAAACAATGGACCTTACACATTAACCCATGGGCGCTATGCATAAACCATGGGCGCTACACACACATTAAACCATGGGTGCTACACATAAAACATGGGCGATACACATAAACCATGGACGCTACACATAAACCATGGCCGCAACACATAAACCATGCTGCACACATAACCATGGGCGATACACATAAACTATGGGCGTTACACATTAAAACATGGGCGCTCCGCATAAACCATGGACGCTACACATTAAACCATGGCCGCTACACATACACCCTGGACGCTCCACATACACCATAGATGTTCCACATACACCATGGACATTTCACATATACCATGGACGATCCACATACACCATGGACGCTGCACAGACACGATGGACGTTCCACATACACCATGGACGCTCCACATAAACCATGGACGCTCCACATAAAACATGCACGTTCCACATAAACCATGGCCGCTCCACATAAACCATGGACGCTCCACATAAACCATGGACGCTACACATAAATAATGGACGCTACACATAAACCATGGCCGCTCCACATACACCATGGCCGCTCCACATAAACCATGGACGCTACACATAAATAATGGACGCTACACATAAACCATGGACGCTCCACATAAAACATGCACGTTCCACATGTACCACGGACGCTCCACATAAACCATGGACGCTCCACATAAAACATGCACGTTCCACATGTACCACGGACGCTCCACATAAACCATGGACGCTCCACATAAACCATGGCCGCTCCACATAAACCATGGACGCTACACATAAATAATGGACGCTACACATAAACCATGGACGCTCCACATACACCATGGACGTTCCACATAAACCAGGGATGATCCACATACACCATGGACAATCCACATAAACCATGGACGCTCCACATGAAATATGTACACTACACATAAACCATGGACGCTCCACATGAAATATGTACACTACACATAAACCATGGACGCTCCACATGAAATATGTACACTACACATAAACCATGGACGCTACACATAAACCATGGACGTTCCTCATACACCATGGACGTTCCACAGAAACAATGGCCTCTCCCACATAAACCATGGACGCTCCGCATACACCATGGTCGCTCCGCATACACCATGGATGCTACACATAAACAATGGCCTCTTCCACATGAACCATGGACGCTGCACATAAACCATGGGCGCTCCACATAAATCATGGACACTCCACATACACCATGGACACTCCGCATTATCATGGACGCTGCACATAAACTTGACTTGTTTTCTAATACTATGTAAAAGTCGCTAATCATGACACTAAAATATTTAAATTTGAAAACGTGCATTATTGCTTTAGGAAACCAGAAGCACCTCTGACCGGATCATGGACGGATTAACAGTTATTACATGAAATATACTGTACACACAAGTATGACCATAGACCGAGCTGTAGTCCAGTGGTTAACACGCTGGACTGGTAACCCAGGGGTCGCTGGTTCGATCCACCATCTGACCCTAATAATATTAACAGTCTTTCAGATGTGACTTTAACCTTGAGGGCCCTAAGGAGGATTAATTCAAAACTAATTAGGTCACCCTCTAAATATATCTACCTCTATCTAAACCTAGGTCTAGTGTCGGTGCTTTACACCGTGCACGTAAATGAACCAGAAGATATTCTGGAATTGGTCTCCGTCTGCATCATTGCACTATCCTCAAAATATCTAAAATGACTAATCTCTTTAG
Organism: Archivesica marissinica; assembly: GCA_014843695.1. Taxonomy (NCBI): domain Eukaryota; kingdom Metazoa; phylum Mollusca; class Bivalvia; order Venerida; family Vesicomyidae; genus Archivesica; species Archivesica marissinica. The sequence goes on along the minus strand of CM026395.1, from coordinate 26,992,719 downwards.
GAGGCGTCGCTCATATGGGCAACCGGTAGCGACGATAAATAAACGTAAATCACAGGATGACCATATATAATCAATACAGGCTAATTGGATACAAGGATGATCATGATAGGACATGATAATTGGATACAAGGATGATCATGACAGTACAAGATAATTGGATACAATGATGATCATGACAATACAGGATAATTGGATACAATGATGATCATGACAGTACATGATAATTGGATACAAGGATGATCATGACAAAACATGATAATTGGATACAATAATGATCATGACAATACAGGATAATTGGATACAATGATGATCATGACAGTACATGATAATTGGATACAAGGATGATCATGACAGTACATGCTAATTGGATACAAGGATGATCATGACAGTACAGGATAATTGGATACAATGATGATCATGACAGTACAGGATAATTGGATACAATGATGATCATGACAGTACAGGATAATTGGATACAATGATGATCATGACAGTACAGGATAATTGGATACAAGGATGATCATGACAATACAGGATAATTGGATACAATGATGATCATGACAGTACAAGATAATTGGATACAAGGATGATCATGACAGTACAGGATAATTGGATACAATGATGATCATGACAATACAGGATAATGAGAGACAATTCTAATTTTCTATTACCTCCCTTGGCAGATAAATTCTGATTTCTTCCAATATGTTGTGCCCTAACCAGATGTTGCGGTATGATAAATGTGATTTTGCCAAAAACGTGTTAAGTAAGTGATCTCATTATTTGACAAATAAGTAGCCATTGCATATGCTGTTGGAGATCTGTTGAGATAATTTTATAGTATTTTAATAATCATAAGAAGTAATAGTGGTATATTATTATTATTATTATTATATACCAAACTTATATAGCGCTCTTTTCATTTAAAAATAAAACGTTCAAAAGCGCTTTACAGCCTAAAATATCACAAATATTGATAAAAACTTCCACATACAATGAGATAAAACAAGACAAAATTAGCAAACACAATTACAATGGATTCTAAATATGCTATAAAATATTAGGATCTAAAATTATAACAATTAAAATATAGGTAATAATTAAATAAAATGTGTTCATTTGCAGTCTTAATCCTGATTGAGCACAGACACAGTTCGATATTTATGTTCCATATGAACATTTAAAAAGGTGTGTCTTCAAAGCCTTTTTGAAAGAACACAATGTTGTTGCACTTCTAAGATTTGATGGAAGAGAATTCCAAAGTTTTGGGGCAGCAGTCATGAAACTTCTATCTCCGTATGTGACAATCTAAAAGTATAAAAGTGTGTTAACATGTTGTGCAAAGAAACAACGATAAAAACAGAGGAAACACGTAATAGGACCTATCTACTTTTAGGGAGTATTCAGGGGCAGTAACTGACCAATGTCTCTCATTGGATACAAGGATTATCATGACAGTACATTGACATTATTATATAGATATCGTTATATTTTATTCTACTCATACCACATGGTATGCATACATTAAGTAAATATACATTGTTATTGTAATTTGCAGTACCGAAACTATCTTAATAAAAATGATAATTAATAATAAAGATTTAGTTAATCATATTTTATTACATTCATTCTATATATATACAATGTACACAACAAAACTAATTAACACAGTCCGATTAGCGCAGTGGTTAGGACGCTCGCTTCTCACGAATGCGACCCGGGTTCGATCCTCGAACAGGGAAGTATGTGAGATGGTACGATGGTCGCCAGATCGGACAGGTGGGTTTTCTCCGGGTACTCCAGTTTCCTCCCACATGAATGACCACATATACGCTTACATCCGCGCCAACGAGAGTGATTAATATAAGTTGTTCAAAGTTGCTTCGCAATCGTTGTAAAATAAATAAAGTATAAAAAAAAGAACACAGTTGCATAATTATGCACAGTATTTAATACTATATACGCGATTCAGGTCATTGTTTTGCTCAAGAATTGTCAATAAATACTGAAGCACATGGGTTGAGCCACACGTTTTTAGCAACATTTGTTACGGCTTTCCTCAAAATAATAAAGATTTTATTTTAATGGGGAAAATTATTTGACAAGGTCAATCTTCCATATGGTCCAACACGTTCGCGGATTATAAATACAAATAGTTTTGTGCAGCTATCGAACGAACGTGTACAATTATAAAGATGTGCACAGCCATTTATTATGATTTCCTTCAAAACATATTAAACATCTGAAGCAGAATTTCTGCTAATGTCATCACGAGACATCTTCTACGCTTTCTTCTTTAACCTAAGCACACGTTTATTCAACATTAGAAAGACATGCTTTTGTCGTTTTGCCTCCGCAAACAGCAGACCCGTACAGTGCTGTTTACTTCTGATTAAGATTTCATGTTAGACAAACTGTTTTCACTCTCTAGCGCGTTTTAAAATAATTTCCACCCCACAAGATACAAGGATCAAACAAACGTGCCACAATTTTTATCCATGCTTAATTGAAAACGAAAGCCAACCCTCGTTATAATACTATATCCAATATGGCGGCCGTGACTGGCTCGCTATCCATAGACTGGTCCGCCTACCGGTTATCTGCTTTACTGATCAACCAATAAGACGCGTGACAAGGCGTGTGGCAAATAGTGTGCACAGGAAAATAACTAGATAGTTACATATGATACAGAATATTTTGTATAATAAGGTGGTAGATATTTGTGTATTAAGTTCTTGCTGTGTTAAACAATAAGAAAACAAGATACGGGTTGTTATATATTAAAAGCATCTACAGAAGAGCGAATTTGGGTATAAGACATTCTTCGCTGCAGATAAAACATAGTGAACTTGTTCAACATATGCAGATACAAACATTTTATTGTGGAGTATATTCTAAAGTATGGATTAACCATTGCGATCAAAGATGACATGCAGATAAAAAACGAACGAAGACATTGACTTAAGTAAACGATTTGTTTTTAGAGAGTATTGTAATACATACAGACAGACGGACGTTTTAAGATGTCGTTCAGCCAGCCAGGATACAGACTGTCACCCCCATCTCCTGTCGTCACAAAGGTATTATAACTTTCGTATTGCACTTTTAGGTAGTATTTATAAACATAATTAATTACGAGATATAAGCAAGAGGTAATAACGATAGTGGTAGCCGGGATAGCGCTGTGGTAGCGCGTTCGCTTCAGGTTCGAAATGCCCGGAGTTCGAGCCTCGCTGGAGCCATTACGAGTATGCCCTTAGGCAAGGCATTTAAATTCAACGATGCCCCATCTCTCTACCTGGTGGCGATGGATTCCATTAGGAATGAGGTCTCGATAGTGATTAATATAAGTTGTAAAAACTTGTTTCGCAATCGAGCTAAAATAGATATGTGTAAACAAATAACTATTATTTTGTTTTTATTTATGTATATAATAAAAATTGCAACTCTCTCTCTAAGTATACAACATTGTTTACACAATATAAAGAACACTGATATATTACTGACATGCATCCACGTGCACAAATGACTGATATTTATGCACGCACGTGCAACTCAGATTAAAACATTGTCGTGACGTCATACCTTTGTACTTGCAGTCCATTATTATTAATATTGGACTGGTGTCAAAGGGTCAGAGTATTATATTAAATCCTACGCGTTAATGTACGAAATTAACAATTTTAATTAGTAGAATCTTGTTGTATAAGTGTGTGTTTTAAGATATAAGTCTCAACCTGATCCAATATGTAAACTATTGGTACTGTCTGCGACGATACGCGCCTCAAACAGTCCAATATTTTACATATTGGATCGTTTTCGGCTTATATCATATACATATAAAACAGGTTTAGAGCCGGCTTCTGTCGGCTACATATATGTATTATATAATTTGTGAATAATGTGAGATTAATTTATGTAGATGTTATGGAATATGAAATGGTTGGGATGTAAACACTCCGCATGTGCATAGTATATAAGTGTTCCGTGCACGTTCATTTCATTAAACTATACTTCTTAGTACGCTCGCCCATATGGTTCGCCGGAGGCGAGGGTAAATAAGCTCAATCATCATCATCATCATCATTTCATTATATGCCGTATTGTCAAAATAAGCTTCCTAGATAAATAAAGTCCTTATTATTATTATTATTATAATTTGTGAGACATTTACTAACCTTTCGCCGGTTATATATGCAACCTAATTAAAATAAATAAATAAATAAATAAAAACTGCTAAAGACTAATGCATATGCACATTATATGCAGTTCATTAATAGAACATTCAGAGTGTATGTGTACTTTATTAAGAACAATTAATATCAATTCCTTCACAATATAAACAGTAAACAGTAAAATAAACTCATGACAGGCATATCCCGCTGTCACACACATGTGGATACCAATTAAGTTCAGTGATTCATTGACAAAAACAATACAGTTTAATGTCATAAACACAAACCAAAATATAGAAATGGTATTATGCATACAAGTACACTATAGAGGACATAGAAAACGCATACCTACATTATATGATTAGTATTACATGAAAACGAAATACGAAGGATTCCATCAAAGATATAGCACATCTTTATTACAAAACACAAACTGAACAACTACAAATATTTCAAAATGTTTAAAACTATGTATTTATATAGTTATAGTTTTTCGTGTAAAAACACACTTATCTGAAGTGTGCGTTTTCTATGTCCTATAGTATATGTACCAGTGTTTAAAGACGTGCCATCAACCAGATTTGATACATTCCACGTCAAGATAACTAGGTATAAACAATAATATGACAAATACTTTACGTTCATATTTATATTTTTATTTATTTTTTATTGAAGTTTTAACGTCGCACTCGGTTGCTCATTTGAGTGACGGGCAGGTTACGTAACAACACATTTCCTGGGCAGCCTCCAGAGGTTAACCAGTACTTGGTGCACCAAACCTCCGTAAGAAACTGCAATTTGTTTTCATATAAAAAGACACGATCTGAGCTGGGCTGGGCTCGCACCCGTGACCATCCGTGATGATAAGCTACAGTGGTATACACGTCAACTATCTTAACCACTCGACCACGGAGGCTGACGTCCACGTTGATGTGTGTGTGTTTTACGTTTATTTATCGTCGCTACCGGTTGCCCATATGAGCGACGCCTCCTGAAGATATTAGTCATTTTAGATGTTTGGAGGATAGTGCAGTGATACAGACAGATACCCATTCCAGAGTCTCCTCTGGTTGTTTTACGTGCACTGTGTAAAGCACCGACACGAGACCTCGGTTTAACGTCCCATCTTAAAGACTGTTAATTTTATTAGGGTAAGACGGGGGATCGAACCTGCGATCCCTGGATTACCAGTCCAGCGTGTTACCTCTGGACTACAGACACGTTGATTAAAACTACACGGACTTATATAATCGTTCACGTGATAATGTGCTACTGTGTTACCAGTAAGTGCATCAAAACAGTTCAAACGTTTTATTTGCATGCACTTTTAATATTCTGGGTATTGCATCGTTTGCTCTCGTTTGATATTTAAAACTATAATTGCATAATGATGTTCTTTTGCTATCTGTCTTCTATCTCTTAATATTTCATATGTTGATTGCATACTACTGTAATGTCAGGGAACAAATGATGCATGCAGGTAGAGATGACGTGCACGTGTACTGCTTTAGTACAACATTCAGTTCTGTTTACTCTTTAATATTTCATCAAGATCGACACAAATCGGCAAACAAAGCAATTGTTGGTCTAATTTGCTCAATTAAAGCGTTAATCAGAATAAACCAGTACCATTAATTCCACCGACTGCGTGTTTCTAGCCACTCCAAACCGTAATAAAAGCACGAGTATCTATTGCTAGTCTGCGACATGTTCATATTAGGTGGATCTGCATCCGTAATGGGTGCTCATGTGTCAGGAGGGCAAATTAAAATGATATTTAACTGTGGTTTGAGCGAGGTTTTTATCAGTTACAAATCTTGTAATCAGTTAATTCCAACATATGTTAGAATGCATTTATGTAATAAACAACGCGTGTGTGATCATTTTGCTGTGTCCCGAGTATTCTTCAAAGATGTTTTAGAATTGATCGAACACGATAGGAAATGATTATTTCAAAGTAAGCGACGGTTCGCGGAAGGTATTCCAAAAATATTTATTATTATCCATCTAAAATATCTGACGATAACTAAACAATATTGATATCAATTACATATAATTATACATGTATTGCATAGATCATTTATAGTATAAAGAAGAAATATATGTATTGTTTACGTTTATTTATCGTCGCTACCGGTTGCCCATATGAGCGACGCCTCCTGACGATATTAGTCATTTTAGATTGTTGGAGGATAGTGAAATGATAGACAGAGACCCAGTCCGTAGTCTCCTCTGGTTCTTTTACGTGCACGGTGTAAAGCACCGACACGATACATCGATTTAAATTCTAAAGTCACATCTGAAAGACTGCTGATTTTATTAGGGTCAGACGGGGTATCGAACCTGAAGTTAAATGTAATACGAACACGAGTATATTTATCTGTTTGTGTTGCTTGTAAAATACAAAATGTTAATGTCTCTTCTTGCGTTGTTTTCTGCAGATGGATAAATAATATTATAAATTATATGCAAATTTATCCTAGTGTGCACTTTACTTTACAGATGTATTGGTGATTTTGTTAAAAACATACCCATAAAGGGAGGTAATTTACAAATGGTAATTTCACAAAAGGCGATCGTTTGTTGCCAAATTTGATATTTTCACCGTAATAATTTATTAATGAAAAATGAAAATATAAGATAATAACTACAATAACTATTCATCCGCGTATTACAACATCTCGATTTGCAACACATTATAAGTAAACGCTTTAAGCTTTCTAAATGTTGTCTAATCCAGGGATCTCAGGTTCGATCCCCCGTCTGACCCTAATACAATTAACAGTCTTTCAGATGGGACGTTAAACCGAGGTCTCGTGTCGGTGCTTTACACCGTGCACGTAAAAGAACCAGAGGAGATTCTGGAATGGGTCTCTGTCTGCACTCATTGCACTATTCTCCAAAATCTAAAATAACTAATCTCTTCAGGAGGCGTCGCTCATATGGGCAACCGGTAGCGACGATAAATAAACGTAAAACACACATACATTTTGTGACGGACTGATCTGTAGTCCAGTGGTAACACGCTGGACTGGTAATCCAGTGATCATAGGTTCGATCCCCCGTCTGACCCTAATACAATTAACAGTTTTTCAGATGGGACTTTAAACCGAGGTCTCCGGCACGGTGCTTTACACCGTGCACGTAAAAGAACCAAAAGAGACTCTGAAATGGATCTGTTGTCTCTATCATTGCCCTATACTCCATTGGGCCGGGTGCCATATTTATTTGTTTATATGTATGTATTGTAACTATGCTTGGTCAGCACATTGCCACTATGCCACTATAATAAAATATTTACTTACTTATGTTCCAGTTTAAAGACCATGTTAAGTATGGTAACTTAATGGTACCGTAGCATATTATTATTATTATTATTATTATTATTATTATTATTATTATTATTATACACTAAACCGACATATGTTTAATACAAATAATAAAAAGCATCAAACACGTTCAATATTATTTTATTATTTTTGTAATTAACAATCATAATGAAATCATACATATTAATGTTTGTCATTATTTAAATCCATCCCAGTTTAATTTTAAAGCATTTTGGCGGTTTTGACCATTTTAATAATAAATGCACAGCTACCCGAAAGTGTCGCAACTGTACACACGCATTTGTGCATGCACGATATACCCAACTAGATATTTGATTGACGAATATAGTTGAAAATTAAAATAATAAATAATAATATCAATTTAACTTATTTGTGTTTATCGTTGTCAATACTGCTGTACATGGGAACTAATTCCACAGGTGCCTTTATTTTCAGATTACCGTCGTTTATTAAACCTTTAATATACGTTTAATATTAATGACAACACTAATAATAACCGTCCTCCTCTTTTCCCTCCTCACCCTCCTCATCATCACCCTCCTCATCATCCCCATCATCATCATCATCATCATCATCATCCCCATCATCATCATCATCATCATCATCATCATCATCTCATCATCATCATCATCATCATCATCATCATCATCATCACATCATCATCATCATCATCATCATCATCATCCCCATCATCATCATCATCATCATCCCCTCATCACATCATCATCATCATCATCATCATCATCATCATCATCCCCATCATCATCATCATCCCCATCATCATCATCCCCATCATCATCATCATCATCATCATCATCATCATCATCATCATCCCCATCATCATCATCCCCATCCCCATCCCCTCATCATCATCATCATCATCATCATCATCATCATCATCATCATCATCATCATCATCATCATCATCATCATCATCATCATCATCATCATCATCATCATCATCATCATCATCTCATCTCATCATCTCATCCATCATCATCATCTCATCATCTCATCATCATCATCATCATCATCATCATCATCATCATCATCATCATCATCATCATCATCATCATCATCATCATCATCATCATCATCATCATCATCATCATCATCATCATCATCATCATCATCATCATCATCATCATCATCATCATCATCATCATCATCATCATCATCATCATCATCATCATCATCATCATCATCATCATCATCCCATCATCATCCCCTCCCATCCCCATCATCATCATTATCATCATCACCATCACACTCATCATCATCATCATCATCATCAACATCATCATCATCATCATCATCAACATCATTACATCATCATCATCATCAGCATCAGCATCATCATCATCATCATCATCATCATCATCATCATCACATCATCATCATCATCACATCATCATCATCAGCAGCAGCAGCAGCAGCAGCAGCAGCAGCAGCAGCAGCAGCAGCAGCAGCAGCAGCAGCAGCAGCAGCAGCAGCAGCAGCAGCAGCAGCAGCAGCAGCAGCAGCAGCAGCAGCAGCAGCAGCAGCATTATCATCACCATGATATCATCATCATTATCATGATCATCAGTCGCAGCAGCATCATCAGTATTACTATACATTGACAGCTCGTTGAATATTTATGGAGTAATATGATACTATTTTACTCATAAATTAAAACACACTATTATATGGACGAGGTTTTGCCTAGGGGATTATGCTACAACTATTATACTGGCAAAAGGTTCTATGTCGTTTGATAATTACCTGTTTTTTCTTGATATTCACAGATAAAACATATGCTGACACACCGGGCAATAACCGTAATTAATTATGCGTTATATATATCAAAATGTCGTGCGACGCAGTTTGGAAGGTGGTGTCTATGTATGCGCCGTGTTTATCTAACCAATCAGCAAGTTAATCTTTCATACGTATGGTAAGAAACAGTATCTGCAGATTTCCTGCAACTCACAAAGATAACATATTGAAGACATCACGCAAGCCGTCTTATGTTTTTCTTATATCATCTGGTATTCGAATACAATGTACTTTGATGGAGTGGGTTTAAATCCTCGCACATTTCCATGAAAAATAAACTATATATTTCGCCAACAGAACTGAACGAATAATAAGTATAGTGATGTAGGGTCAGTTTATTTCTTAATTTGTCAGTTCTATAGTGCATTAGAAAATTGCCAAACTGACATTGCACATAAATTATACTGACACAAATAAGAAACTGTTCACTTGCCTTAGATGTAAAATTTATATCCTTTTAGAAAAAAATATAGGCAAATTTGAAGACTACGCGCTTAAATATTGGGTACATTAGTGCAATGTGTGAAGGATTATTTTCTTCACTCATGATAGTAATATCCATTATTCTAAAATGTGTAACGAAAATGTAACGCTCGATATAAAAGTACACAGCTTGTTTTTTAGTGTCAGTATAGAAAATGACGCTTTGCAAAGAGTGATGACCGTATAGCTACCTATTTTCAATTTGTTTAATGTTGTTGTTTTTGTTGTTTTTGTTGTTGATTGCTTTAACGTTGCCTTCTATTAGAAGACTATTTAATAAAGCGACAATTATAATCAGTAAGTTGCTGCTAGGCTTACAATGATAAAACAAACCTCGATGCGATACAAAGTCCCTGCGGTCTTAGTCTATTAATCTGAAACAATTCATTTTTATGCACGTGAGATAAAATATTTGATTACGCTAGATAAATCTGAGACGCATTTAATTCGAAATCAAGAGGTTTTGCAACAATTGTCGTGCTTCGCGCCGTTTTCTGTGATCTGAGATTTGCCATGTTTCGAACATTGCACCAGCACCCTGATAACACGCTGATACGACGCCTGCCACCTACTTTTATATGTCATCCAAATAATTAAAATGATATAACACACAGTGTGCCTTTAATGATCATTAAAATTATAATTGTCAGCCGCTGATTACTGATGATTACTGCTCATTTATATCAAGACTATTGCTTCGTGTGGTGAGGTTTGTGCCGATCTCTGTTAACAAGCGGAGGTATTAATTGCGAATAAACGAGAAGCGCCTTCCCCGTGTAATCTACGTTATCAGTTTACGTTACGGTACGTTAACAATCTACGCCATTATTGGTGGACATTGCAGCTACCGCTTAGTGACGTTTAATTAAATAGTTAAGACTAGATTTTAACTTTTTAATTGGGTCTGTAAAGCAACAAGATCATTTTGTGTAAACTATTAGAAACAATGTTTTGAAATATCACATCTGTATACATATGTATGTAATATACATTTGTAATGTTATTGATGGCTTGTAACTTAGTCGATGAAGGGGGAGTCTCCTCCGCCCCATCTTCAGCATCCCCACCTCACCCCTCATCATCACCATCATCGCCTCCGCAACATGCATCTGTGGCAGTTACATCAGGTCATTTGTGAAAACAGTTTAAGTTTGTCGTCTTGTAATAAAACTGAACATAAAAGTGTGTGCATATATATCGATAGAAACCAACGGTTTGTAAACTTTGTAATATGAACTCAATTGAGGATGAATACCATTTCGTATTGTATTGTCCTCTATATAATCATTTGAGAAGAAAATAATCATTAAATTATGCATGACCTACGTGTGGAAATGGTTTGTATATATTGCCAACCAACAACCAATCAGAAAATATTACATACTCTTGCCAAATATATTAGTGAAGCAAACCTGAACATACCCGTACCATGCTAACTGTTGCGTAATTTATAATATTTTGTCTAATCGTTTTGTTGTTTTGTTGTCTGTATATATTACAAGTGTTTATATGTTTATATTGATTTCTTTGCCATATTAAAACTAGTATTTGTTAATGGCCAAAGACATGTATATTGCTAAAATAACTTTGTTAAATGATGTTACATATTTCATAGTAACTGCGATATAGCCAGTGTGCTTCTATTTCCAACATGACTCGACTTACTTCATTAGTATGAAAACATGACATAGGAATGCAAAAAGTCGTGAAATAATATACACAGTTTCCTGTGGGGAAATGTGCACCCACGCCATTAAATAGTCTGCTCTCAGTACCCCTTGTACAAGTCAACATCCAGCCAAAATATGAATAGCATGTCACATGATATGCACCGTACTTACTATAAAAAACAAACACGAACATTTTCGCATGTATCCCATGATAATTTATGTTAATAAAATACTATCAATGTTCGGATTTATTATGCAGTTTTATGTGAATATCTGAATTAAGATATGGAGACTGTGTCGCCAGTTCGCGCAATATGTCACGAATTGGCAGCGATAGACATCATTAAAGTGAAAGAGAGAATAGCTTAGACATTATGCGTTATCATACTGTAGAACCTGATCATACTTACTGTATGTAAAACATTATTTAAATTATGTCAACAATTGTACGTCCTTTTTTGTTTCCATGGCAACAGTAAAATAGAATGGCTGATTTCTGGGTGGGGGTTTGTGTTATTTATTTTATTTATTACATAATAAATAATATTCCAGAGCATACCTTCCCGGAGTTTTAGTTTTGTGCAACAGAAACACAAATTCCGTACTTTGCAGTTCACTTGTCATTATGTCATTAATGATATAATTGTGTTTGCTATATGACATCATCAGTATCAATAAGGTTGAATAATAATAATAATAAATAATAATAATAATAATAAATAATAATAAATAATAATAAATAATAATAAATAATAATAAATAATAATAATAATAATAATAAATAATAATAATAATAATAAATAATAAATAATAATAATAATAATAATAATAAATAATAATAAATAATAATAATAAGATAACATAGCTATAACACTTTGAAGTGTGGAACATAATATAGCAAGGGCATTCTTGATCGAGTGGGTATGGTCCCTGACTTGCCATCCATTCGAATCCCACTCAATCCAGGGATCGCAGGTTCGATCCCCCGTCTGACCATAATAAAATTAACAGTCTTTCAGATGGGACTTTAAACCGAGGTCTCGTGTCGATGCACGTACATACACCGTGCACGTAAAAGAACCAGAGGAGATTCTGGAATAAGTCTCTGTCTGTATCATTTCACTATCCGCCACACATCTAAAATGACTAATCTCTTCAGGAGGCGTCGATCATATGAACAACCGGTAGCGACGATAAATAAATGTAAAGCACACACATACTATACAGATACGGATCGCCGCATCAGTTGTACAAGTTGCTTGTTGATTGTTACAACATGCGAACAATACCTTCCTGATACCGAAACAAACAGTGCAACAAACCAAATTCAGATTAAATCATGTGTTTATTTATTTACATTGGGTATGTCTAATTAATTAGTAGAGATGACATGATAAATTAGCCACTATCACATACATGAGATCTGAATATCACTAAGGATTTGCTGACGATTTGCCCGGAGGGATAACATCCAGTTGCTGCTTGTATAAATAAAAACACACCAGCATTGTACTAGTTTTGATATTAATTAATTATCGATCTCGGTATTTGCTAATAGATGCCAATTAATTGACAAGGGCTTTTGTTTTAGAATTATTATTGTTAGGATATTTGTTTGTTTTTCTATTTTCTTACCCATTTGACAAAATAACATGCGTGACAACACACTCTCGTTTGTAAACTGGAACGTGATGAAGACAGCAAGCCGGACCCAACCCCTCCGTTTGATGTCATTTCACGGACGTGTGTATGTTTGGGCATACATTGCATTTCAATGTTTATAATATCTCCATATATGCTCGAAAATAATGGACCGTGTGTTATATTTTCTATTTTTGTTCATTTTTTCAATGGTTAAACATGGCATCAATGGAAGTCGTGATAGCGCAGTGGTAGAGCGCTCGCTTCATGTGCGAAGCGGCCGGAGTACGAGCCCCGCTGGAGCCGTTTCGATTGTGACCTTAGGCAAGCCATTTAAATTTCACGTTGCCGCTTCTCTTTGTGGCGATGGATTCCATAAGGAATGAGGTCTCAAGAGTGATTAGTATAAGTTCTAAGAACTTGTTTCGCAATCGAGCTAAGATGAATTTGTATAAACTAAACATGCTACCCGCTATAAAGCGAGCTATACAAATATACACACATATTTAAGCAATAGCGACATCTGCTTCCTCGTGTTCATGAATAGCCAGCAGCGCGTGCAGATACTAAATATTGCACAGTCAATTACTGCAGATTCATAGTTCCGGTTCCGTTGGAAAAGCCAATGCAACCGAGAGGGTGGGGTAAAATTCTGTCCAGCGAAGAAGCATTGCATGTCTAGTATTCACTGCTTAATTTTTGTAGCAGATATGAAAGGACATGCCTATACCTGTATAAAGATATGTCTGCTATTTTCAGATGTCATCCACTGGCTCTGTGACGTCACCTCGTGCGTGCTGTGAAAATGGACGTCCGATAATGACTGATCCACACACGGGACAAACAATCTGCTCGTGTCAGTATGGGACAGCCCTTCTCAACTACTCTCGAGTTCAGGGGCTTCCAGAGGGCGTTTATGGGGCCTCAGCTGCAGCTTACGCAGCTGGTGCAACACAGGGATACGTACCCTTAGGCACGGAAGGGTCAGCATTTTATTCGCCATTGGTTAGTACAATAAATTAATTATTGCATACATAAATGTACCATTTATTCTACACGATAGACAGACAGTAAATAATCCCTTTATGTATCTACCTATTCTCTTGTATATATGTGTTTGACATACTATGTATCTGACTGTGTACTTACATGTACACAAATTAATTATAAAGACATAATCACTATATTTGCATATCCAGATAATTGTTATAGTGATCTAATGGGATTTAAGAATGAAAGTATTCACACACAAGTACGTAAACTACACAAGTACATAAACTACATAAGTACATAAACTACACACATAAACTACACAAGTACATAAACTACACAAGTAGCATAAACTACACAAGTACATACACGACACAAGTATCATAAACTACACAAGTGAATACACTACACAAGTATCACAAACTACATAAGTACATAAACTACACAAGTACATAAACTACACAAGTACATAAACTACACAAGTACATACACTACACAAGTATCATAAACTACACAAGTGAATACACTACACAAGTATCACAAACTACATAAGTACATAAACTACACAAGTACATAAACTACACAAGTACATAAACTACACAAGTACATAAACTACACAAGTACATAAACTACACAAGTATCAGAAACTACATACGTACATAAACTACACAAGTACATAAACTACACAAGTACATAAACTACACAAGTACATAAACTACACAAGTACATAAACTACACACGTACATAAACTACACAAGTACATAAACTACACAAGTACATAGACTACACAAGTATCATAAACTACATACGTACATAAACTACACAAGTACATAAACTACACAAGTACATAAACTACACAAGTGCATACACTACACAAGTATCATAAACTACACATGTGAATACACTACACAAGTATCACAAACTACACAAGTGTCACAAACTACACAAGTATCATAAACTACACAAGTACATAAACTACACAAGTACATAAACTACACAAGTGAATACACTACACAAGTACATAAACTACACAAGTGAATAAACTACACAAGTACATAAACTACACAAGTACATAAACTACACAAGTACATAAACTACACAAGTACATAAACTACACAAGTGAATACACTACACAAATATCATAAACTACACACATCGATCAAAGGATAAAACTATTGCAAAATTATGATGAGGTCTTTAAATCTTTCAACACCACATACCTCTAAATAGGCTTACAAAAAGTGTCGATTCAGATGAACCGTCTCGTGACGAGCCGTCTCATTAGGATCTGCACTTTTTGCCAGTAATATTACTATTTTTAGACAATTTTGATACATTGTGATGAACTGGTCCAAATGTAATTTTCTTATTAATTTATTGGTCTAAAAATATCATGCACAGTCCATGTCAGTTACTTGGTGCTGAATGGGTTAATATCATGCACCAGTCCATGTCAGTTACTTGGTGCTGAATGGGTTAATATCATGCACCAGTCCATGTCAGTTACTTGGTGCTGAATGGGTTAAGAGTCTATTATACGGAGAGAACATCCGTACTGTATAGCTTTCTGTCCAATTTCTTAATACAATTGCTATGTACATGCTAGAAATAATATACTTAAACTAATAGTCTATTCCGTAAATAAGAGATAAATGATCATTTAGTGTAGTATTGCTTCATAGTAATTAAATCTATCAGACATTGTGTAGAATATTTTTTTATCAGTGCAGTGCAATGTTATTGATTTTGATAAACAATGCCGTCAAACATGTACGCCTGCATGTTCTATGGAAATGCAACAAGGAATTGTTACATTAACGCGAGATTACATAGATTAAAAATCATTTAAAAATCCGGGCTATTTTGGGTGTGCATTTTCACAAAATAAATTAGCTTGAAACGTATTCTAACGATTTGAAATCAGAAATCAATTCATCAACGACGTAAAATACATTGTCTATGCATGATCCGATTGAAAGGAGGTTACGATCTTGCGAATAAAACACCTGTCTGACCAAAAAAATACCCTGGCGATATAACATACCCTGCGACAATGGTGAACAAGCACGGTACGGTGCGGCGCATTAGTACGAGCCGTTATCTGGACAATAATCTCTAATCCGTACTTAATTATCTATCGTGTATCTGATTAGATTTACAATTACATTCTTTCTAAAACAATTAAGCCTTGTACGCAGATGAACGCGGGTATGTCAACATGTGAGATCTATGTAATTAAGAAGCTATTGAGAATCAATTTGTCTATGTGTGGCATTGCGCCGTACTGCGAATACATCGCATAGAGATCTCGGTCACATCCCGGTCTGCTCAACCGCACGCCATTTTAATAAAATGACTCATAATAACGGCCATTGTCTTCATTAAATTACTCAAAAAGTCGGAAGTGATACATGGAACCAAAATAATATCTGTGGACAATCAACAAATATAAAACATTGTAATGATAGTTTACACAATTAATGTCAATTATATGAACATGTTTTCCCTCATATTACATCGCAAGCGAACGTATATTTGCAAAAATAGTAAACAATATATTGAGCAAGCCCACTTGTTTCTAGCAAGGATACGCGCATGCATACATGTATGCAGTCGCATCAATATGTTCGTTTCATTAAAGCACGGTTACTTCCCACACACCATGTATCCAACATGTGATGAAGATGTAAGCTTTATAAATCTGTTGTATTATTATATGCCAGTATAGTCAAGCAAAACTATGCTGTAATACATGACAAACATGCAAACATATGCTGTAATACATGACAAACATGCAAATATATGCTGTAATACATGACAAACATGCAAAACTATGCTGTAATACATGACAAACATGCAAATATATGCTGTAATACATGACAAACATACAAAGCTATGCTATAATACATGACAAACATGCAAAGCTATGCTATAATACATGACAAACATGCAAATATATGCTGTAATACATGACAAACATGCAAAACTATGCTGTAATACATGACAAACATGCAAAACTATGCTGTAATACATGACAAACATGCAAAACTATGCTGTAATACATGACAAACATGCACATCTATGCTGTAATACATGACAAACATGCACACCTATGCTGTAATACATGACAAACATGCAAAACTATGCTGTAATACATGACAAACATGTAAATATATGCTGTAATACATGACAAACATACAAAGCTATGCTATAATACATGACAAACATGCAAAGCTATGCTATAATACATGACAAACATGCAAATATATGCTGTAATACATGACAAACATGCAAAACTATGCTGTAATACATGACAAACATGCAAAACTATGCTGTAATACATGACAAACATGCAAAACTATGCTGTAATACATGACAAACATGCACATCTATGCTGTAATACATGACAAACATGCACACCTATGCTGTAATACATGACAAACATGCAAAACTATGCTGTAATACATGACAAACATGTAAATATATGCTGTAATACATGACAAACATACAAAGCTATGCTATAATACATGACAAACATGCAAAGCTATGCTATAATACATGACAAACATGCAAATATATGCTGTAATACATGACAAACATGCAAAACTATGCTGTAATACATGACAAACATGCAAAACTATGCTGTAATACATGACAAACATGCAAAACTATGCTGTAATACATGACAAACATGCAAATCTATGCTATAATACACGACAAACATGCAAAGATATGCTGTAATATATGACAAACATGCAAAGCTATGCTATAATACATGACAAACATGCAAACATATGCTATAATACATGGAACACATGCAAATATAAAGATTGAACTTTACATGCAAAGATAGGCTATAATACATGACAAACATGCAAGTTATGGTATAATACATTGTACGATGTTACACGTGGTTTGGGCCCCACGTTGTGTCATCTATAGTGTCATTGGAAAGAGATCTTATATATTATTAGTATGATGGCGCCTTTTATTAATACTGTTATTATTAAATTACATACTATGAAAGTAAATACGATAATGTTCATGTAAATGGATGCTTGCTCAAACAATATACATATATGGGATATTACTTTCGGAATGCTACCTGTCAACACTTTCATTCGTCGGGTATATCCAGTTATACCAGAGAGAGGAATTGGTTATGGGTGGCAAGTGTTATATTTCGTATAACGTGATGAATTGCATAATTTAAAACTTAAGCATTTAAATAAGATGCAAGCAGGGTCAAATCGTGAATTTAGCGTCAGGTTAGTCTACATATTATAGAGAAAGTTAGTCTATTTAAACATTATATTATATTTTATCAGGCAAGGGTATGATAATATAAAATACTTGACTCTGCTAATTAACCCATTCAACACCAAGTAACTGACATGGACTGGTCCATGATATAGTAGACCAATAAATTAATAAGAAAATTACATTTGGACCAGTTCATTTATCAAAATGGGTAATTTAGTCCAAAATTAGTAATATTACTGGCACAACGTGCATATCTTGATCGTCACGAGCTGGCTCATCTGGATCTACACTGTTTGTAGGCCTATGTGGATCTACACTTTTTGTAAGCCTATTTAGAGGTATGTGGTGTTGAAATGGATAACATACAAAGCTATAGCGAGGCAATAGTACCAACATGCTCAACCTCAAGTTATTGTATAACCTGTGAACATACGTCACAATGCGTATACAGTGTTATTACGTTCGCCATGTTAAACCCATTCAGTCTACTGCGTTTACATTTCGGTAAGCGCAGCTGCCATTGAGACGTCGCTGATTGGTTAATGTTGCTGATTGACGTCACAAATCGCACGCGGTTCTATTACGTTGCCAATTATACATAGCGGTGCACTAGTAACGTCGATTGCTGATTGACGTCACAAATCGCACGCGGTTCTATTACGTTGCCAATTATACATAGCGGTGCACTAGTAACGTTGATTGCTGATTGACGTCACAAATCGCATGCGGTTCTATTACCACTAGTAATGTCGATGTTCCAGTATTTGAAACGAAACGACGTAAATACATGCTTAACACAACTTGTTTAACATTTTTGGTCATTCACAGTCTTGAAACGTTCAGAAAATGCTTGTAAATATAACGAGTAAATTCAATCTGTGTTTCGTTTATTGACGTATATAAGACATGTGTGCTGTTTAAAATGTATCTGGAGACATTCAGCCTTGGTCTCCAACACACTTTAAACAGCCCTAATATAAGTCCTAATATATTGTATGCCCCAATAAACGTAACACAGGTTGGTTTTATCCGCTAAACATATAACCATGGAGCTAATCTCAACAAGCTATAAGCTTTCGATTTAATCCAGTTTCATTTTGCATACACTATATATGTACTACATTATGAACGAATAAATATGTGTAAGCCAAACCATATAACCGGGGAGCATACGTCACAAAATCACGAGGTCATAAGTATACGTCTATCCCTATAACACAACTGTATTATATAGTCTCTTTATTTCCACCTTGCGGTGATTAATAGTTACAGTTTCACAAATACTGATACATAGAATTAACTCAAGCAATGGAACATAAAGGTTGTTCAGACATTACAATTGACAATGAATGACATTAAGTACTGAATGAATATTTTACATATATACAAACGACGAGGACAGAACGAGACCACGTGATGCTCGTTTCTTTCCACTTCACCCCTCCCAGTACGCACACGACGACATGATGTATACATTATATATATAGTTTACCTTTCATGAAATACGTTCAAGAAATAATTTATTATTAGTTTATACAAATTTATTTTTAGCTCGATTGCGAAACAAGTTATTTCAACTTATATTAATCATTCTCGAGACCTCATTCCTGGTGGAATCCATCGCCACGAGGGAGAGAGAAGAGGCAACGTGGAATTTAAATGCCTTGCCTAAGGGCACAATCGTAACGGCTCCAACGGGGCTCGAACTCCGGACCTTTTTGCACCTGAACCGAACGCGCATCCTCTGCGCTATCACGACTTCCACACTAATTTATTATTAGTAGCTATTTAACTGTGAGATCTGAAGCTATAACAGAGGCTTGCAATTTTAATCATGAATTGGCAGGCAGAAATCGAGTTGCACTGTTTATTCAATAAACTAATTTAACATGACAGCCTCCCAACACTATCAACAATGATTACCCCGCCACTGAAAGACACGGATAAATAATTACCCCCGGTAGAATGCACGCAAATATTGCACTATGCCATCGTCATTATCAGCGACGTGTTTGATGTGAGATCCCATAACACGGAGGCTGTCCAAAGAGGTTAGAGGTGGCCGCAGCCTCCTTTGATTTCTGACCCTCAGGTCTGTCTCACTACGGATACGGACAAGATACCAGTTTATCATTTTCAGTTTATTAATTCAATTACAGTCAAACACGTGAGGGGTAATATTTTTATTTTCAGAAATGAAGAAGCGTGTATAATTCGGTATGATAGAGATCGATGTGTATTCAATGTTTTATTTTATTTCATTTCGGACCCCAACCAGGGTGAACATTTATTTGTATATGTATATTTGTATTTTTATACAATATGTTTATCAGTATACAGTTTATGATTCGCTGTACGTGTGTATACTAATTTACGAAATGTTACGGTATATTTAGCAACATTTCAAAGTAGTAAATACGATTTAATTCTAATGCAAAGATGGGAAAGTTGACTTATTTGACTCTAAAAAAGTATAACATTAACGATTTTTAAGAGGGCCCTAAGGAAGATTAGTTCAGAACTAATTAGGTCACCCTCTATAAATAAAGACATATATCTATTTATCTGATTTGAACGAAATTCGCAGTATACTGATATAAGTATCAGTGATTCATTTAAAATTAATATGGAAGCAATAATTTCCAACATTTTTTAAATATAACTTTAAATGGTATACATTAAACTGTATATATATATATATAAAGTTCTCTTCTCAATAAACGATTAAAATTAATTTCCCTATATAAAATATTGCTAAAATATTAGCCAATAAGAAAATCGATATTGGTTTTCGGGTCATTTTCAAGGGAGATAATCCGCATCAATAAGTTGCTGAAATGGAGTAAAATCTGAATGTGTGATTGTTACGAAACATTTTTATGGAAGCTATTCAATTAAATAAATATAGTATGGCATGTACGTACGTCCGTATTACAATACGTATTTTAATAAATGGACTACACATCGATTAATTCAATGAAATTAGTTATTAAAGCGACATAACATTAGTGACAACACAACTTTCCAAATATTTGCCTCAAATACTGAGTATTTCAACTAATAAGCAAACGTCGTATACGCGGTTTGTTGACATAACAAAATAATCTAAATAGGGTCGACATTCATGCATAATACAACTCGTGTATCCTGAGTAACACGAGTTATGGTACAGATTTACAGTTATATCTCACATGTAGTATTGACTCAGATGACAAACAAACGTCAATTCAGTAGCGTGAGTGATCGTTAGATAAAACCTTACATTCACGCTTGAAAGTTTGTAAACCACAAAAACACTGTTTATTGATTCAGTGTTAGGGTTCGAATGTATTCGTCCGAATTTGTAGTAGCAACGCATGTATACGTGAACAAATGCTATTTGCTTTTTGCGATGTAGTGTCGCTTTAAACTAATAAAATAATAAATTCAATATGCCATTGCTATCTTATAAAGCTGGCGAGTCTGTTATCACCGCAATGCATTGTATACCTCATGTATGTAACCAGCCTCCATTAATCGCTACAAACAATGCTCATTACTAGCGACAAGAACACGGCATTACGCCTAAATAGATTGTACGACATATCGAAGTAGCAATAAGAGAGAGAGGAGAGAGATGTTTTCGCCCCCATAAACTTGTATTACATTTTTGTAGCCACCTGTCCCGACGTTTATACATATCGTTTATATTAGAGTTGATAGTTGACTCGAGACACTAAATGCCTGATGCCCGCTTATCAGTCCGCTTCCAACGGCGCATTTCTAGATATTATCTGTAAATTACGAGCGACGTATCGCTGTACGACAAGTCTGCTACGTATATACCGAACCCACAAACATCCCGCAAACATCCCACAAACATCTCCATCCGACTGCCAACATTCAACTTTACACGTGCGTAAGAGTTCATACGACGTTCCTTATTGGCGATGTAGTTTTTAGAATGACGTATGTCGTTAATTGGTTCCCAGACGACCTAGCGCCCAATCGTCATTTCCTAGCGGAATATTATCTTACAAAAATCAGACATTTGTAAATTAATTTTGATAATTAATTACAGCCATCAACTTTTAATGTTAGTGTATTAGTGCTTATTTGTAATAATAGTTTGTTGTGAATATATATTTACATTGTTGTTCCATTCGCCATATTGAGCTGCTTCCAGTCTACATATGTTCCAGTTGTCTTCGGCCCCATATACTGTAAACAGCACATATATATGTATACGCCAATAAATGCAACACATGTTGATTATATTCCTTTTCATTTGCTACATATTAATTGAATCTAATTATAGATAGTGCGCTTTATTGATATGGGTATGGACACTTATAGATATTGCACTGTCTGTCTGTCTGTCTGTCTGTCTGTCTGTCTGTCTGTCTGTCTGTCTGTATGTCTGTCTGTCTGTCTGTCTGTCTGTCTGTCTGTCTGTCTGTCTGTCTGTCTGTCTGTCTGTCTGTCTGTCTGTCTGTCTGTCTGTCTGTCTGTCTGTCTGTCTGTCTGTCTGTCTGTCTGTCTGTCTGTCTGTCTGTCTGTCTGTCTGTCTGTCTGTCTGTCTGTCTGTCTGTCTGTCTGTCTGTCTGTCTGTCTGTCTGTCTGTCTGTCTGTCTGTCTGTCTGTCTGTCTGTCTGTCTGTCTGTCTGTCTGTCTGTCTGTCTGTCTGTCTGTCTGTCTGTCTGTCTGTCTGTCTGTCTGTCTGTCTGTCTGTCTGTCTGTCTGTCTATTTTCAAAATACTTTAGTTATACATGTATATGTAAACGCAGAGGAACGTGCCCACCAAATCCATAGTTGACTATCAACATATATTTATAAAGCATTTATCTTTGGTTTAAATGCGATCGAAATGCAAGCAATATTGTAATCTGCGCCCAAGTATGAAAAACATGAGCAAGCAAAATATGTGAAACAAATACGTTTTGAGATTATGTTAAAGTCACTTGTCCATACAATGTTTTCATATACAATTACACAAGAGGAGCATTATACGAAGCCCAAAGTATATTACGGTGTCTGGTGTATATGATATTTCATATAAACATTTACAAAACATGAACACAGGGTGTCAGTTTATCAGAAAAATAGGTAAACGTATACCACGGAATAAGTGTCTATCATACACCGGGTGCTATTTTCACGCATCTGTTCTTCTCACGCGGCTCCGGAGCGTTAACCATTTATCTTTGACAAATTTTGATTGGATACTCGTTTATTTTGTGTGGAATCCTATTTCTCAGCAGCGGGACCCAGCCTCACTTATTGTTGATGGGGTGCTTAAATTGGATACATCTAGCATACACATGCTGATTTTTGTTTTCTTTGCAAAATTGGATTTGACTGTTATATGTTCCCATACGATTTACAAAGAATCTCTCAACGTCAAAAGTCATATTTCGTCATAAATCAAACCAGGCAGCGCCCAGTTAGGTGTACCAGATTTAGTTTCCGTATTAACTACTCACGGCTTTGCTGATAATAAATAAATTAATCAATTACAAGTGGCTTGTGATGATACTCCTCTTCAACGTTTGACATCTTTGGTCAACGTAGAACAAATGTGTAAGCTGAAAAATCTAAATAAATCTAAATAAATAATTCAAACAAGGCAATCAGAAACCCTTATCTACCTTTAGAGAACAGAACAGAAACGAACTGACCTTATTTCTAACTTATACAGAGACAGTGTATCCGTACTCGTCACATATATTAAATTATACATACTATATTTTTTATATTTTCATTGAATTCAGCGACCCTTGTATCCGCAATCGTCACATATATTAAATTATACATATCAATTTATTACATATTCACTTACATAAACGTAATCTGTTTTCAATGACATCGAGTACATTATATACTAGAGGACATAGAAAACGCACACCTACATTATATGTTTATTACTACACGAAAACTATATATGAAGGATTCCATCAAAGATATATCACATCTTTAGTACCAAACACAAACTTAACAACTAAGCATATTCCAACATGTTTAAAACTATGTATTTATATAGTTATTGTTTTTCTTGTAAAACACACTTATCTGAAGTGTGCGGTTTCTATGTCCTCTAGTATACATATTATATCTTTATTTCTGTCTCATCTATGTACAGTACATACATTTCAATTTATATTATAACACATACACTGCATATAACCATTCTACAAAAGAGAATTATATGAGATAATAGCATATTACAATAACGTTATACATGTTTTACTTTCTAAAAACTATGTAAAAGTCGCTAATCATGACACTAAAAAATATTAAAAAATGCATACCAATTACAAAACATAACTATATATTTAAATTACATATCGGTAAAATACAATTCATACATTTGTTGTATATAATTGTTTTTGATTTGAGGGCCTTATGGAAGATAGACCTTGTCTAAGGTTCCTCGTTAAATAAAGTCTTTATTATTATTACTGTTAATAATTATATGACAGTAAAACATATGATAGCACAGTAAATTATAATTCAAGTTCATAACAGTGAAATGTAGTTCAATTACAGTACAAGAATATATTATGTCATAACAGTAAAATGTACAACAGTACAATATTAAACAGTTAACAGTAAAATGTACAACAGTACAATATTGAACAGTTAACAGTAAAATGTACAACAGTACAATATTGAACAGTTAACAGTAAAATGTACAACAGTACAATATTGAACAGTTAACAGTAAAACGGAAACAAATTACACATTTGTAAATTAGATTTCAATTAAGTAATTTCTTTCTATGTTTTAATTTAGATTGTCAACAACCCTTGCCACATTGTGTTTATTAATCTTAATATTGTAGGCAAACCCAGCGGCATTTGATATGAAGGAAGGGTCCGAGGCTTGGCGTGCCCTGGCAGCACAGGGTGGTTGTTTCCCGTACGATCCAAGTATGGCATTATACCCATATGGAACCGGGTAGGTAACCATAACTACATGATCATAACATATGTCTACTTAATGATGTAGTTGCAATCAGACAACTGAGAGTGGGAAACAGTAGTGAGTTATTGCCCCTGAATACTTCTAGAGGTAGATTGGTTCTCTTAATTGGTTCCCTACAGCATATCCAATGGAATGGATACTCGGCTGTCCGATTAGCGCAGTGGTTAGCGCGCTCGCTTTTCACCAATGCAACATGGGTTCGATCCTCGGACCGGGAAGTATGTGAGATGGTACGGTGGTCGCCAGATCGGACAGGTGGGTTTTCTCCGGGTACTCCGGTTTCCTCCCACACGAATGACCACATATACGCTTTCATCCGCGCCAACGAGAGTGATTAATATAAGTTGTTAAAACTTGCTTCGCAATCGTTGTAAAAATAAATAAAGTTTAAAAATGGATACTTTAATGTCAAAAATAGCTATAAATTAATTAATATGATTTTGATCAAATCACATTTATCCTTCGGTAACATCTTGGTTAGAAGACAACAGTAAAAACAAAGGATTCCAGCTAAAAAGGACCAATACACATTTCTGCATAAATCGGACTTTTGTATGTCAAGGGCGGTAATAAAAAACCCCGGTAATAAAAAAACCCGGGAACTAACTTGTATTATATATATAAATGACTCGTGAATTACATTTGGTGGACTTGGTGTATCAGTACTGTAGCTTGGTATAATTGTAGTTATTTTTGTCTCGCCCACTTTAGTGGAAAGCGGGACTAAGCAGTCACATTTCCAGTGACGGCGCCGTCAACAATTATACTAGAGGACATAGAAAACGCACACATACATTATATGATTATTATTACATGAAAACGAAATACGAAGGATTCCATCAAAGATATATCACATCTTTATTACAAAAACACAAGCTAAACTACCAAAAATGTATAAAACTATGTATTTATATAGTTTTTGTTTTTCATGTAAAACACACTTATTTGAAGTGTGCGTTTTCTATGTCCTCTAGTATACATATAATTAAAAATCCGTTAAATATAATGCTTTGATAACTTACATATCTAGAGGTCGTTCTCCTAACAAGTCATACCCCCAAGTGTGTCATTGCCACTGAACTGTGGCCAAAAATAGTCCGATTTCAGAAATTATTTATGTGGATTTTTTCCATAACGTTATCATTTTTCAAAAACGATGAAAGACATTACTTTGAAATTTAGCTCGTTGGAAAGCATAACATACATTTTTTCGGTGAACCAGTACTTATACCGGTAATCAAGCTTGGCGAGACACCCTTGTTGCGGCGACCTTGTCATTCTTCCTACCAGGTTCTTTGGTCGATCCTTGCAACAGGTCATTGGTGCTGCTGCATTGTGACTTCTCCATTCATATACAACATATTCAGATGCATACATTTAGTACTTGTAAAAATGAATGACAATAGCTGACAATTTAATCAATGAACAACTTTATGGAGTAAATGTTAAATGATCAATTGTATTTTTAAGGCATGCGTCAATTAAGAATGATTTTGTGGTGAAAACAGTTGCAAAAATACCATAAAGGGACTTGAATATTAATATAAAGACATTGTTTCATTCGCGTTGACATTGTGTTACACGAACGGAAATCATTCAGCTGAATGTCACAAATTTGATTTTATTCCTGGAGACAATAACCAGAATTTCGGAAATTGTTTCAGTTTGCATTTACACAATTAAACTCGGCTCTGTGTTTCCGTACTCACGTGTCTCGCACGTGCGACAGTGAACACAAATCATTAACTCAATATCTGTTATACCCTGTCGAAGTGATTATAGTGAAACGCATTTTATAGCCAATTAGAGACAATAGATATGAAATATTGAGTCGCTCAGCAGTAGCGCACATTTCATGCCCTTTGCTATAGCCTTTCACGACGCATAATTTATCGGCTTAAATGACAATATCGGGGCTAATCGGGAAGATTTTATCGCCCGTCTTTGTTCAAGCTTCCTATCTATAAAATAGTAAATGTTCCATAAACAACAATCCGTTTCTCCTTTGTAACTTTGACATCTGCTAAATAGTATACTAACACTTAGCCCGATAAGGACATTAACACAGCTGTAAAAAGTCACAATTTCGGTTTCATGTTTCTCATAATGTTTAACAGAGGTGTTACCATTTATCATCCCGTGGTTAAGGACAGCTTTATTATATTCCCGTCAAATGTTTTGACATAACACATGCGAAGCTGAATACGCAGATTATGAAAGTGACGTGCCTACATTTATCCCATATCTAGCCTGTCTAAGCTTGATCTTCAAAAGATTGAGAAACGAGATTAAAGTTTAAAAGTATATGAAGTGTAAAATATATACTCGAGTGTTTGGGACTGTCAATGCATGCATCTGTCCATTACGAAAACTATAAATATTAGCTTATAATAATACTTCCGCAATAACTTGTTTCATTGACGTCGCATTAGCACAACTGACAGTACATGTGAGTGCCGTGACCAAGCAACCATATTTTCATGTATATATAAAAGTAAAAGTAAAGTGTTTGTTAATCTGTCGCTTCTATTTAAAGAGACAGTCATACTGACTTAGGAGACACAGTCTTTAAGAACATCAGTACTTCCTGAATTATATGCTTGTAGGCCAGACGCCAGGCATTCGGTAACCATTATTTATCTAGCTGGTGGCTCACCAGTCGGTCATGTCAGAACGAACCCCTGACGAGGTTCGAACATTCAACATCCAGTTCCGTAGGCGGACGTCTTACCCATTAGGCTACGGAGACGGTATAAACTGTCTTTCCGACATTGGCAACACATATGCAACACTGTGCTTGTATTACGTGGTTTGCCAGTGATTCTGGAATATATAGCTTGCATATAGCTTGCGGATGGTGTTTCAACACAAGCCCTAGTGGAAATCGTGACAGCACAGTGGTAGCGCGTTCGCTTCAGGTGCGAAAGGCCCTGAGTTCGCGCCCAGCTGTAGCCGTGACGATTGTGCCCTTAAACAAGGCATTTAAATTCCACATGCCCTTTTCTCTCTCACTCATGGCGATGGATTCCATCAGGAATGAGGTCTCAATACTGATTATTATAAGTTGTATGAACTTGTTTCGCAATCGAGCTATGATACGTGTGTATTATCTATACAAGCATCACGCTCTGATATAGGGAGTTCTCCGTTAGCGTATCTACCAGCTAGATAAATCGCACGTAGCCTTTTGCCCCGATGTTTCCGTTCAGTATTAATAGTTCTTATTTGGTTATTTTGTTGCATTGTGACGTACAGACGTCGCTGACTATGATTGAATGTTGTGTAAATTATGTAAGTAAATACATGACACCTCGTGACTGTAGTCTTACGATGTTCTACGTAGCTGTACGTGCTGATAGTCTTATCTATAATAATAATAATAATAATAATAATAATAATAATAATAACGGTTATTGTACAATTCGAATGTGTACTTTCATATGGTGTTGTAATTTTATTACTTTTAGTAGATGTCCGTCCGTCCGTCCGTCCGTCCGTGTGGCAGTCATCAGTCATCACAATATTTCGTTCACGAAATTACTGCATTAGTTTAATTCTAATTAATTTAAAATGAATCTTTGAATTTAGTATCAATATGAAATAGACATACATGACATATGTGTTAAAGTGCCCAATGCTGCAATATTACAACATATTAACAACCCTAGAGAACATGATATTTTTAACACCGATACCATTAATTGAGCCGTATTGAGTTTTTGATAATGTCATTTTGCCAGAAGTAAAAATACTGGAACCGAGGCTAAGCGGACTACAATGTTGAACTATGCCCACGTGATGTCCTTGCAATATTACAATTGTGTAGTACTAGTACATATGTACCATGTCAGATTGGCGCCTATCGATTTCTCACATTCAAATAAAACATGCTATATATCAATTTGCAGATATGGTGGGCTGGATCTGAACGCCAGGCGCAAGAATGCAACACGTGAAACCACTAATACATTAAAAGCCTGGCTCTATGAGCACAGGAAAAACCCATACCCAACTAAAGGAGAGAAAATAATGCTCGCGATCATTACCAAAATGACTCTAACCCAGGTCTCCACCTGGTTTGCGAACGCGAGGAGACGCTTAAAGAAGGAGAACAAAATGACGTGGTCTCCACGAAACAGATCCGAGGATGACGTCAGCGGTGACGAAGATATGGATAGCAAAACGAATGGCAATGATTCCGATACGTCACACGCAAACACATCGGCTGACGACAATCACGGTAGGTTGGATTTAAATGAATTCATCTAATGCTCAGTGGATGACGGTGTGAGTCGTGATAGCGCAGTGGTAGCGCTTCAGGTGCGAAATTCCCGGAGTTTGAACTCCGCTGGAGCCGTTACGATTGTGTCCTTACGCAATGTATTTGAATTCCACGTTGCCCCTTCTCTCTCCCTCGTGTCGATGGATTAAATCAGGAATGAGGTCTCGAGAGTGATTAGAATAAGTTGTAAGAACTTGTTTCGCAATCGAGCTAAAATAAATTTGTATAAACTAAACTCATGCTCTGTAATCAATGTCTTCACTTTAATCAATGTACAGATAACACAGCCGCCACTTAATATTGCATCAGGAATTAGGCACAAATAATTGAACACGATAGCGTGTTTGGAACTCATAATTATAACATAAAACAAACGTTTGCAGGAGTTATCACGAACCATATACGCCCACATACAATGCACAGTTGCACACAGGCTCAGTCAGACTCTCATACAATACACAGTTGCACACAGGCTTAGTCAGGCCAACATACAATGCACAGTTGCACACAGGCTCAGTCAGGCCCTCATACAATGCACGGTTGCACACATGCTCAGTCAGACCCTCATACAATGCACAGTTGCACACAGGCTCAGTCAGACTCTCATACAATGCACGGTTGCACACAGGCTCAGTCAGACCCTCATACAATACACAGTTGCACACAGTCTCAGTCAGACCCTCATACAATACACAGTTGCACACAGGCTCAGTCAGGCCAACATACAATGCACAGTTGCACACAGGCTCAGTCAGGCCCTCATACAATGCACGGTTGCACACAGGCTCAGTCAGACCCTCATACAATGCACGGTTGCACACAGGCTCAGTCAGACCCTCATACAATGCACAGTTGCACACAGGCTCAGTCAGACCCCCATACAATGCACAGCTGCGATCCCTGGATTGTTGTTTATCGGCGAATAAATGACTGTGTGTTGTTCTGATGCGTATGAATTAACCACCGTGATTTATTCACCGATAAACTACGACACGACAAATATCAGTGACGTATCATGCGAATGCAATGCTGAACGCTTGTTCCAGTAGTGTTTGTACTAGTTTTGCGAGCGACTGCTATATGTATGTGTACACATCTTATAGTAACCATATTTTGAACGTCTCGTGTTATTGCAAACATGCAATCTGAGATTTAAAATTAATAAAACTGTGAAACATGGTGTTGTGTATTGTGTCGTAGACAAGAAGGTACACATATTTAATATAACTACAAGAAGGAAATGAAAATAGTTAAGTTTGAGAGGTAACATATTGTTTATTGTGTTATTCTTCAAGGACAAAAATACATGTTTTAAACACGAAAATTGGCATTAGAATGCATCATTATAAATATACAATTTATATAAGTCATCGGAAACATAACGCCCCATTCATCAAGAGAGAAGTTAATGCTGTACACACGACACAGGTACTATATTAGCATGCATTGTATAAACTCTATTTCATAATTCATATTCTATCATAAAAACACATCAAAGCTATTACAATTACGTTTGAACACATCTATCTTTGTAGAATGAATGGATAGCATAATTAAGCACTAACACCGCATATAAACGCAGCTGTAAGCAACCCGTTTGTAAAAATTGATATTACTGTCAAACTAGAAGACAAATGGTCTTCCTTCAAAAGTAACTAACGAACTATATCAGCATATCTGCACTAGTCATATACATAGGGGATAGGTGTGTGTATTCATGCAAGATAACGCCGCTCGTGGAAATGGATATTTCGGTGATGACGAGATGAAATAAAATCATATCTTACATTAATAAACACAACTCTTCTTTTTCTTTTATGATTTCCAATGATTTTGGCTAATATAATATGTGTTATCCAATTCAATTCATTTTAGCTGCCCCTGTCGGGAGAATAAGAAATAGTTCCGGTATATAAAGTTGGTAATAAATATGTTATAATATTCATTAATGCCGTGAACCCCGTTTCACTACAATACACAACCGCACAACCACTTATGTTAGTGCGAACGTCCGAAATAAGAAATAGTTCCGGTCTATAATTTTCAAGTTAGTTTATGTTTGCTGTCAAAATTAAAAGCTACAGACAAAACACATTCATTAGAATATATTACTTTATAATTAACTGTTCACGATTGTCAGAAAATAGCTGAAGTACAAACGTACATCCAACGGCGTAGGAATACGAAACTCAAGCAGTGACAGAGAAAGTGCCGTCTAGGACTATTTGAAAACAGTGAAAGCTATTTCCTTTAACTCTTTCAGCGCCGAATAAATTCAGAGCATGTGCAAACAACATAGATCCAGATCAGCCGCGGCGTAATGCCGCGTCTGATCAGGATCTATGTTGTTTGCTATTCGGACAGGTGCTTCAGCTTCACTGTCTGAAGAGCACTCAGCATATAGCCTGATCAGACGGCATATTCTGTTCTGTCCGATCGGGTTCTCTACTTTTTTACAAAGTCGTTTTTATGTGACATTGGCGGTGAAAGAGTTAATGTGAAAACCCAACCATTCATTGGAACGCATAAAAGAAAAAATCGTATGTGAAGCTTGGAATTAGTAAACATAATGGGGTAGTAATAAAAAAATTAATTCATTGCGTACTATAACAGGCTGTTTACTAACTCCATGCTTCACCTCAGATTGTGTGTGTTATTGTGTTGAAATTCAATTCCACCCGTTTAGTTTCTATGCAATTTGTAATTTATACGAGATTCATTAGCATTTTCTTTTTCGTCTACAGCTTGTTTATGGATACTGTACACAGATGGTAGTTTACGAAATGTAAAACAATATGTTACATGTAGTTATCGTTCAACGTGCACCAGTAATACCCCAGCAATACCCCAGCAGTATGAAGTAAATACAAGTAAACTGCCCACTGCCTCATTCACTGCGCTACATATTAGTTGTAATGTCCCTTAAAGTGTCTAAGATCCCTGTTAATTAAATATAATACTGTACATTTAGAGCACATGTTACCTCGCGTGTTGTAGCTCGAAATGGGCGTGTCTGTAGGAAACAAAGTTAGAAACGCATTGAAGCATATAACAAAAACTACTATTATTTAAGTTAATTGTAAAATATGTATCTTGAATTGTTCATGTTCACATAGCTTACACATAAACAGGCATGCATTTTTTACATACTGAATATTGTGTTGTATATGGTTTATAAACGTAACAAACAAGAATATAGCCAAGGCAAACGAATATTGTCCGACATTTCATATTGTACGACCTTGCACATTGTCCAACATTGCACATTATCCAACATTGCATATTGTACGACATTGCATATAGTCAGATATTGCATATTGCCCGAGATGAATATTGTCCGACCATGCACATTGTCCAACATTGCATATTGTCCGACATTGCATATTGTCCAACATTGCATATTGTCCGTGCCTATCTATTCCGTCATGTTAGTGTATGCATGCAATCTGAGATCTGAAATTAATTAAACCTGGGCAAAAACTTTGGAGAATATGTCTGAAACAGACGACACAGAAAATTATTGTGTTACTAAATACTACTGGCATCTGACGACAGCAAGAAAAACATAAGATACGAATATTCCTTTGATGTTACACAATGACATACTAGCTGAATATACACGTAGTCCCTTTATTCCCACATTTCTGTGATCAACAATTATATATTCACAAATTATATTTATTTAAAAAATGAATCGCGGGTTAATAGTTTCCATCGGTGTATGAATTACATTGTGCGTACTTAACTTGTTAGGCCGAAGTCGAACATTACTCGAAAATCCTTCCCGATGCTAAATAGCAGCATTCCTCAAAATAAATAAATGCCACACAGACAGACACTATATCAGGTAATACTAGTTCACTTACCAGCAATATGTGTTCAAAGTTGGTTTTCTGCCGCACCAAAAAAACAATGTTTATATTGAAATAAATGGCTGAATAACCATTTTGACAGTTCGAGATATTGATGCTGGATCACACTGATACCACTTTATGTATGTGTTTGTTTATATCAACGTTAAAAAGATGGCATTATTGATAGTGTTACACGTTATCTCGCAATGTATCATCGAAAAAGATTTTGAATTATTTACAAGCAAACTCATCTACAGTGATAAGATGCCTGCACCTGGAACAGATTGGCATGTAGGTTTCTAGTCGGCATCTTGTGTGGTGGGCATTGCATGATTGGGTCGCTTGATTGCTGGAGAGGAAAGAAACCAACTTTATACAACATTATCAACTGGAAGATGATTTATGGGGAAAATGTTCATTCACAAATATTATTTAAATTAAGCAGGTTGATTTTACAATTTGAGAGCAGTGGTTTCGATGGTTATCGGCATTAGGACAATGCTGTAATTCAGCATATGCAGTTGGTGACACGATTAGCTAGTTACTGTAGTTATAGTGACGTGCTAAAGTAGTAAGTTTATACAATGCGCGCAATGTATCGCTTACAGATTCATTTAAGATATTAGCTCTGATCCGTTTAGATAACCGCAAAGCGTTTTGCAGAGGTCGGGCCTTTTGCCCCTGGATAAAATGGCGAATAATTATCGTGAAATCAAACAAGCTGCTTCCGCTCATGGATAAAATACACATGTTTACAGCCTTAAATGTCTGTGTATTATTTTAAAGAAAGATTCTGCACATCAGTAGTTTGTTAGTGATTTTTTTTAATGCACACACATTACTACAGTGTCATCGTTTCGGAAGCGTGCCATTACAATCACCTGTATGCAATCGCTGTAACCAACGGTTACGTATATCGTGCAGGGATAATATTATTAATAGTTCTAATATTACCTTTATTTTGCGGGATGACTTGCCTTGCCATTCACCAGTCAATTCAATTTAGACATGTCACGCATCATGTTCGTATAATGTGATATTACTATTCTATCAGAGGCTCGAGTCTGCTCAAATATTGAAGGTGGTATAGACTGTGTTATTATAGCTCACGTGACTACTGAATGCCAACTTCCCATATGTAAACAGTCAATATTATTTACTATTCACTACCCTTTCGCTTCCGGTCTGAATCAGTAAAACGCCCATTGGGATATTACTAAACAAAGCCCCTCTCTAAATAAGAAGACGATTATTGAAATGCATACATAAATGCTTCTAGATACTTACGTATTATATAAATAGACTTAAACTGAAACAATTCGAATTTTTTCAAAGACATATTGCATTGCTTAGTGGGCAATATAAAAAGTATCACCCCGTTAACATGACTATTAACCGAGGCATTAGCCGGGCCACTCAGGATTGCAATAGTTATATAATACTGATAGAATATATAGATTAAAAATCCTGGGTCAAAGGGCAACTCAATCATATACACAAGGCTCAAAACAATCATATGTGCACAGGTTCAACGCATTAAACAAAACAATCATATACACACAGGCTCAACGCATTAAACAAAACAATCATATACACACAGGCTCAACTCATTAAGCAAAACAATCATATATACAAAGGTTCAACGCATTAAACAAAACAATCATATACACACAGGTTCAACGCATTAAACAAAACAATCATATACACACAGGCTCAACTCATTAAGCAAAACAATCATATATACACAGGTTCAACGCATTAAACAAAACAATCATATACACACAGACTCAACTCATTAAGCAAAACAATCATATATACACAGGTTCAACGCATTAAACAAAACAATCATATACACACAAGTTCAACGCATTAAACAAAGCAATCATATACACACAGGCTCAACTCATTAAGCAAAACAATCATATATACACAGGTTCAACGCATTAAACAAAACAATCATATACACACAGGCTCAACGCTTTAAACAAAACAATCATATACACACAGGTTCAAAGCATTAAACACACACAGGCTCAACGCATTAAACAAAACAACCATATGCATACAGGTTCAACGCTTTAAACAAAACAACCATATGCACACAGGTTCAACGCATTAAACAAAACAACCATATGCATACAGGTTCAACGCATTAAACAAAACAATCATATGCACACAGGTTCAACGCATTAAACAAAACAATCATATACACACAGGCTCAACGCTTTAAACAGACCAATCATATACACACAGGTTCAACGCATTAAACACACACAGGCTCAACGCATTAAACAAAACAATCATATGCACACAGCCTCAACGCTTTAAACAAAACAATCATATACACACACAGGTTCAACTCATTAAACACACACAGGTTCAACGTATTAAACACACACCGGCTCAACGCATTAAAAACACAGGTTCAACTCATTAAACAAAACAATCATTATTGAATCATATACACACAGGTTCAACGCATTAAACACACACACAGGTTCAACGTATTAAACACACACAGGCTCAACGCATTAAACAAAACAATCATATACACACAGGCTCAACTCATTAAACACACACAGGTTCAACGCATTAAACAAAACAGTACATTCGATTGCATTTGCTTCATGTCGATAATTCCTTCATTGAAATGCCATGTTATTCGTGTTCGGTACAAATCAATTAGTGCAAATATCTATGTTTCAATCACGGTGGAGGGTTGTATATTCAAACATGCTATGTATTACTTACAATCAACAAACAACAAATCAGTATTGTATTGCTGGTATTTAATCTCACGTCAACATAATCTCTATAATAACTTACCAAATTAATTATGTGCTAATGCCCTTTAGAGGTAAGTATGCTACGGCTGTGGAACCAATATTATAAATTATGAAAATAGTGTGATATTTGTATGTATGTTGTATGTATGATCCATTAAATATCAAACCCCTTGCGGGGACCTAGACATGTTTTCCTGGGCAGACTTAGCCGACCTAAGTGGTTAACCAGTACTAAGCAATGTGTGTGAGGTGTCTTGCTCAATGACATTGCATACGTGGCCTGACCGAGTATCGAACCCCCGACCGTTCGATTCCAAATCCGACGCTCTACCACTGGACCACGGACGCCACACTGTTTACTTACAGGGCTAAATGGACTCCATTTATTTGCACAATTGAGCATGGTATTTCTTGAAATTCCGATGTCGGCACGCTAAATTGGTGCAAAAACCATATTTTGATATCATTTTCGTTATATGCACGAGTGCATATGCGATATACAGTGTGTCCGAAGTTATGAAAATATCAAAAGAGTTATCTTTCTTTTGGGACACACTGTACAAACAAATGTAGTTCTCCACGGAATAGTATATAAATCATCATATACATTTTCCTTTGAATAAAATATATATTACTATCAACATGTAGAAATAATATTATTGGGAACTACATGTATATTCATTTTGTAAAACACGCGTGTACACACAGACGGATCTGTAGTCCAGTGGGTAACACGTTGGACTGATACTCCAGGGATCGCAGGTTAGATCCCCCGTCTGACCCTAATCAAATTAACAGTCTTTCAGATGGGACGCAAACCGAGGTCTCGTGTCGGTGCTTTACACCGTGCACGTAAAAGAATCAGAGAAGACTCTGGACTGGGTCTCTGTCTGTATCATTGCACTACCCTCCAACAATCTAAAAGGACTAATCTCTTCAGGATGAGGCGTCGCTCATATGGGCAACCGGTAGCGACGATAAATAAACGTAAAACACACACGCGTGTACCATAGTCATGCCCAACAGCGATATGGTATTTCATTAAGTCAGATTGAGATATATATATGAGTATTGAACACTATATCGACGGAGTGATCATACTGCAAACATATCTGTTAAATTGAATCTAACATCCAAAGAAGGACATAAAAATGTCATTATTGGGGGAAAGGGAAACGATGCATGTTTAAGATTATCATTAGATTTACACTTGATTTAATTCTATTAGAGCTTATCACAAAGTCAACACAATCAAACACGTCGTCACCCGAGGCATGCTTCATGAAGACGAAATACGTCTCTACCAAAATATCTAGCTGTTTAACAATGTCCGCTCGCACAACGGCTTACGTCATTTTTCAAAATTGCCGTTCTGGTCTTTGTAAAATAAAATTACAATGCATTACTCCGGAAATCAGTGGGAGAACGCTCAACAACGTTATTACATGGTCCTCTTATATCTATAAATACATCTATCACAACTTTGAGGACAACACTATGTATGTATTCGAGGACAACACTATGTATGTATTCGAGGACAACACTATGTATGTATTCGAGGACAACAATATGTATGTATTCGAGGACAACATTACGTGTGTATTCGAGGACAACACTATGTGTGTATTCGAGGACAATACTATGTGTGTATTCGAGGACAACACTATGTGTGTATTCGAGGACAACACTATGTATGTATTCGAGGACAACACTATGTGTGTATTTGAGGATAACACTATGTGTGTATTCGAGGATAACACTATGTATGTATTCGATGACAACACTACGTTTGTATTCGATGACAACACTATGTATGTATTTGAGGACAACACTATGTGTGTATTCGAGGACAACACTATGTGTGTATTCGAGGACAACACTATGTGTGTATTGGAGGATAGCACTATGTATGAATTCATTAAACACAAACAGTATACTTATAATGTAGCTTTAATGAAGACTCAAACAGCGTGAATTAAGTGTATTAGTACAATACTTGCTAGGTAAACACTGCTTGCTAGGTATACACTGCTTGCTAGGTACACAATGCTTGCTAGGTACACAATGCTTGCTAGGTACACAATGCTTGCTAGGTACACAATGCTTGCTAGGTACACAATGCTTGCTAGGTACACAATGCTTGCTAGGTACACAATGCTTGCTAGGTACACATTGCTTGCTAGGTACACAATGCTTGCTAGGTACACAATGCTTGCTAGGTACACAATGCTTGCTAGGCACACACTGCTTGCTAGGTACACATTGCTTGCTAGGTACACAATGCTTGCTAGGTACACAATGCTTGCTAGGTAGCTAGGTACACACTGCTTGCTAGGTATACACTGCTTGCTAGGTACACAATGCTTGCTAGGTAGCTAGGTACACATTGCTCGCTAGGTATACAATGCTTGCTAGGTACACAATGCTTGCTAGGTACACAATGCTTGCTAGGTAGCTAGGTACACAATGCTTGCTAGGTACACACTGCTTGCTAGGTAGCTAGGTACACAATGCTTGCTAGGTAGCTAGGTACACAATGCTTGCTAGGTACACACTGCTTGCTAGGTATACAATGCTTGCTAGGTACACACTGCTTGCTAGGTACACACTGCTTGCTAGGTAGCTAGGTACACAATGCTTGCTAGGTAGCTAGGTACACAATGCTTGCTAGGTAGCTAGGTACACACTGTTTGCTAGGTACACACTGCTTGCTAGGTACACAATGCTTGCTAGGTAGCTAGGTACACAATGCTTGCTAGGTACACACTGCTTGCTAGGTACACACTGCTTGCTAGGTAGCTAGGTACACAATGCTTGCTAGGTAGCTAGGTACACAATGCTTGCTAGGTACACACTGCTTGCTAGGTACACAATGCTTGCTAGGTACACACTGCTTGCTAGGTACACACTGCTTGCTAGGTACACAATGCTTGCTAGGTAGCTAGGTACACAATGCTTGCTAGGTACACACGGTACACAATGCTTGCTAGGTACACACTGCTTGCTTGCTTGCTGGGTACACACTGCTTGCTAGGTACACACTGCTTGCTAGGTACACACTGCTTGCTAGGTACATACTGCTTGCTAGGTACACACTGCTTGCTAGGTATACACTGCTTGCTAGGTACACACTGCTTGCTAGGTACACAATGCTTGCTAGGTATACAATGCTTGCTAGGTATACAATGCTTGCTAGGTACACAATGCTTGCTAGGTACACAATGCTTGCTAGGTACACATTGCTTGCTAGGTACACATTGCTTGCTAGGTACACACTGCTTGCTAGGTACACACTGCTTGCTAGGTAAACACTGCTTGCTAGGTATACACTGCTTGCTAGGTAGCTAGGTATACACTGCTTGCTAGGTACACATTGCTTGCTAGGTACACACTGCTTGCTAGGTACACATTACTTGCTGGGTACACACTGCTTGCTAGGTACACAACGCTTGCTAGATATACAATGCTTGCTAGGTACACAATGCTTGCTAGGTACACATTGCTTGCTAGGTACACATTGCTTGCTATGTACACATTGCTTGCTAGGTACACACTGCTTGCTAGGTACACACTGCTTGCTAGGTACACATTGCTTGCTAGGTACACACTGCTTGCTAGGTACACATTGCTTGCTAGGTACACAATGCTTGCTAGGTACACATTGCTTGCTAGGTACACATTGCTTGCTAGGTATACAATGCTTGCTAGGTACACAATGCTTGCTAGGTACACAATGCTTGCTAGGTACACAATACTTGCTAGGTACACAATGCTTGCTAGGTACACAATGCTTGCTAGGTATACAATGATTGCTAGATACACATTGCTTGCTAGGTACACAATGCTTGCTAGGTATGCAATGATTGCTAGGTAAACATTGCTTGCTAGGTACACACTGCTTGCTAGGTACACATTGCTTGCTGGGTATACAATGCTTGCTAGGTACACATTGCTTGCTAGGTATGCAATGCTTGCTAGGTACACATTGCTTGCTAGGTACACATTGCTTGCTAGGTACACACTGCTTGCTAGGTACACATTGCTTGCTAGGTACACACTGCTTGCTAGGTACACATTGCTTGCTAGGTACACATTGCTTGCTAGGTACACAATGCTTGCTAGGTACACAATGCTTGCTAGGCACACATTGCTTGCTAGGTACACAATGCTTGCTAGGTACACAATGCTTTCTAGGTACACACTGCTTGCTAGGCACACATTGTATTGAGATACACTTGCTGGATATGCCTTTGGAGATCAAGATGTTTTATAGTTTTTATTCCGTATACAAATTTAGAGATTCTTCCTACACATTTTGTGAAATGTATGTATAATTCAAACGAGTTAGACATTATCCAGTCTGATATATTTTGGCATGTAGACATCGATATTGACAGTGTATAGGTTTTCCCACACTGTTTGATGTCATGTCAGGTTTCCAACTTGTGTGATTATGCGATAACCGAAAATAAT
Source organism: Archivesica marissinica (assembly GCA_014843695.1). Lineage (NCBI taxonomy): Eukaryota > Metazoa > Mollusca > Bivalvia > Venerida > Vesicomyidae > Archivesica > Archivesica marissinica. The sequence goes on along the minus strand of CM026395.1, from coordinate 26,951,970 downwards.
ATAAAACAGAACGGATGTATTTCCAGCATCGTTGAAACATCATAATACGTTTTAGATATACGAATTTATTGTACTTGTTGCGAAGTCTTTATGCGTGTCAAAGATTCGTTTTTGCAGAGATAAAAGTTATCGCAAGTCATAAACGGTTTAGCGAATTCACGAAACATTCTAGCTACAGGTGTTTAGCCATTTAAACTAATATGATTGACGTGTTTAAGTAAGTGATGATCTGTGTTGGTGGCATAAATAGCTGTCATAGAGATGTATCCAAACCAATGGTACTTTGCATTTGTAATCCAAGATAATTTAATCTTTATAGATTTATTCCGCAGGTTACCAAAGAATAGACACATGTATGCGTAAGCATTCTGAGTAAGCTGGTGGTGTTTAGTCTTAAAATTACTGATAATATTTGTCTAAGATATGACTGTCTTGCAAGGTAACTAACTGTATGCATATCCGCAGTGACCGTACTGTAAAATAACGATATTATTATTGTTTGACCATTCTAATAGATGTATGTTAGCCCATACTCGTACCTGAACGTGGCGACACCGACGGACGGATTGTCTAATTGGTTTCGTTGTGGATTGCATCCTTAATGCTTAATTTGACAACACATACGTTCTAAGACAAATGTAGTTTCTCTCTTGTACAGTCACCCTCTCCATTCATGGCCATTAATGCAATATTTAGTCGTCTGCTTGGGACACTTTGTTCGGTCTAGACTGAACACATTTTGCTCAAGTATGTTCACCACACCCACATTGTGTTTAAATATAGTCGCGATGTGTAGAAATTCATCACGCAGAAAAACTAATTTGCAACTTCATGTAAATAATCAAAAGTAACTCGCTCTATAATCGTGTTTTGATAGAAAGTCTTTATTCTGCCGCACTCAAACAAGAATGTAATTTAGATACAAGAATAGTTTCTCACCCGCCACATTATTCTGAGTTTGTTTGTTTAGACATTGTACCAGCAACACCGTTTCTTTTGACACAGACCTCAATGAGGAATTCGTGACATAGAATCCGAGTCCCCGTGGACGGCTAACAGTGATACGGGAATTATCTCACATGGCGGAAAAATGGACAACTATCACGCGCTTGTATAGCGGAATTAATTAAGTAGAAACACACTTTAATGCAACCATGTATAGGTTTGTATAATCGAAAACCGGAAACTGTAAAGAAATCATTAACAGAAGTTAAATGAATCGATAAACCTTATAAAGATACACCTGTAATTATGTTGGACATAAGCAGCGCGTGCGATGGTGTTTAACATCAATACTGGGGTATTGTTTGGGTTGGAAATTCAATTTAAGCAATTGATATGTTTGTAAAATAACTATGCGTGACAAGAGACTCTTCTGAAAACTCGTTAATTAAATTTAAATTTGTGAAGTACGTTTCTAAGTGACATGTTATGACTCTGCCGGTAAGATAGCATTGAACACTACGTGCTGTGATGAATGAAAGGATGACAAAACATGTTTATATTGCAAATAAGATACAAATACAGGGTGTTAGTAAATAGTACTAACATGTCAAATTGGGAATTAATTATGTAACTTTTTAAAATTGTGTTTTTGAGTGGACAATGTGCAGTTTAAAAATATGCGTAACACAAATTGCCGCATTGGAATAATACAATTAAAAGCAATGTAATGTCACGCATACCGTATATTGTTGAAATTGGCAGTGACACCTGTTTAAATTGACCATTGGACTAGTAAGAAAATAATGTCCTAATTAGTTTTTTTAAATCGTAAGTCATACATACCAGTCATATAAAACTAAACCAAAGTGAAAGGAAACAAAGCCGCTATGTATATAAGAATTCTGACAGATATGCTAAAAACATGAAAACTGTTAATGAACATAAGGTGTAAATTCGTACAAAAATGCCACCCCATCCTCCAAAAAAATAGAAAACGAAAATAAGCAGATATATTAATACTATAGGTTCTTGCTAAAGTATGTGGCGATTATATTGCCTGTCCAAGTGTAATACTAGATTGCGAAATATATATGTATATTATTATATTTTCAGATGCGTCACGATCCGTATCAGACAGAGAGGTATTTGACAGAATAATCAGTGTCGATGATGATGATGATGAGTCAGATCAGAGTGATGTTGGAGACCTTGGTGAAATTTCTCCACGCCGTGATAATAACATTAGTAGCAAAATAGATAGCAGAGAAAATGTGACAATGCGACTTCAAGAATCAACAGATGATGGCAATGGGTCTGATGCAACTGAAACGGGTTCAAATAAAACAAACACAAAAAACGATGGTCATGATAATAATTCTAAACTGGCTACTGACTCTACTGGTGAATCCCAGACGCCGAGGCCAAAAATTTGGTCAGTTATGGACGTTATAGGCAACAAAGAGAACACAGGTTCTAAAGGTTCTCCGCAGTCATCACCGCCTGCTGTTGTGTGTTCAAGACAAGCAAATGGGCCTGCGTTTCTAAATGCACACCCGACCAATCAGTCGTTCCGAGGCGCACAGTTTCCTGTTGGATTCAATGGTTATCCATTCTCCTTTAGTCACACAACATTATCATACCCGTATACTCTATCTGCCTCAACGGCTGCCAAAGCAGAACTTAATATGAAACACGTGGCTGCCATAAGAGCATCAGAACAAGCATTTAAAGAAGGTCTTGTTGAAAAGGCTGCTAGAATGCAAACCGGAATATTTTCACCAGCTCGGGAACTTGATGGTATGCGAGTCAGCGGAAAGGTCATTTTATAATAATATCTTCAGACAGTCTTGTACAAGATGCATATTTACACACACTGTTACTGCAATATGAGACTTGTATATGATGGTCTGTTTTGCTGATATTATAATAAACACGTGCATAATTCCACCATATCTGATCATGTGCTAAAATATTCAGTTCACAGTTGGGAATGATACGTTACGGAAAAGTTACGTCTAGTCTACCATATGTTTACATATTATGTCTTATTGTGAAGATTGGATATACGTTTTATATTTTGATTTTTTCATCAAAATAATGAGTTATTATTAATTTTAGATTATGTGCTACTATATGTGCTAGAGCATGCGCGCAGTGACTCGAACATTTAGGTAATATGGTAACTTGCAATAATTCTTCAATGCATTATAATGAACATTGTTTCTTAACGCTGAACACTGTTTGTTTCCTGACAATGAACATGGTTTCTTAACACTGAACACTGTTTGTTTCCTGACAATGAACATTGTTGCTTACCGCTGAACACTGTTTGTTTCCTGACAATGGACATTGTTGCTTAACACTGAACACTGTTTGTTTCCTGACAATGGACATTGTTGCTTACCGCTGAACACTGTTTGTTTCCTGACAATGGACATTGTTTCTTAACGCTGAACACTGTTTGTTTCCTGGCAATGAACATGGTTGCTTAACGCTGAACACTGTTTGTTTCCTGACAATGAACATGGTTTCGTAACGCTGAACACTGTTTCCTGACAATGAACATTGTTGCTTAACGCTGAACACTGTTTGTTTCCTGACAATGAACATTGTTTCTTAACGCTGAACTCTGTTTGTTTCCTGACAATGAACATTGTTTCTTAACGCTGAACTCTGTTTGTTTCCTGACAATGAACATTGTTGCTTAGCGCTGAACACTGTTTGTTTCCTGACAATGAACATGGTTTCTTAACGCTGAACACTGTTTGTTTCCTGACAATGAACATTGTTTCTTAACGCAGAACACTGTTTGTTTCCTGACACTGCACATTGTTGCTTAACACTGAACACTGTTTGTTTCCTGACAATGGACATTGTTGCTTAACGCTGAACACTGTTTGTTTCCTGACAATGAACATGGTTTCAGGCGTGGGTCGGAAGTCGGGTGAATCAATACCTCAACTCTGAATATACATCTCAATGTGGAATAATGTATTCCTGTAATGCTGAACATTGTTTCTCAATACAGAATATATGCCCTTAACGCTGAACATTGTTTCTCAATACAGAATATATGTCCTTAACGCTGAACATTGTTTCTCAATACAGAGTATATGCCCCGAACGCTGAACATTGTTTCTCAATACAGAAGATATGCCCTTAACGCTGAACATTGTTTCTCAATACAGACTATATGTCCGTAATACTGAACATTGTTTCTCAATACAGAATATAAGTCCGTAATACTGAACATTGTTTCTCAATACAGAATATAAGTCCGTAATACTGAACATTGTTTTCCAATGATACATATATAACCGTAATACTGAACATTGTGATTACTAATGATATATTATATCGATTAATATGCACTGCATTAAGCAATAACATGTATAATCTGGTACAATTGAGTCGCGCTGTAGGACAAACAACACCATTGGCCAGCACTAAAAAAACGGTTTAATTTATAATTGAATTGAAATGAATGAAATATAATAAGAACAAGTTCGAATACTTACAAGTTGAATTGATTTTCCAAATTTAGCTTCATCGTACTATTGTTTCATATATAGTTACCGGTCAACACGTTGTGTGTTGGGTTTCAAACTGCGCCACCCAATTACGTTCTTGAGACAGACCTACTCAAGGTACTAGGGATGTAATCAAGTTTGCAAAGTGAAGTGTTATTTTAAAAGAAATATATTTATAAAACATTTTGCTATAAGAATATAATTGTTTATGTTCGTGTGTCATTTATATACTGCGTAAAAGCGGTCTGTCATCGCCATTGTGTTCTGTTTCTATATATAAACTGTATTCCTCAGTCATATATAGGTATACACTATATATATATGTTCTATGATTTTGCTGAGAAGTCTCCTTTTGTTCATATATTAGGCAGTGTTGTCAACATAAGGCCGACATGGGTCTCATAGAATGATTAACACTTGCAATGTTCCTGTACTCACCGAATGAAATCCATCGTTAGTTTTACGTTTTCCTCAAATATATATGACCCGTACATAATTATGATAGGTCAATTTACACTACCCATCCTTAATACGCCATGCCATCAATGAGCTATAAATCTCGGAAAAATATCTTGTTAAACTCTTTCAGCGCGGAATAAATTCAGAGCATGTGCAAACAACATAGATCCAGATCAGCTGCGGCGCGTTACGCCGCGGCTGATCAGGATCAATGCTGTTTGCTATTGGGACAGGTGCTTCAGCTCCACTGTTTGAAGAGCAATCAGCATACAGCCTGATCAGACGGCCCGTTCTGTTCTGTCTGATCGGGTTCTCTACTTTTTGCAATGTCGCTGTTATGCGACATTGGCGGTAAAAGAGTTAGATAAATGTGAATGTTTTCATTATGTGTCAGGATTGTATAATTTGTTCGAGATATCATACTACCAGGTTTCTGTTACTTTGACTTGCCATTTATAACATTTAGTAATATCGATGTTGTTAATAAGCATAATAATATTACAATATACATTGACTGTTTGCTAAACGAGTACAATAAACACTAGTTAAACATTGTCCTTTATTCCTTACTTTGGAAGACTGGTGGTAATACAACGTTGTTCACATATCTAAGTCAGGATCACATCATTTCATTGGGTCAGTCTGAGATATGCGCTCAGCTCAACCAATCAGGACGTGTTTGATTTAAGTTTATGGTTGAAGACATATTTATAACCTACAGCCGCAATACATTTATTTACGGATCTGTAGTCCAGTGGTAACACGCTGGACTTAAACCGAGGTCTCGTGTCGGTGCTTTACACCGTGCACGTAAGAGAACCAGAGGAGACTCTGGAATGGGTCTCTGTCTGTATCATGCACTATCCTCCAACATCTAATATGACTAATCTCTTCAGGAGGCGTCGCTCATATGGGCAACCGGTAGCGACGATAAATAAACGTAAAAAAAACTCACATTTATTTATGAATAAATCGTGTTCTGATATCCTTCGCCCAAGAGCATTCAATAATCTCCAAAAATAATGATAGGAGAAGGCAAAACAATAATTATGTTAATGGTTTTAAAATAATAATAAAAATAATAACGACTTTATTTTACGAGATACTCTTTTAACAAAAGTTAATCTACCACACGGCCCTCAACATATACAAATCAAATGATTAAAATGCATCCCATTCCATTTTTATATTTTATATTTCGGGTTTTACGCCTGCATCAGCACCATTTTGGGCTCTATCGCCGGCGGGCAGTTTACCTAACAACACCTTTCCTGGGATGGCTCCAGCGGTTAACCAGTACTTGACTGCACCAACCTCCGTAAGAAACTGCCAACTTTTTCATATAAATGAGACACGGCCTGAGCGGGGCTCGAACCCGTGGCCATCAGTGATGATATGTTACAGTGGTATACAAGTCAGCGACCTTAACCACTCGACCACGGAGGTGGACTCATCCCATTCCAATTTTAAAAAACCCATTTAAGATGCGAAGCGTGCATGTTCGGGTCAAGCATCGTCAGACGAGTGACCGTCGGGCGGGCATACTTACATAAACTCGAAACATGATGGTGATGATGCGGCGCTCAGACAATGCCCTGACATGCCCTGATTCAACATCGAAGAAAATAATAGACTCAAATTACTATTTTATCCAGCGAGTGTACGGCAGCCGTGGATAACTGTTTCCGACAGTGTGTGTTACACCCAAAATAAATCATCATTCCCATTGTGCGTGGGTGCAATGCGGTCTCAGGTAGGGTATGCAGACATTGTTATGGCATGGATATGTATTTGAAGGATGTATGGTATAATATATAGAGCTTGGGTTATTGCAAATATATAATTATGAACATAGATAACTCATTCAATCATTCGCAGAAATATATAATCATTGACTGACCAGTCCATTATTACGGCAAAACAGTTCAGACTGTAGCATCTGGCATTCATTATTAATCATAGTTAGTTAGCCAGTTGAAGAACTAGTCACCTTATAGAAGTTCCAGACTGAATATCTACAGTACCATCTGTAACACAGTCATACCTCTATATCCACAGTAACATATGTAACACAGTCATACCTTTATATATACAGTACCATCTGTAACACAGTCATACCTCTATATCTACAGTACCAGCTGTAACACAGTCATACCTCTATATCTACAATACCAGCTGTAACACAGTCATACCTCTATATCTACAATACAAACTGTAACACACTCTTACCTCTATATCTACAGTAACACCTGTAACACAGTCATACCTCTATATCTACGATACCAGCTGTAGCAAGTCATACCTCTATATCTACAATACCAGCTCTAACACAGCCATACCTCTATATATACAGTACCATCTGTAGCACAGTCATATCTCTATATCTACGATACCAGCTGTAACAAGTCATACCTCTATATCTACATTACCAGCTGTAGCAAGTCATACCTCTATATCTACAGTACCAGCTGTAGCACATTCATATCTCTATATCTACAATACCAGCTGTAACACAGTCATACCTCTATAGCTACGATACCAGCTGTAACAACTCATACCTCTATATATACAGTACCAGCTGTAACACAGTTATATCTCTATATCTACAATACAAACTGTAACACAGTCATACCTCTATATATACGATACCAGCTGTAGCAACTCATACCTCTATATATACAGTACCATCTGTAGCACAGTCATATCTCTATATCTACGATACCAGCTGTAACAAGTCATACCTCTATATCTACATTACCAGCTGTAGCAAGTCATACCACTATATCTACAGTACCAGCTGTAGCACATTCATATCTCTATATCTACAATACCAGCTGTAACACAGTCATACCTCTATATCTACGATACCAGCTGTAACAACTCATACCTCTATATATACAGTACCAGCTGTAACACAGTTATATCTCTATATCTACAATACAAACTGTAACACAGTCATACCTCTATATCTACGATACCAGCTGTAGCAAGTCATACCTCTATATCTACAGTACCATCTGTAGCACAGTCATACCTCTATATCTACGATACCAGCTGTAACACAGTCATACCTCTATAGCTACAGTATCATCTGTAACACAGTCATACCTCTATATCTACAGTATCATCTGTAACACAGTCATACCTCTATACCTACATAACCCGCTATAGCACAATCATACCTCTATATCTACAGTATCATATGTAACACAGTCATACCTCTATACCTACATAACCCGCTATAGCACAGTCATACCTCTATAGCTACAGTATCATATGTAACACAGTCATACCTCTATATCTACAGTATCATCTGTAACACAGTCATACCTCTATACCTACATAACCCGCTATAGCACAATCATACCTCTATATCTACAGTATCATATGTAACACAGTCATACCTCTATACCTACATAACCCGCTATAGCACAGTCATACCTCTATAGCTACAGTATCATATGTAACACAGTCATACCTCTATATCTACAGTATCATCTGTAACACAGTCATACCTCTATACCTACATAACCCGCTATAGCACAATCATACCTCTATATCTACAGTATCATATGTAACACAGTCATACCTCTATACCTACATAACCCGCTATAGCACAGTCATCCCTCTATATCTACAGTATCATATGTAACACAGTCATACCTATATACCTACATAACCCGCTATAGCACAATCATACCTCTATATCTACAGTATCATATGTAACACAGTCATACCTCTATACCTACATAACCCGCTATAGCACAGTCATACCTCTATATCTACATTGTCATCTGTAACACAGTCATACCTCTATATCTACAGTGTCATCTGTAACACAGTCATACCTCTATATCCACAGTACCAAGTGTATTCTATTTACATTGGCTTTCACTCATTTTCAAAAATACTGCATTTTTAAAATGCGCCAATGCCGTCTCATGCGAACTATTGATCAACAAACAGAGCATAAGCAGACGAATGTCTCCTAACAACGTTTTGTTCCCATCAAGGGAAACGTGTATCGAAGAGAAAAGATAAGATTCCAGCAAACTGAAACATAGATTAACTTGTTAATTTCATTTACTGGAATTCAATCCCATTTGTTAACAGACGACTCGCCGTGTACGATCGCTGTTAGTTAGTTGTCATTTTTGGAGAATGCTAAAAGCTTTAGAGATAAGCGTGGTGATTGTTTGCCGTCTGTCAGCCGTTCCGTGTAAATTAGTTTTGTCTTCCGATACTGAACTGGATAAGACGAGATCGAAAGTACAAACGAATTTATTAATCTAACACGGAGATAAGGTTTAAATTCTATATATTGGCACATGGACGTTTAACCCTTCGCCACATACACGTACTGAACTAGAGCTAAACCATGATTGAACTGGGTTAGAATCCACTGCATCGAATCCGTGGATCTCATGTTCGATCACCCGTTTCTGACCCTAATAATGTTAATAGTTTTTCGAATGGGACGTTAAACCGAGGTCACGTGTCGGTGTTATATAACCGTGCGCGTAAAAGAACCAGAGGAGATTCTGGAATAGGTCTCTGTCTGTATCATTGCACTATCCTCCAACATCTAAAACGCCCAATCTCTTCAGGAGGCGTCGCTTATATGGGTTACCGATAACGACGATAAATATACGTAAAATAAACAATGTGGCTTAATTTTGTAAACTATGCACACGAAATGTAAACGAATCTGAAAACAACTTTTGATTGTATTGTTCTAGATACACGTAGTCGTATACAGAGTTGTAGTCATACTGGGTGCTGTTCCGTACAACAGTTTACACATATTATTTGTTTATTTGTTTGTTTGTTTATTTGGTTTTTTGTTTATTTGTTTATTTGTTTATTTGTTTATTTGTTTATTTGTTTTACTTTTGGGTTTCAAACCTTTATGTCTATAAATGCCAAATATACAGTCATTGATTCAATACCTGCTTCAAATTAATAAAAATATAATATATAATAAATATATAGAGGATATTTGTTTGTTTTGGGTGAATATGGAATATATCTCGTTAGAAAATTTCAAATATTTTCACGAGCGCGTAGATATATTCCATATTCACTCAAAACAAACAAATTTTCTTTTTATTAAATGCTAATTGGTGAAAAACAAACACAACATGAAGAAATTAAAATAGCTGGCCGCCGTGTTTTTGCGCGGATGAATACATTGACGACTATACGCCGTGAGTCGATACACAAATCTGCCGCCATCTTGAATTTAAAGTTGAATCGACGAAAAATACATGTAAATATTTATTGGATTTATTGTTACAATTTGCAGTGACAAAATTCGAGATATTGTCAGTTGTATTTCGCTTTTGATTTATTTCATAACAAAAACAATAATACAGGTACATAGTGTCATCGAAGCCAGGTAAGCGGTGAACATTAAATGACACGTGTGACACGGTGCAAGTTGGTGTATTGGGAAGGGAGATACTAACAAAAGTAGTCCGGCAAAATACAGTGAGTGATATGCAGTGAGTGATATGGATTATATCTCACTGATAGAACACTGTATTTCACCAATTAGCATAACAATATAATTACGACTGTGAATGTGAAACAGTGTGTACGCATGTATATACATTTGCATTTCATTTTGTTATGTACACGTGTCTTGCTCATATTTAATAACGGTATTATCAATGGTCAAAGTGGAAGTCGTGATAGCTCAGTGGGTGCGATGCGCGTTCGCTCCAGGTGCGAAAGGTCCGGAGTTCGAGCCCCGCTGGAGCCCTTACGATTGTGCCCTTAGGCAAGGCATTTAAATTCCACGTTATCTCTTCTCTCTCCCTCGTGACGTGGATTCCATCAGGAATGAGGTCTCGAGAGTGATCAATATAAGTTGAAAGAACTTGTTTCGCAATCGAGCTAAACAAATTTGTATAAAAAATGGTCAACGGTATAAAGGTATTGTTTTTCTGATTGCCAAGAAATAAATGAAGCCGGTTGCCAACATGCACTGCTCTTTTTTTAGCTAATGGAGATGGGTAGCGCTAAATATCGAGACAACAAGCCACTGGTTTAAATAACTGACTTATTCCATGTGACGTCACTTATGTTCTCCATGAAATGCAGTCGATCATTTAAATGATGTAAGAGTGAATCCAATTGAAAACACAACAGATAGTTACTGGACTCCTCTTCTGTTGACAATAGTTAAAACAAATCAAATACAGGTGCATCGAGTCCACAATTAACAACAGACCAATTGTCCCAATTTCAAATGACATCATTCATGTTGCAACTCATGTCGGTTTTCTTAATTATAATATAAATAAACATTCATATGTTTTTTTATTTCGTCAGTATGTTATGTTTCTAATTTATCTTGCCTTGGTTGGCCCTACACTTAGTGTGTTTTACGTGTATTTATATAGTCGCTACCGGTTGCCCATATGAGACGCCTCCTGAAGAGATTAGTCATTTTAGATTTTTGGAGGACAGTGCAATGATACAGACAGATACCCATTCCATGCATAGTCTCCTCTGGTTCTTTTACGTGCATGGTGTAAAGCACCGAAACGAGACCTCGGTTTAAAGTCTCCAAGACTGTTAATTTTAGTAGGGTCAGACGGGGGATCGAACCTGCGATCCCTGGATTACCAGAGGGAGGATCGAATCTGCGATCCCTGGATTACCAGACGGAGGATCGAACCTGCGATCCCTGGATTACCAGACGGAGGATCGAACCTGCGATCCCTGGATTACCAGACGGGGGATCGAACCTGTGATCCCTGGATTACAAGACTGGGGATCGAACCTGTGATGGATTGTGCAAGTTCTAAATTATATAATTTTCGTAGATCAATGAAAATTCTTTTTTTCCCCAAAATTGTTTGCAGAAATTTTTTAATGTAAGCATTATTTGTAAGTCTTTATAAAATATAAGTGCGGACAATTGGAACTTAAACCGATTATTATAAATAATTTTGTGGAAGTCGTGATAGTGTAGTTGTTTTGTTGTTTTTATTTTGCAAGTTTCAAGTTTATTTTAAATAACCTTTATGTTCATGTTGGCATCACACATGCTAGTGCAGCTGCAGCGCGTTCGCTTCAGGTGCGAAATGCCCGGAGTCCGAACCCAGCTGGAACCTTTACGATTGTGCCCTTAGGCAAGATATTTAAATTCCACGTTACCTCTTCTCTCTCCCTCATGGCGATGGGATTCCATCAGGAATGAGGTCTCGCTAGTGATTAATATAAGTTGTAAGAACCTGTTTCGCAATCGAGCTAAAATAAATTTGTATAAATTAAAACAATTACATGCTTTACATCGTGTATATTCGTCAATAGTGTTGACTGCCCTATTTACATTGCAATACGTTTACTACGATATGTAAAATAATGTCACCTCATTCAATGTTAGTTAATGTTTAATTTATGTAAAGTGCTACTTAATTACTTAATCTAACAGCATATATGAAATTCATCATCTAAAATAAATGGTTGAATATGAGTTATATCGAGATGAACAGATCTATATCAACCATATAGTTCTGCTATCTCATGCAAAGCGTATGTACAATGATCGAATACACGTATTCTGACTGGCGTGCCATCGCGAATGTCTTTCTCACATACACATTAACACATTACAAGTAAAACCTGCACCGTTTTACATATCATTACATTGCAAAAACAACGTTAATTACTCTTGTTAATGATAGAGTTGTTAATTTAGTGATTTATTACAAGTTTTGTAGCGGTATAGCTTGGGAAAAACGTAGTCATATTATAAGTATATTTCCTGAAGGCTTCAAGTAATGCATTACATCACTGCATAATATAACATATAACGTATTATGTTGATGAACGAATTAATAGAAATGTTGGTTGCAAATATATCTTGTGAACATGAATAACATATTAATTATTCCTGATAGATAGAAGACTGTTGCTAGTGTCGTATATGCTATTGTATAAACAGGTATGACAGAGGGCCGATAAACTAACTGAACACATTCAATGTATACACTCAACACACTTCCTAATCGGTCATCTCGTGTTTTATAATACTTGGGAGCCCAACTAATAATCGTACAATATCATTAAAACATTTCACTTAATGCATTTTTATTCCATATGATTATACAGCAATGCATTGCATATACATCTGTAATAAAATGTATCAGACAAGATAATACGTGGATGTATGAATATTGATATTATTTAGTTATTAGTTTGCTATAAATACTGTAAAACACCGATGGTGACCGGTTAGAAATGTTGTTGAGTGTAAATGAACATAGAAATATATTACTCTAAATGAATTATCTACTAGTATTATTCAGCATAAAGGTAATGCTATAACATGACTTGCCTACTCTAAATGAATTATCTACTAGTATTATTCAGCATAAAGGTAATGCTATAACATGACTTGCCTACTCTAAATGAATTCTCTACTAGTATTATTCAGCATAAATGTAATGCTATAACATGACTTGCCTACTCTAAATGAATTCTCTACTAGTATTATTCAGCATAAAGGTAATGCTATAACATGACTTGCCTACTCTAAATGAATTCTCTACTAGTATTATTCAGCATAAAGGTAATGCTATAACATGACTTGCCTACTCTAAATGAATTCTCTACTAGTATTATTCAGCATAAATGTAATGCTATAACATGACTTGCCTACTCTAAGTGAATTCTCTACAAGTATTATTCAGCATAAATGTAATGCTATAACATGACTTGCCTACTCTAAGTGAATTCTCTACTAGTATTATTCAGCATAAAGGTAATGCTATAACATGACATGCCTACTCTAAATGAATTCTCTACTAGTATTATTCAGCATAAAGGTAATGCTATAACATGACTTGCCTACTCTAAGTGAATTCTCTACTAGTATTATTCAGCATAAAGGTAATGCTATAACATGACTTGCCTACTCTAAGTGAATTCTCTACTAGTATTATTCAGCATAAATGTAATGCTATAACATGACTTGCCTACTCTAAATGAATTCTCTACTAGTATTATTCAGCATAAATGTAATGCTATAACATGACTTGCCTACTCTAAATGAATTCTCTACTAGTATTATTCAGCATAAATGTAATGCTATAACATGACTTGCCTACTCTAAATGAATTCTCTACTAGTATTATTCAGCATAAATGTAATGCTATAACATGACTTGCCTACTCTAAATGAATTCTCTACTAGTATTATTCAGCATAAATGTAATGCTATAACATGACTTGCCTACTCTAAATGAATTCTCTACTAGTATTATTCAGCATAAATGTAATGCTATAACATGACTTGCCTACTCTAAATGAATTCTCTACTAGTATTATTCAGCATAAATGTAATGCTATAACATGACTTGCCTACTCTAAATGAATTCTCTACTAGTATTATTCAGCATAAATGTAATGCTATAACATGACTTGCCTACTCTAAGTGAATTCTCTACAAGTATTATTCAGCATAAATGCAATGCTATAATAACATGACTTGCCTACTCTAAATGAATTCTCTACTAGTAATAGTTAGCATAAATGCAATGCTATAATAACATGACTTGCCTACTTTAAATGAATTCTCTACTAGTAATAGTTAGCATACATGTAATGCCATAATAACATGACTTGCCTACACTAAATGAATTCTCTACTAGTATTATTCAGCATAAATGCAATGCTATAATAACATGACTTGCCTACTTTAAATGAATTCTCTACTAGTAATAGTTAGCATAAATGCAATGCTATAATAACATGACTTGCCTACTCTAAATGAATTCTCTACTAGTAATATTTAGCATAAATGCAATGCTATAATAACATGACTTGCCTACACTAAATGAATTCTCTACTAGTATTATTCAGCATAAATGTAAATGCTATAACATGACTTTGCCTACTCTAAATGAATTCTCTACTAGTATTATTTAGCATAAAGGTAATGCTATAATAACATGACTTGCCTACTCTAAGTGAATTCTCTACAAGTATTATTCAGCATAAATGCAATGCTATAATAACATGACTTGCCTACTCTAAATGAATTCTCTACTAGTAATAGTTAGCATAAATGCAATGCTATAATAACATGACTTGCCTACTTTAAATGAATTCTCTACTAGTAATAGTTAGCATACATGTAATGCCATAATAACATGACTTGCCTACACTAAATGAATTCTCTACTAGTATTATTCAGCATAAATGCAATGCTATAATAACATGACTTGCCTACTTTAAATGAATTCTCTACTAGTAATAGTTAGCATAAATGCAATGCTATAATAACATGACTTGCCTACTCTAAATGAATTCTCTACTAGTAATATTTAGCATAAATGCAATGCTATAATAACATGACTTGCCTACACTAAATGAATTCTCTACTAGTATTATTCAGCATAAATGTAAATGCTATAACATGACTTGCCTACTCTAAATGAATTCTCTACTAGTATTATTTAGCATAAAGGTAATGCTATAATAACATGACTTGCCTACTCTAAATGAATTCTCTACTAGTATTATTTAGCATAACGGTAATGCTATAACAACATGACTTGCCTACTCTAAATGAATTCTCTATTAGTATTAATTAGCATAAATGTAATGCTATAACTTGACTTGCCTACTCTAAATGAATTCTCTACTAGTAATATTCAGCATAAATGTAATGCTATAACATGACTTGCCTCTTTATTCATGTAATATGAACATATTCTAATAAAATAAATGAATGAATATTTTGCATAACCAATTCATGTCATATTGCTACATAACCTGTTACCTAACGTCAAAACTTGTGGCCCAACCCATTTGCTTTAACATTTATTGACAATTCTTGTGCACAGCAATGACATAAATCGTATATACTATGCATAATTATACAAGTGTGTTCATTTGTTTTGTTCTGTACATTATATATATAGAATGAATGCAATAAAATAGGATTAAACCTAACCTGACGTCAGGATATATATTCTACCTAGCTTCCTGCTGACGTCAAATAAATATAAAAGGCCCAGAGATCGACTATAGCTAACACACTGGCCTCGTAATTTAGGGATCACACCACACTCCTCCGTTATGCAAAAATGACAAACATCATATTCATTCGGACGAGGCTTTGAACCGAAGGTTTCGTGTCAGTGCTCTAAACGGTACATGTGAGATGGTACGGTGGTCGTCAGATCTGACAGATGGGTTTTCTCCGGGTACTCCGGTTTCCTCCTACACGAATGACCACATTTACGCTTTCGTCGGCGCCAACGAGAGTGATTAATATAAGTTGTTAAAACTTGCTTCGCAATCGTTGTAAAATAAATAAAGTTGAAACTTTAAAACTATACATTTAGAAGACCCAGAAAACCCGTAGCACTATCCGCCAAAACCTAGCATTGGTTGCGTGTAGTTATCGTCGACCCCTGTTTAATCGCCCCCAGAAGTATATTAACAATGTTACATTTTCGATGATAGTGCACGATACAGAGACGCTACAATTTAGTTTGTTTGCATTGCCAGATGCATAACACCCATACATGAGACATATGTTTGTAGGTCCATCTGAAAGACTGATACTATTACTAGGGTCGGATGGGGGATCTAACCCTTGATGTTTGGATTCGCAGTCCAGCGTGTTAATCACTGGACTATTGACACGTTTAAAATGTGTAAAGTATCCACGAGACGTCGCCAATGTATGTAACCAGTAGCGACGATAAATATATCGCAAGCTAATATTTGGCTATTTATTAATACTGTGTTTTCCGACACCATAAAGTGTACCTATATCAATTTAATAAATCTTATGTTAACATCTGAGACAGGAAAACTCATTAAAATGTATGCTCAGAAAGTACATTTCTTTTCCAACGATTGCGAAATAATTCTTACAATTTATCGATAACATCGCCATATATATTCAGCAAAGTGCATTTATAATGCCAATAATAGATAATTTTAACATCTTTATCTTATTTTAGAGTATGGCATAACTAGTAGTAACATGTGATTTTTATTAAGTTTAAACTTTATTTATTTTACAACGATTGCGAAGCAAGTTTTAACAACTTCTATTAATCACTCTCGTTGGCGCGGATGGAAGCGTATATGTTGTAATTCGTATGGGAGGAAACCGGAGTACCCGGAGACACATACCTGCCACATACGTCCCTGTCCCTGTTGGGGAGGGCAGTTTACTAATGTTGATAGAACTTGTTGCCCAACCCATTTTGCATTTTGTCATGTATAATGAATGTTAATTCTATATATACTATATATGTAAAATAGCAAATAAAATATGATTAAACCAAACTTCCCTGTCCGAGGATCGAACCCGGATTGCATTGGTGAGAAGTGATTTTTATAATGTAATATGTTTTGTTGCAATATGTCTCTTATAATTCTATTCAGAATTGCCATATGTATTTTTAATATGATTGTTTAAGCAGTTACATAGATGAGACTTGAATAAAGATGAACATCTAACGTGTGCAGATGATCTATATAATTTTAGTACACTTCAAATCAGTGTCTAGTCTTTTGATTGGATCACCTTGCCGTAAATATATGGTGAAAGCATCGGGCTAGCCAAGGTATAAATTATACGGCTTAACATGTATACCATTCGCGTGCCGCATCATTTTAATCCTTAATCCTTTCTCGTTATCACTTTTGTTTGAGCCTTGGTCTTGGGGTGCACATCTTCGGAAACTGGACAGTGGATCATGCAGACTAGTACCTTTCTTTGAAAAGGTCAAAGACTAATACTACATATAATCATACTATATAACATCTGTACATGATTAAACTTTTGATTGCGTAATAACGCCTCTTTCATTCTGTAGTGTTCAAATCGTTTCTATGGGGAGGGCCAATCACTAATGATGTCAGAACTTGTGGCCCAACCCATTTGCTAATTATTGATTTATGGAGGTATTTGTTTCTATATTTGTCACAATTTAAATATGCTATTTCTTTACACATGGTAAGACTAACACAGCAATACGGTATGAACATCTATTGTTCATTACGGGATTCTAAATATGGACGTGCCAGTGTCACCACCCATTCGTGAAATTACTCAATTGAGGCAGTCGACGGGGTAAACATTATAAAATAAAATCTATTAATATCTGACTAATCTCTTCAGGAGGCGTCGCTCATATGGGCAACCGGTAGCGACGATAAATAAACGTAAAAGACACCAAATTCGCGAACCAAAAACAGTTGATTTTGAGAGTAATACAATTGTTATTTGGCTTCTTGATTGGGCATATGAGAATATAGTGTTTGTCAGGAGTGACAACCCAGAACGGCAGGTGAGGGGAATATCCTCTCTGGCCGGCACTATATACTCATAAACACTGTGCGTATCAATAAACGTCCGCCAACGTGGTCGAGTGGTTAAGGTCGCTGATTTGTATACCACTGTAGAATATCATCACTAATGTTCACAGTTCGAACCCCGCTCAGCCAGTGTCTCATTTATATGAACATGTTGGCGGTTTCTTACGGAGGTTGGTGCACCAAGTACTGGTTAACCGCTGGAGCCTGCCCAGGAAAGGTGTTGTTAGGTAAACTTCCCGTCGCTCAAATGGGCAACCGGTAGCGACGTTAAAAAAACCTAAATATAAAAAAGTTTCAACAAACCAAATGACATAATTATAATATATAGCAATTGCAGAACATATTCTGTATTAGATGCAAGACCTGTTATGAAACTCGTACACAAAAAATAACGTCATTTAGGCGGAGAGTTAGATACTCAACTATTGTTTCTTGAATTTGCTACACAAGCAATACACCCCCAGTCAGACTATGCCGTCCGTCAATCCTTTGTCCGCCCTCTAATAAAACGCGAATTAATTCTGACGATAATATTATCAAAGTTAAATTCTAATATTTAGAATATTGTAATGCTGAAGGGCCCGGTGTTCCCCCGCCAGACTACGCACGTTACATTTCTGCTCGGCTTCAATCGTCCCCGTGTACGTGTATTATATCAAACATATCCACCTCAAGTGCGCTCCATAATGTCTCTTGAAGGCAACTTTCCATTTATCCACTGTTTATCAATACACCGAGCAGCGTAAAGATGTTATGAAATATGTTTGGTCTCAAGTTAAATCATTGATTGACATGTTTGGATAAAATTGGCATTCGTAAGCTCTCGTTTTGTCACTAGTTCAACGCGAATTGGTTCGTTCAATTAATTTAGTTTGATTCGCTCTACAAGGCTTACAACTGGCGGATTTGAAGGAATCTGTACAATCTTGAGACAAGGTGATTTCAATATAATATTAATGCGGGAGTATGGTTGTAGGTTGACACGCCACAATAACGGAGTTTGACAGGCACTTGTTGCACGGTACGACTGACTTATATTATAAATTGCACGACTGTGGTATGTGTTGCGTGGGTTGAATGATTGGATGTGCATGCATTCGGTATATAATAATAATAATAATAATAATAAAAGAGTTAAAAGAAGAGGAAGAAGATCCAATTTTATTAGACACAAACTATTACAGTTTTTGGTCTTTAACATAAGTATGTCCGACGCAATTAGTATTGGCTGTCCGATTAGCTCAGTGGTTAGCGCGCTCGCTTCTCACTAATGCAACCCGGGTTCGATCCTCGGACCGGGAAGTATGTGAGATGGTACGATGGTCGCCAGATCGGACATGTGGCTTTTTTCCGGATATTCCGGATTCCTCCCACCCCAAATACAGCATTTACGCTTTCATCCGCGACAACGAGAGTGATTAATATAAGTTGTTAAAACTTGTTTCGCAATCGTTGAAAAATAAATAAAGTTTAAACTAAAGAAATTATTAACAATCACGTGAAGTCCAAATAGTTTATTAATAAATAAAGTTAGAGCTACACGTAAATATTAGTACTATAATAGATTGTAATTGTGACCTGCTGCAAATTAAGTAAAACGACGTAAATTGACTTAACTGGTGGGGAATTTTAATATTATTTTGCAAAGCGTTCCAGATAGTAGTGCCAGGGTAGACACATCACTTTCCGAATAATTCACGTATACGCCTGGGATGTAAATATGTAAATTAGAAGATGATCTCAAAGGACGGGTTTGGATATCTGAACTAAATGTGAATGCGTATCTGAACTAAACAGGGGCTTGATCATTTAAACTTATATAAATAAAGACTGATTTTTGAAAAATAACCCTCTTTGGAAATGTCATCCAATTTAGTTCAAAGAATAATTGTGTGTCAAAATCTTTATCAAGAATTAGTTTATACAAATTTATTTTAGCTCGATTGCGAAACAAGTTCTTTCATTCACTTATATAAATCGCTCTCGAGACCTCATTCCTGATGGAATCCATCGCCACGAGGGAGAGAAGAGGCAACGTGGAATTTAAATGCCTTGCCTAAGGACACAATCGTAACGTAACGTATCAAGAATTAACCTTGCAGCTCTCTTTTGAAATTTAACAATTCTACCTTGCATTCTAAGAAATAGAACAGTTACCCCATATTGTGAAACAATAACAAAAATGAGGTTAAATATAAGCATTAATTAAGCATATGATCTCTTGAACTATTTTTTTATGACGGTCACCATACTGATCTAATCTAATGTACATTTCAATATACACACACATTATAATAAATTAGGGATGGCAACGAATAGCGATTTCGGTATTCGAATATTCGGTCGGTCAGTCGGTCGGTCGGTCGGTCGAGCGAATATTCGAATATTCGCATATTCGTTGCCATCCCTAAGTTAATACTATATATTCTTGTTAGCGTACACACACGTTGGGAAACAGGTTGTAACAATATTAGTTAACGATCCTCTTTCGATCAAGGATATATCTGGCACTGCAGGGATAGAGCATTGAACTATAGTAGGATTCGAACTCGCTCAGCTATTGCATTGTTGCCTAGCAATACTATTAAATCCAACACATAAATAAACAAAACACTTCTATAAGCATAGCCTAGCATAGCATAGCATAACATAGCGTGGTGTGGCTTGGCGTGGCTTAGCTTAGCATAACATAGCATAGCATAACATAGCGTGGTGTGGCTTGGCGTGGCTTAGCTTAGCATAACATATCGTAGCGTGGCTTGGCGTGGCTTAGCTTACCATAACATATCGTAGCGTGGCTTGGCGTGGCTTAGCTTACCATAACATATCGTAGCGTGGCTTGGCGTGGCTTAGCTTACCATAACATATCGTAGCGTGGCTTGGCGTGGCTTGGCGTGGCTTAGCTTACCATAACATATCGTAGCGTGGCTTGGCGTGGCTTAGCTTAGCATAACATATCATAGCGTGGCGTGGCTTGGCGTGGCTTAGCTTAGCAAAGCATATCGTAGCGTGGCGTGGCGTGGCTTGGCTTGGCCTGGCCTGGCTTGGCTTGGCTTCCTTGGCTAGGCTTGGCTTGGCCTGGCTTGGCCTGGCCTGGCTTGGCTTGGCTTGGCTTGGCTTGGCTTGCTTGGCTAGGCTTGGCTTGGCTTGGCTTGGCTTGGCTTAGCATACTCAATACTAAATAAACAAACTCGGTATTGTCTACCGGATATGCGGTTGTTAATACGACATTGATATTTCCTAGAATGTAGAGAAAGGCGGGAACTTGTTCATATAGTGAAGTCGTTCGAGGAGACTTAATGAAATTAACTGGAACTTGTGCCAATGGATATCTGATGTATAAACGAGATTAATAAAGAATCACGTGGCCCCTTTCTGTCAAATGAGTAATGCATTCCAATGAAATCTCTGATATTAAGCGATCCGCTGCATGATTTCTCTAAATAATGGAAATGGACATCGCCCGTGGTGTTTAACAATGACAGTTGGGTTCATTCTGATAGCTTTGTGTTCATTTGTTATGCACTTTTCGCCCTTTAATATCTGTGGGATTATGGGACGGCTTTATTGGCAAATCCAGAGACATTTGGTCAATCATCTAATAGAGTTTCTCAGTGATACAACCGTATCAGAAATACATCAGCGCAATATAATTGAATATTCGTTACATTTGTTCCTTGGGCTAAAATAATGTCAAACATTCGGGAGACATTCGTGCCACGATACGAGCAGAAATAAACATAGTTGAGCAACCCTAGGGATGAACAAAGTCGAGTCTGACAAGTGTAATCTATACTTCTACAGTAGGTGAACACTATTTAGCTTTATCTCGTCGGCAGAAGATATAACGAGCTATAGTTATTTCCGATACTGACATTTTTATCTTAATTTGGTCATAAACGGATCAGGGATTGAAGCTATACGGCCATTCGATTCGATTATGCTGAGTGACGTTTAGTAGTGGGCATTGTTGTTCAAGATTCCAGCGTTCACAATCAAACATAAACAAATGTAAAACATCCAATTCTGTGGATATATGGTACATATGCAGTTATAATCTTTGCTAGTTTTGTTTATAATAATTTATTTTCGCCAATAATGAATGGAAATAAAGTTCCAGAAAGAGAGATATGGTCATTGGTTAGCACCCTGGCGTAATATTTAGGTGTACTTTGATCTAGGCTGAAATCCGAACCAAGAGAGATATGGTCATTGGTTAGCACCATGGCGTAATATTTAGGTGTACTTTGATCTAAGCTGAAATCCGAACCAATGTAAGGTGCATATGGAATTACAATATGACAATTGAAATTTTTCATAGACTAAGTTTCTTCTTTTTTTCATATTTACGGGTAGCCAGTATACTGTCCATGTTTCGCTTAAACGCCTTGGTATTTGATATTTGGTTATTATTCAGCATGTTTATATATAACCCAACTCTGTCACTCTAGTTACCTCCCCTGTCGATCTGTTCACAGACCCACTCTGTAATTCTAGTTACCTCCCCTGACGTTACGTTCACAGACCCATTCTGTGATTCTAGTTACCTCCCCTGACGTTACGTTCACAGACCCACTCTGTGACTCTAATTACCTCCCAGATTACTCAGTTACCTCCCCTGCATGCCATTCCGTTCTCAGACTACTCTATGGCTATAGTTACCTCCCCTGACGTTCCCTTCACAGATTACTCGGTGACTCTAGTTACCTCCCCTGCCTGCCGTTCTGTTCACATACTACTCTATGGCTATAGTTACCTACCCTGCCGTTCCGTTCACAGACTACTATGTGGCTATAGTTACCTCCCCGGACGTTCCCTTCACAGATTACTCGGTGACTCTAGTTACCTCCCCTGCATGCTATGCCGTTCTCAGACTACGCTATGGCTATAGTTACCTCCCCTGACGTTCCCATCACAGATTACTCGGTGACTCTAGTTACCTCCCCTGTCTGCCATTCCGTTCTCAGACTACTCTTTGGCTATAGTACCTCCCCGGACGTTCCGTTCACAGACTACTCTATGGCTATAGTTACCTCCCCTGCCTGCCGTTCCGTTCACAGACTATTCTATGGCTATAGCTACCTCCCCTGACGTTCCGTTCACAGACTACTCTATGGCTATAGTTACCTCCCCTGACGTTCCATTCACAGATTACTCGGTGACTCTAGTTACCTCCCCTGCCTGCCGTTCCATTCACAGACTACTCTATGGCTATAGTTACCTCCCCTGACGTTCCATTCACAGATTACTCGGTGACTCTAGTTACCTCCCCTGCCTGCCGTTCCATTCACAGACTACTCTATGGCTATAGTTACCTACCCTGCCGTTCCGTTCACAGACTACTATGTGGCTATAGTTACCTCCCCTGACGTTCCGTTCACAGATATAAGGAATATTAATCACGTGATAATAACGTCCACGTGTTGGACTATGCTATATACTACAGTCAAATATGTGTTAGTGGTCACCGCTATTATGCAGCCAACCTCTATTAAGCAACTAGTGTCCAGATTCCCAATATGTTACTTTATTATACAATTACCCTCTAATAAGCAGCCACCTGTTTTAAGCAGCGACTTTCTGTGATTTCCTTGATTGGCTTCTTAATGCAGGTTTGACTGTACAGTCACCTTTATTTTGTTCCTTGTGAGTGGAATCTTCTATATAATGTCCATGTCACCGCTATTATGCAGCCAACCTCTACTAAGCAGCCACTTTCTGTGATTTCCTTGATTGGCTTCTTTATGCAGGTTTGACTGTACAGTCACCTTTATTTTGTTCCTTGTGAGTGGAATCTTCTATATAATGTCCATGTCACCGCTATTATGCAGCCAACCTCTACTAAGCAGCAACTTTCTGTGATTTCCTTGATTGGCTTCTTAATGCAGGTTCAACTGTACAGTCACCTGTATTTTGTTCCATGTGAGTGGAATCTTCTATATAATGTCCATGGTAACGGATTGCAAAAGCTCTTAGGTAATGTCTTTATTCAAAACTCTATTATTTATATACTATGAAAATGAAGCAGAAGTCGAAACATGTTTGTATAACTAATAAATGTCTTGGTTCAAGTTCTTGATCCAATTTCCATAATCCTGTACAACAGATTGGATTTCTTATGAAAATCAGAATAAAATATTTAAAAAAGTAAAATAGCAATGTGCTCGACTAGTCGCTATGGTCCTAATCTTCATATTATTAAATGTGTCATCTGTGGTTTGTCGAAATCCCGACAATACAAACGTATTTATTCTTCTCAGGCCACTCTAAACCTTTCCCCTCTCACGTTAAACTATATTACATTCGAACTACTCGAATATGTATATCATTTGCGGACAATTCCCTACTGCTATCCAGTCTTCGATATACCAACATCAGTATATCATAAAGTGTAAACAACGTTGTCAAATAACCATTTCTGTAACATCAAGATGCTATACTATGAAATCCTGCACATTTAAGTTTTTGTTTGAGGAATGAATCACGGCGGGTTAATAGTTTCCATCGGGGTATGAACTACATTGGGAGTGGTTAAAGTGTGTGGAGGCCGAAGGCATCCACGCTAAAATTAAACACCTCCGATGTAGTTCATACCCCGATGGAAATTATTAACCCGCGATTCATTACTTATATCTACACTACCTATTCTTCTCGATGACACAAAGAAAAATATGGCAGATGTTGCATTTAAGATGTATTTAGTCCAGATTTGCGACTTACTGTATACTTGACTTAGTAAATACATCATCATATGTGTAAACAGCGCAAACTGTAAAAAAAGAAATCTTTTTCTCCATCGAAGAACACCGCACAACACTTCGAATGCGCATGCCCGTCAATTTGAGTGCGCATGTCAGCCGCATATTATTTGTGAGGAAATTCATACGAAAATAAATACAATAAGGGCACATACGTTTATCGAAGGAAATGCAGCAGAGATGTAAATATAATTGTTTAAAATGATTTCGAAATAAGCTTTAACAATATATATTAATCACTGTCGTTGGACCGGATGTAAGCGTATATGTGGTCCTTCGTCGCCAGTTGGAGGAACCAAGGGCATCCGGAGAAAGCACACAGTCCTGTCGAATGACCACCGTACAAACACATATTATAAATGCAGGTGTCAGTGCAACAGTCACCACCACATTATCTTCAGAGTAGGGTGTGTGCCTTTAGTTGGAAATAATACAAATCGGTCAACCCTATTGAAATTTCACATTTTCTTATAGCTCAAAGGTCAGTCTGTTGTAAACTACTGTTGTTTGTGCCAAACTATTTTGGGGAACATATAATGGCACTGTATGCTATAATGGTGGCATATAGAAAGTTCAATAGCTGTGTCTGACCAAATACAAATGGTTGGTAAATCAACTGATAAAGCGTGACGTATTTCCCTTTAATCTCTTCCAAGCTAATCTACATTCTATTTATTTTACTTGTAATACTCATCGGCAATTGTGTATTTGCTGCTTGCGTATAACTAAAATTACATATTATATCGGAACGAGCAAAATATCGTGCGAAATAAACGCATCGTTCGCACTTGTTTACATTCGGAATGCATCGTCTCAATTTGTCCCACGTTGTCTTTTTTTAAAAATTGAAATACTTGATATGTTAATTCATACCTCTGTTTTCTAAGTCCTTTAGGGACATGTCTACATTCCCGCGAGGGATTCGACATTAGAGGAAGCTAGATAGATAGTCTTTCATGTTCAAATATGTTGACATTCCAACGTGCATTTCTACATCCGCTGTTGTTTCACGCATGCGCGCTGTGCGTGTTTATGTTTCGTGTGTTGATAAACAGTTAGCGTATACGACGGTGTATATTTATTGGATTTGCTTCGTTTCTGAGCGACTATTTCGATTTTTGTAAACACACATACATTAGTATTTATATGTTACTAAAGAACATCCTTTATTATGATATAGTGCTGCTTTAGCCATGTGTAAATGCTTTGTAATTATGCTGCCTCGTGGACTAAACTGGTCTATTGACGTTTGTGAAACATACAAAACGTACACTTTGCTTACCTAAGAATTAATAAAAATGAACCATAGAATAATATACATGCTTTCTCTCGTACATGAGATACGGTAATTTGTCATTCACACATTGTTATGTCAAACATTTGTTCTCATTGTTGATATAGAGAGATACTCCCACTGTTTCTGTTTTTGTTTTTTTAAGTTTTCACAATCACCTGATAACACTATCAATTATATTGCAGTAAACATTACTTAATCTATTATGACAGTATTCATTTGCAACCATAGTATGGCAGTGTTCAATACTCCAGTTTAAACTTTATTTATTTTACAACGATTGCGAAGCAAGTTTTAACAACTTATATTAATCACTCTCGTTGGCTCGGATGAAAGCGTGTATGTGGTCATTCGTGTGGGAGGAAGCCAGAGTACCAGGAGAAAACACACCTGTCCGATCTTGCGACCACCGTACCATCTCATATACTTCCAGTCTGAGGATTGAACCCGGGTTGCATTGGTGAGAAGCGAGCGCGCTAACCACAGCGCTAATCACTATTCAATCATAGTATGTCAATATTCAATCATTGTATGTATGATTATATTCACTGTGTTTCACTGTTTCACAATGCTCGTTGATAGCGGCTTACTCGATTATGCAACGGTCATAAAAGTCAAAATACCGCTTAAAGCGACACTACATCAGTGAAAACGCAAATTGCTACAGAATGTAATTTCCTATTGTATAGTATAATATTTTTCAAATATTTGCCTCAAAAACGAGTATTTCAACCAATAAACAAACGTCGTATACGCGGTTTGTTGACGTAACAAAATAATGTAAATAGGGTCGACATCCATGCGTAATACAACTCGTGTATCCTGAATAACACGATTTATGGTACAGCTTTACCGTTATATCTCACATGTGTGCCTATGCATATTTATTTGTAGACTAATCTTAGTTGGATTATCTCTAGACGACAGTATCGCGCGTTAAGTATTGACTCCAATGACAAACAAACGTCAATACAGGAGCATGGATGACAGTTATATGAAATCCTACTTTCACATGTGAAAGTTTGTAGACCACAAAAAACACTGTTTATTGATTCACTGTTAGTGTTCGAATGTATTCGGAAGAATTTGTAGTAACAATGCATTTATACATTAACAAATGTATTGTTTGGCGTTTTGCGATGTAATGTCGCTTTAATACTACATAGAATAATGAATGAGCTGTGTTATGTCGTGGAACCACTGGAGGAAGTAATAAAACCACATCTAAAACCCTCATTTGTGCATGTTTTTCACAGCTTGTTATGAAATGTACATCATTGTATGAATAGATTTACATTATTTACGCAATTTTAAAGGAACATCTGCAAATAAGGATGTATTTGTCAGAGAGACCACAATGCATGACTGCGCAAGAAGACATTCAACAACAGGTGCTTTACCTTTTGGTCCGACGTGTTATAACTAAACAATTAAATCATAATTAGATCATATTTTATGTCTTGAATATAATAAGACTAACAGCTACATGCTTTCATTTAACAATGTTGTCATGTTTGCATATTTAATCTACTTTGTACTCATTTAAATTATAGGCAGTCGTGGTTACGCTGTAGTAGTGCGTTCGCGTCATGTACGAAAGGCCCGGAGTTCGAGGCCGTTACGATTGTGCCCTTAGTCAAGGCATTTAAATTCCACGTTGCCTCTTCTCTCTCCCTCATGGCGTCGAATTCCATCATGAATGAGGTCTCGAGAGTGATTAATATACGTTATAAGAACTTCTTTCGGAATCGAGCTAATGATAGATTTGTATACAAAACTAAATATACGAAAGTATGATGTTTATTTCAAATCCAGTTGTCCATATGACCCATCGATAGATAGCTTTATTTATAGAGGGTGACCTAACTATCTCTGAACTAATCTTCCTTAGGGCCCTCAAAAGCAGAGAGGGCAAATGATGCAATGAAACAATATTATTATTAAATTTTAATAAATAATAATAATATTCACAATACGCAATATAAGTACATGTATTTATAAACGCATGAACTCGCACCGATTGGGCATCAATAAAGTATCATTACATATTAGTCCATGCATGTACATTGTAAATACACTCAATGTTCTAACTGTCTCATTATTTCTACATGTAAATCATTCTTTATTTTAAATGTATTTAGTATATTCCACAAATATTGATTGATATTCTTAATTCAGAAGTCGTTATATATTCCAGTAATAAATGGTATTCATCTTCTAAAACATGACATACTGAACATTTCCTATCATTAAACGGTATTCTTTACGGTGTGTGTCACCTACACGATTCCAAAGGCTAAAGATAAAATTAATTGTGAGATAACATTGCGATATTTACAAAGATGAATACTTTCAATATATCATTGGAAACTCATTTCAAGATAAACAAACTATCTAGTATCTACATGACACTGCAACAATGTACCCACAGCGTCAGTTTAGAGCTAATCATGTTTTGAATAAAGATTTTTAGTCTAAACGTTAGATTTCTTCAAAATGGTTCTTTGGTCTTAAAAATATATTAAATTAAATCATTAGTCCTTTTAGTGATGCTTACTAATATTAGAGCTTCTAGGAGTTGTAGTACTTCGAATCTATTTTAAGCTGCATATATTAATATATATATATATATATATAATTATATCTGAATATAATATCTAGTCTCCTGTAACTGAATGTTTGAGTGGCAGCATACATTATGTTGTTATGTTTTATATATATGTACATGTTTATATTGTATATTTGCTGATGAGACTGAAATAAACTATATCTATCTGCAAGCCTAATATGCTAGCCTAGTGTACAAGGTAATCATTCAATCCTTGCCCAAATATATCTTAAAAGCCATTATCATGTCCAGTAGGTTCGATCCCCCGTCAGATCCTAATAAAATTAACAGTCTTTCAGATGGGACGTTAAACCGATGTCTCGTGTCTGTGCTTTTCACTGTGCACGTAACATAACTAGGGGAGACTCTGGAATGGGTCTCTGTCTGTATCATTGCACTATCCTCCAACAATCTAAAATGACTAATCTCTCCAGGAGGCGTCGCCCATATGGGCAACCGGTAGCGACGATAACTAAATGTAAAACACACACATTTCCAGCATATTGTGCTATCCATACGTCATAAAATACTAGGCCCAATAACAATGTATTTAAAAGTGTAACACAAGTAGATTTATTTGAATGTAACTGTGTTATTTGCCGATTGAAATCCCCATGCCTCACAACTATAGTTACGTATAGGTAAACACATTTTAAACATTAAATAAATAACTATTAACTTTAAACACTGCTTTCTGTGCTTGGCCTACACTATGTGATATGTGTTTCCACGAGATAAGACACCATGGTAAAAACTCTTCTTAGATAAGTAATGAATTTATAATTTCAATCATTTGACAATTATGCTTAAAACGAAGATTGTTGGGTAATATACCAGCTTTTAGAAATCGTTTCTCAACATTTTATTTTAACGTTTAACTTCATTGCATCGTTCACATTATTCTAACACACTTTGATATCAAGCGGTATGTAATACACATTTATGCCATATTTATTACACACCATATGCAACGTGATACAACACGAAACTACATTTCTCTGTGAACAGTAGTGTGATCGTGAAATCAGTCTTGATTTATTCGCACCCGTATATGCATATAAGGTGCCATGTGTGTGATTTACGTTTATTTATCGTCGCTACCGGTTACCCATATGAGCGATGCCTCCTGAAGAGATTAGTCATTTTAGATTTTGGAGGATAGTGCAATGATACAGAAAGAGACCCATTCCAGAGTCTCCTCTGGTTCTTTTACGTGCACGGTGTAAATCACCGACACGAGATCTCGGTTTAACGTCCCATCTGAAAGACTGTTAATTTTATTAGGGTCAGAGGGGGGATCGAACCTGCGATCCCTGGATTACCAGTCCAGCGTGATACCACTGGACTACATATCCGTTTGTTATAAGGTGCCAATGAATCAATCCGCATTATATACACGAGACAATCACGAAGTCACCAGAGGCAAATATAACACAGTCAAAAGAACTTTCACATATTTGCACAATCAAACAATTACGCTGGAAATAAGATGAACGAAGCAATATCTTAGCAATGGAAAGTTGTTAAAATTACACATTTGTAATATGTATCTGTAGTTTGATCAAATGTCGTACACTTATCGTATTATATTGTCGTTTTTTTCACTTCTGAATCAGAGCTTTGCAATACAATAGTAAAGACAACTAATACATTAATCAATTCAATAAAACGACTACAAGTCATTGTATTCGTATGTAGATCTATTCGTGGAAGTCGTGATAGTGCAGTGGTAGAGCGTTCGTTTCAGGTGCGAACATCCTGGAGTTCGAGCCCCGCTGGAGCCGTTACGACTGTGCCCTTAGACCAGCAAGGTATTTAAATTCCACGTTGCCTCTTCTCTCTCCCTCGTGGCGATGTATTCCATCAGGAATGAGGTCTCGAGAGTGATTAATATAAGTTGTAAGAACCTGTTTCGCAATCGAGCTAAAATAAATGTGTATAAATAATGTAGATCTGCTGTTGTATTATATAGCGAATAACGCAAATTGCGGACATTCTTGCGTTAACTTGCAATAACTGGACCAACTATGAGCTGTCCATATGCTTAATGCCCACGGTTGAATGTAAATGAACATTTCAAACATACAAACCTGGGTGTGTAGTAATACAAGATGGATTATACACGTGACTGCTCCGCGCATCCCATAACAAAATACTTGGGAGGATTAATTTTCTTTAATAAATTGATACTACTTGAGGGATAATGAAAATGTCCAGTGACCCCTAAAACTGCGCCACCTGTGGCTACTCATGTGCCGATGGTACTCAAAGGGGTCGCTTTATATTAATTACTGACTACAATAGTTGTAGGGAAGACACGTTCGAACAAGGAGAAGAAGATACGTTGAGGTCGTTTACATATGGGCGTTTCCTCAATATGTTTAGATATATCAATCTTGGTGCCGTTTTATAAAACATAGTCATTAATTAGCATAGGATTTATGAAAGAAATTGTACACCCATTGAATGCAATTACATGATAAATAATGTATTGAGAGCAATTCGTGATAGCGCAGTGGTAGCGCGTTCGCTTCAAGTGCGAACGATTCGGAGTTCGAGCGCCGCTGGAGCCGTTACGATTGTGCCCTAAGGCAAGGCATTTAAATTTCACATTTCCTCTTCTATCTCCTTCATGGCGATGGATTCCATGAGGAATGAGGTCTCGAGAGTGATTAATATAAGTTGAAAGCAATCAAGCTGAAATAAATGTGTATAAACTAATGTATTGAGTTCAATAGTCTAACGAAGAAATAGTCGTAGATAATTCAGTTGCTTGTTATTGCAAATCTACATCCATTACCCTACTTCACGTTTCCCCTGTGTCATCCAAGTTTACAATTCAGTTTTCAATCAACGCAGATAAAAAATGTCTATCATTTTACCATTGCAAATTGACATTCAATTGATCCGCAGAATGTTTATTTGCACATTTAGCTGATTCGATACATGTTTCATCAGCAGTTAAGCAGATTAAATGAACAAGTTTCTCCAACATTTGCAAATGTCTTTTAAATCGAGCGTAAACTAGTTACGAAAAATTGAAAATGCAAAGCTGATTTCTGTTTAATGTATGCTTAACTTCGAGTGGCACATCTGCTGAATACTACGGCCATATGTTAATAGGACATTTGTGTGTGATATCACGTGAGTAGAAGGCTAAACTGCTGTATGTGAAATTCTGCTTTGTTATTAGATACAGCGTGGTCGTGTAATAGTTTCAAGTGTATTGGCATTATTAGCAATACATTGCCTTTGGTCATTTACATAAGTATAGACTATGACAAAGACATACACAAATACATAAATACATACATAATTTATGTACATACACATTTTAAGAAACAGTGATATTATCTAGGGTATTTTTTCTTAGAAACATAGAATCCTTTATATACTTAGATATTTTTAACAATTCTATTTTATTCTTAGATGACATGATAGTATTGAATTTATGTACACACGGTCAAGATATATTAACAAGGTATTTAGTTCTTAAACTTGTGTATCTCGTACAACATAGCAAAAAGTGATACTCCGATTCAACCGAATTTTGGTTACATAGTTACATAATCATTTTTCTCTTTCTATAGCATTATATCTACCAAATTCAATTTCTAGATTGTGTGAACATATTCTTAACCATCTGAAACAATTTCGTAAATCATCACTAATAATCGTATCAATATATTAGTGACCCGGAGTATAATAAACTGTCTAGATGAATATATTTCCATCTTTACATTCAGCTAAATGTACTTGGAATTGTTGTTTGAAACGAGTGTTAATCCAAATTAATTGCTTTAGGTTGTTACTGAATCGTTGTGTATACAGTCAAGCCTGTACTAGGCAACCAGGCAATGACTCATTGGAAATTGGCTGCATAATACAGGCGGGCTTCTTAATGGAGGTGATCACTAGCACAGGTTTGACTGTTTATGTTACGTTCAGCGTCATCTATGCTATATACAGAACAGGGGTGAATACGTACAGCGAGAGTATATACTATAAACATTAACATAAATTATGAAATTAAAGCAACACTACCTCACAAAAAGCAAATAAAATGCATTTTTCACGTATAAATACATTGCCACTACAAATTCTTCCGAATACTTCCGAACACTAACATTGAATCAATAAACAGTGTTTTTGTGGTCTATAAACTTTCAAAATTGAAAGTAGGATTTCATATAACGATACATCTGTACCATGTATCGTGTTATTCAGGATACATGTGTTATATTACGCATGGATGTCGACCCCTATTTACATTATTTTGTTATGTAAGCACACCGCGTATACGACGTTTGTTTATGAGTTTAAATACTCAGTATTTGAGGAAAATATTTGAAAAAATACTATACCATATAATAGGAAATTACATTTTGCAGAAAGTTTCATTTTCATTAATGTAGTGTCGCTTTAAGCGTTGTAGTACTTCACTATAATGACAAGTTTGAATTTCAGCTATATTTCAATCTTTGTTATATTCTCATCTATGTACATATAATACCCACAACAATTATATATTGCATTATAAAACAGTATATAATCATTCAATATTTTTTATTATATTTTATTTATTTTACAACGATTGCGAAGCAAGTTTTAACAACTTATATTAATCACTCTCGTTGGCTCAGATGAAAGCGTATAATGTGGTCATTCATGTGTTAGGAAACCGGAGTACCCGGAGAAAATCCACCTGTCCGATTCAATATTTAGAATCATAAGAGATTTATATATCACATGTAAGACACACAACACAAGTTTAACAACACAGCTAAAACCAATGAATAGTTTCTAGTCGGTGTTCCTAAATCGAACTAAAAAGGCAACATAAAATTAAGCACTAAAACGTATTATAAGTATTTTAAGAAATGTTTAGATAAAAAAAAAACAATAAAGAACAGACATTCTTTATAAAAAGATGTAATCGTACGATCGTAGCTTTGAACAATCCAATGCAATTTTCGCACATTATTAATTTCGTATTTGGCAAAGTCTATGCCCGCACAAATTCACATGTATTATTTTAATTTAACAACAAGTAATAGGAAAGGATTTTCATATTATGACCTCTGTATAAATTGAATAACAAGGTCCATTACGACATACCAGATTTATAAAACATTACGAAATCTAAAGAATTAAACAACAGTGGCCGAGTGCGTCAACTACTTCATCATCTTCGATATAGGTTTGAATATCATCTTCATGTACACTAGTATTTCAAGATAGGAAGCTATTCAATTGGTTTGCGGAAGGTCGATGGTGCCAACCGGTGTCTGCAAAACAAGTCGGTTTATCACCCGGGGTCCTCATCTACAAATAACTATAGAGAAATATTAGATAAATGGAAGCAAAGTCCAACTCATTTCATTAACCAACACTGCATCGATTGGTTTAAACATATTTATTCGTTCATATTAGTTTATACAAATTTATTTTAGCTCGATTGCGAAACAAGTTATTTCAACTTATATAAATCACTCTCGAGACCTCATTCCTGATGGAATCCATCGCCACGAGGGAGAGAGAAGAGGCAATGTGGAATTTAAATGCCTTGCCTAAGGGCACAATCGTAACGGCTCCAGTGGGGCTCGAACTCCGGACCTTTCGCACCTGAAGCGAGCGCGCATCCACTGCGCTATCACGACTTCCACTTCGTTCATATTGTAGAGTACATAGCCTATAGCTTATTGAGATTATCTCCTTAAAATAATAATTTGAAATGAAAATTCATCATTATTTATGTACACATTCGAAAACATTTTTGTGGCATGCGCGGACATCCGGGTAGAAGCACCGACCGTCCCCAAGCTAGCTGTGCAGCGTCCCGACCTGAAATAATTCACCCCATTCGAACCTACATCTGGCAAGAACAACATATTTGATGTCAAAGACCCTAAACCACTCTGCTAAGGACGTTAACCTTAATTCACGTGTACATAAAGTTTTTGTTACAACTATTATGAGTGTAGGTTGTACATCTCCATGTATTAGTAAATATGATAGTGGAATTCTTCAGGGAACACGGACAGAAATTAAGCATCACATTGCTTTACCAGAAATTATTTCATTTATCATAATTTTCTCTGATTGCTGTTCTTAATCATTCCGCTTTATTTCGCAGAAACAGTCCCAGAAGCCTCGTGGCAATGTCACTTTCCAGCAAACGTACACGATATCAAATGTTCATGCATATTAAACTAGAAGCATTACCAGGGGCAACACAGGAAAAGTGTTTTATCAAACGAATGCAAAATACCACTTTAGTACATAAATAAAAGTTCTACCATCTGAGAATTCAACTAATAATAAGTTCAAACAATTCAATTTAATTTCTAATATTTTCATTATAGTTTATCAAATCTATCAATCTGAAAACATATCAAAACGTTTGAGGATGGATTAAATAGCGATATGATTGAATGGAATGTCTGATGGTAGACTTTGATTTCTGTTTGAACTCTATGGTAACGAGTCTTTATCCGGATTTGTATTATGGTATTCATATTTAGATCACACTTGTAAGCCATCAAAAGTCGTTAGTTTTAGTTTAAACATAGTTTATTTCAAATCATGCAGCATATACAAATATACAGTCTACACAAATTTAGATACATGCATGAAAAGGGGTTAGAACCGAAAGCTATTATAGCCTGTATATGTATTCTCCTATAGCAAGATACTTAATGCAATTCTGAAAAGTCGTTGAAGTAATACATGTATGTATATATATATATTTCAATAGAAATGGTGTGTTTATGCTACAATATTCCCATGTTATGTTATCATAAAATGAAGGCAGACAACCTTACATTAAATCTAATTCAACTTTGTTTACCAGACGCCTTCACTGCAACATAGTTCCAGACATAACGCAATCTCTTAAATAGATAATTACACATACAGTATCCCCAGCGACTACTGTGACGGAGTCGATTCTTCCTGCATGTTCACATGCCAATGTACAGCCGTTTTCTATGCAAAAAACCGACAATCAGGCCCTATCTGTTGTATTTTTTCACTACTGTAGATATACAAACATATATAATTTATCCTGAGTGATGGATAGCCATTCGATACAACACAAACTTGGACTGCACCAGGGATGTGTTTCGAGTCCCATGTGATTTAGTTTGCAAAAATTGTCCCAACTTAGAAAGCCATGTGCCAATGCTGTAATCTATCATTTGCACGATTTGTGACCGACTGATAGGAGAGTGGAGTGGAGTGGAGTGCTCTATCCATTCGTAAATATACGCGTTTAAATACATTGGTCAATAGAACGATTACAATTATAAGCTAGACATACAGAACGAAATGTTGGGATTTGTATCTAGTGGGGCGTTTCAAACGTAATGCATGTGTGCATGTTGTTGCTTTTATTTATCGTTGGTAACCGTTGCCCATATGGGAGGTATTTTAGATGTTGGAGATGGTGCAACGAGACAGAGACACATACCAGAGCCTCCTCTGATTCTTTTACGTGCACGTTGTGAAACATCAACACGAGAATTCGGTTCCAAATACCATCTTTACACTGTTACATTATTAGGAGCAGCATAGTCTGGGTGCCAGTCTGTCAATTTTTCACTTTTTAACTTCTGGCAAACTGACCAGAAACTCAATACGGACCAATTATTAGTCTCGGTGACCAGACAAAATATATCGACGGTCTATGTTCCCAGGCTAGGGTCAGAATATATTTGTATAAACTTATACCCACCTATCTCCAAATCTAGCACGGAAGTATTCGCATTCACACAGGAATTGAAACATGCCAGTGGAAGTGCTGATAACACAGTGGTCGCTTCAGACACGAATAGCCCGGAGTTCGAGCTCCACTGGAGCCGTTACGAGTGTTCCCTTAGGCAATGTGTCGTAGGACAGATCTTAATGCCATTTGAATTTATTGAAATATATCAGAAAACATGGTGGTATTAAATTGCAGTGTATTGACTTGATTTTCTTTTACCTGACATCCTATTGCCTGTTTTCGAGACATTGACCAAATAATCCCGTTATATACTTACCCTATTATATTCCCCCAACGCTAATCTATACTAACTGAATATTAACCTGTCACCCGTAGCTAAACCTATGATGCTCGTGTATCTTGTGTAATGCCTCGTTGTACTTGCTATCTGGACATTGTAACGTCTAGTTACGATATATTTGTAACATAAATTATAATAAATATCTAGGATATTTATATCACTTTCAGGTTAGTTACATTTTTGTCATATCATGGTTAATGTTTATAGAATACTTCTGTAACAACCTTGTGTAAATTACCTTTTAAATAATTTTGTGTCGAGCATGTACATACGACACTATAGTAGGCCCTATACATGTATATATTCCGCCTGGAGTATAATGAAGCATACTGTTTTATATTGTTTTAATATTCGTGTATCTTGTGCAATGCCTCGTTGTACTTGATATCTGGACATTGTAACGTCTAGTTACGATATATAAGTCCGCCTCCGTGGTCGAGTGGTTAAGGTCGCTGACTTGTATACCACTGTAACCTATCATCACTGATGGTCACGGGTTCGAGCCCCGCTCAGGCCGTGTCTCGTTTATATGAAAAAGTTGGCAGTTTCTTACGGAGGTTGGTGCACCCAAGTACTGGTTAACCGCTGGAGCCTGCCCAGGAAAGGTGTTGTTAGGTAAACTGCCCGCCGGCGATATAGCCCAAAATGGTGCTGATGCAGGCGTAAAACCCGAATCATAACATATATATATAACATATATAGTTACGATATATTTGTAATATAAATTTATATCACTTTCAGGAGTTGTTGTTTACTGGTTCACTTGGCAACACCACAGAGAACCCTCATTAAATATATGTCGGCTGGGCTACGTCGACAAATGCATTTAAATTCCACGTTGCCTCTTCTCTCTCCCTCGTGGCGATGGATTCCATCAGGAATGATGTCTGGAGAATGATTAATATATGTTTTAAGAACCTGTTTCGCAATCGAGCAAAAGTAAATTTGTATAAACCAATACAAACAAGAGCATCGCTATAACATTTGAATCAACATCGATTTGAGAAGTTTCTATAATGCACATTCATACAATATTAAATGACTGATAATTTTTTTGGTTAAAATCTGATCTCGATAACAAGTTGATTACTCTCATTAGGAACTCCCCGCACGTGAAAAGTCATTCAACACAGCAATAATAATATATCAGATTGAACGGAATATGTAATCTATGTTTGTCACGTAATACGGGTAGATTGATTATGGAGTTACCATTTGACATAATGCTTATACCATGAGAAGATATACTTTGTACTACATGCAATCCAAGATACATTGAAGATGAAATGCATTTTTTTGCTTTAATATGTTCCATCTGTTATGGTTTACGTACTTGTGTGTTACTCTATGTAAAACCATAATGTATACATGTATGACTACTAAATTCACAAACATATCATTAGCAAATTGTAGATAAAGGCATCATGAATGTATCAATTCATTCGGTTCTAGATTTATTTCAGCTTTCAACGTTATAGATGTAAATGTTTGGAATATGTAATACCTCAATTCGTCATTGTTATATTTTATATTTCGTTTCGCATTTAAGGTAACATAATGTGGCGAACAAGGGACCAACATGTTGAGTATAAACTTTGAGCAGATGATAATTATATTGTTTTAAGATATAAAGAACATATTTGTTATATACTTCATGTTAACGTGAACTATTTGTTAAAAAATGTATGTAGTATTGTTAATAACAAAAATAGAAATTTAAAAAAAGGAGAACAAATAAATAATTGTACTCACTTAAAAAAAACAAAAAAAACGTTATAACATTAAAATTACAAAAAAACGTTATAACATTAAAATTACTAAAAAACGTTATAACATTAAAATTACAAAAAAAAGAGTTATAACATTAAAATTACAAAAAAAACGTTATAGCATTAAAATTACCGATATATTTGAAAATAACTGTTCACGTATAATGAACAATACGTGTGTTATCTACAACACTGTGCCGCTATTGCTTGTACCTTTGGAAATTATTTCTATTAAAATTTGATCTTCCTCACTAGAAATGCATACACCAGTATTCGTTACCTCACCAAGTCTTTGTAAATGATAATGTTACTAAGAACAAAATACCCTCTCACCTTGAACATCTTTTGGTGTTATATAAAAGTAAATTAATATATGTTAAGACAGTTTCACCACAACTGTACGAACAATAGGGGTGAAACCTCTTTTAATATTTTAATTCATCCCAGTTGGCAGTACAAACAACAATCACACTTCATTGCAAATTCGTTATTTTTGAGAAAGACAGTTTATTTATGGTATATATATACATACACACAATCACAATCGTACACGTATTACATACATACACACATGTGTTGGACCACAAGTTATAACAATATTAGATTCGGTCCTAACAGGAAAGGCAGTAATGTAAAATGGCGTTGAGCTGCTTGACATAATTATATGCTTTTATGATTTAAGGTCGCACCAATTGCTATCCGATTATCGCAGTGGTTAGCGCGTTCGCTTCTCATCAATGCAACCCGGGTTCGATCCTCGGACCGGGAAGTATGTGAGATGGTACGGTGCCAGATCAGACAGGTGGGTTTTCTCCGGTGCTCCGGTTTCCTCCAACACGAATAACCACATTTACGCTTTCATCCGCGCCAACGAGAGTGATTAATATATGTTGTTAGAACTTGCATCGTAATCATTGTAAAATAAATAAAGTTGAAATCAATAGCTTAGGTTATATTGCGACTGTCCATCTATTATTAGATACCTTCCTTACTTGAAATAAAACGTGTGGGAATCAAACCTACGTGGTTTTAAGTCAACGACAGTAACCATTCGGCTACCGAGGCCCACACATATGGAAGTCGTGATAGCGTGATAGTAACCATTCGGCTACCGAGGCCCACACATATGGAAGTCGTGATAGCGTGATAGTAACCATTCGGCT
The DNA here is from genome assembly GCA_014843695.1 of Archivesica marissinica. Lineage (NCBI taxonomy): Eukaryota > Metazoa > Mollusca > Bivalvia > Venerida > Vesicomyidae > Archivesica > Archivesica marissinica. The sequence continues at coordinate 26,912,020 of CM026395.1, read as the reverse complement.
ACCGAGGCCCACACATATGGAAGTCGTGATAGCGTGATAGTAACCATTCGGCTACCGAGGCCCACACATATGGAAGTCGTGATAGCGTGATAGTAACCATTCGGCTACCGAGGCCCACACATATGGAAGTCGTGATAGCGTGATAGTAACCATTCGGCTACCGAGGCCCACACATATGGAAGTCGTGATAGCGTGATAGTAACCATTCGGCTACCGAGGCCCACACATATGGAAGTCGTGATAGCGTGATAGTAACCATTCGGCTACCGAGGCCCACACATATGGAAGTCGTGATAGCGTGACAGTAACCATTCGGCTACCGAGGCCCACACATATGGAAGTCGTGATAGCGTGATAGTAACCATTCGGCTACCGAGGCCCACACATATGGAAGTCGTGATAGCGTGATAGTAACCATTCGGCTACCGAGGCCCACACATATGGAAGTCGTGATAGCGTGATAGTAACCATTCGGCTACCGAGGCCCACACATATGGAAGTCGTGATAGCGTGACAGTAACCATTCGGCTACCGAGGCCCACACATATGGAAGTCGTGATAGCGTGATAGTAACCATTCGGCTACCGAGGCCCACACATATGGAAGTCGTGATAGCGTGACAGTAACCATTCGGCTACCGAGGCCCACACATATGGAAGTCGTGATAGCGTGA
>CM026395.1:26861624-26910347 GCA_014843695.1 Archivesica marissinica | reverse complement strand
AGTAACCATTCGGCTACCGAGGCCCACACATATGGAAGTCGTGATAGCGTGATAGTAACCATTCGGCTACCGAGGCCCACACATATGGAAGTCGTGATAGCGTGACAGTAACCATTCGGCTACCGAGGCCCACACATATGGAAGTCGTGATAGCGTGATAGTAACCATTCGGCTACCGAGGCCCACACATATGGAAGTCGTGATAGCGTGATAGTAACCATTCGGCTACCGAGGCCCACACATATGGAAGTCGTGATAGCGTGATAGTAACCATTCGGCTACCGAGGCCCACACATATGGAAGTCGTGATAGCGTGACAGTAACCATTCGGCTACCGAGGCCCACACATATGGAAGTCGTGATAGCGTGATAGTAACCATTCGGCTACCGAGGCCCACACATATGGAAGTCGTGATAGCGTGATAGTAACCATTCGGCTACCGAGGCCCACACATATGGAAGTCGTGATAGCGTGATAGTAACCATTCGGCTACCGAGGCCCACACATATGGAAGTCGTGATAGCGTGATAGTAACCATTCGGCTACCGAGGCCCACACATATGGAAGTCGTGATAGCGTGACAGTAACCAAACATCGTCATTTATATTGTTGTCTTACAAATAAGTTGTAAAACATACTCAGATGGTCGAATAAAGCATGGCGTGTCTTTCTGAGCGCTTTAGTTAACCAGATAGGCCTACGGCCTGCGTGCTCAATTCTTACGCGTCTGAACTCCAAACCATGTTTTATTCGCCAATAAATAACTGTAAAACAAATATTATATCTTAATTTCAACTCAGTAGCAATTGCTCTTGTGTCTGTTTATATTAGTGGTTATGCAAATGCATAACGTATACAGATTTATATATAAAGTGAGCCATTAAAGATTTATGCATCTTCTTCTTAATAAGCGATACTCCCTCATCAGTGGAAATCGTGATAGCGCAATAGTAGCGCGTTCGCTTCAGGTGCTATAGGCCCGGAGTTCGAGACCCGCTGTAGCCGTTACGATTGTGTCCTTATGCAAGGAATTTAAATTCCACGTTGCCTCTTCTCTCCCCCTCGTGCCGATGGATTCTATCAGTAATGACATCTCGAGAGAAATTAATATAAGTTGCAAGAACTTGTTTCGCAATCGAGCTCAAATAAATTTGTATAAACATACATCTTTAAAGACATACTGGGACTGGCTAAGATCGTACACATGTTTTCCTGGAGTGTGTGTACCTTGAATCTATCTAAAGAGGAACATTAAATGTCATCGTTGATTCTTCTTGAGACATTTGCCAAGTAGTTTCCCCTCCCAGCTACATGACATACATACTCCCTGCGTGTAAACAACCCCGTCAGCTTCCCGGCTCAGAGATCTTATCAAGGTTGACACAACACTGGCTTGTCCATGTTCTTCTCAGCAAATATCGACGGGAACATTGTTCGGAGCATATCAGCTGATAAATATCTCTAGAACTGTTCACTACAATTTTGTCACAGGATGCTTAGTTCTTGGTAACAGGTGAATTGTTAATTCTTGGAATGAACATGACTGAATAGACGGAATAGCGCTGTTCGGAGAAATGTAAAAGAAGCACACACAGGGTGTGCCAAATGATATGATTATCAGGATGTTACAAATAAGAAATGCAAGGTATACACAACGAAACGCATTTAAAATGAAAACATATGACTACATGATTGTGACGCATTGTTGCCATAGCACCAACTAGAATGTTCGTCATCTATATTAAATTAGAATACAGTAGGAAGCTTTATTTGTTTATTTGTATATAATTGTATGTATATAATATAAGTATGAGTATATACCCTTTAGTTCTATCTAAACCTCGCTGGGATATGTTATACAAGTCTGATTTATGGTCCTAGACTCTGCAGAGAAGAGACGAAGTGGAACATCTATGTCCCTTGGCCACATTTCTAGTTTTGATATAACTACTATAATCGACTATTTTGTTTGTCAGAGAAATAATGTTGTATGTGTTTTATCATGTGATATGTTTCTAGTATTATATTTGTAAGTGACGTATAGGCCCTTTGGGCCGGGTGTATTTAATTGTATTATTTATATGTAACTATTGTCTGATATGTACACAGGTCACTATAATAAACATATTACTTACTTACTTACTTACTTACTATTTATATATAATAATAACAATAATAATGACTTTTTTAACGAGAGAACGCTTTTAATCAAAAGTTAATCTACCATGAGCCCCTCAGCATAATTATATACAAATCAAATGCAATCAAAATATAGGACTATACGTGAGAACAGCACATTGGAATTATATAGTAATGTAAAGTCGGAAAGTATAGAACCTATATAGAATATGTAATGGAATATGATGATATATGGAATTGTCTAGTATAGAAACTATATAAAACATGTAATGGAATATGATGATATATGGAATTGTCTAGTATAGAAACTATATAGACTATGTAATGGAATATGATGATATATGGAATTGCCTAGTATAGAAACTATATAGAATATGTAATGGAATATGATGATATATGGAATTGCCTAGTATAGAAACTATATATAATATGTAATGGAATATGATGATATATGGAATTGTCTAGTATGGAAACTATATAGACTATGTAATGGAATATGATGATATATGGAATTGCCTAGTATAGAAACTATATAGAATATGTAATGGAATATGATGATATATGGAATTGTCTAGTATAGAAACTATATAGAATATGTAATGGAATATGATGATATATGGAATTGGCTAGTATAGAAACTATATAGAATATGTAATGGAAGATGATGATATATGGAATTGGCTAGCAGAGTAGAAATAGTAGTTAATGATCAACCAAATCACCAACATGCTAACCACTGCGTCACCAACTCACCAACCTGCTAACCACTGTGGCACCAAATCACCAACCTGCTAACCACTGTGGCACCAACTCATCAACCTGCTAACGACTGTGGCACCAAATCACCAACCTGCTAACCACTGTGGCACCAACTCATCAACCTGCTAACCACTGTGGCACCAACTCATCAGCCTGCTAACCACTGTGGCACCAAATCACCAACCTGCTAACCACTGTGGCACCAACTCATCAACCTGCTAACCACTGTGGCACCAACTCATCAACCTGCTAACCACTGTGGCACCAAATCACCTTATGCTAATTATGACGCTTGCATTGGTTCCAGCAATAGTAGGGTTCGATTATGTTGGTAATGCTACCAGTCTACGTGCTATATCAATAATTTAATCTTCTCTTTAATCGAGACTGGGAGTCTGAATTATTCACAAGGAAAACAATTAATGAACCGCTAGAAGTTAATTAATCTTCATTTACAAAACGAAACATTGGTACCATTTTATCTCATCTCTGTTCTTCTATAAATAAATCGTGTACTCTTATGCATTTTGTATTCGTTTTATCCAAACAAAGTCATTTATTCGATGGGAGTCTGAGATAACAAGCTTTTGATGTGTAGATTTTAGTGGTTGCATGTCGCTGTTTCATGCTCTCCTTTTATGGTACGGGAAGAGATCTATTGTTTCGAGATCTGAGGAAAACATGCAGAATGCTTCTTTTGTTTCATGATAAAAAGTTAACTGAATGAACTAGTCAATATAAAATGTTGTATATAAATAGGTAACATCAACAAGTACAGGAAACACGTGACATTATACACATAAGTGTAGAGGAAGACCCCGAGCAGTATTTGAGGCACGATCGGGTACATTGTTTATACAATGTATGCTTGCTATAACAACATGGTAACGATGAGAAATCAATTCTATAAAGGTACATCTATAAAAGTACATCAATAAAACCGAATACATCAAATTAGGCAGACCAGACAGACACTTAAAACAGTAGCTATCGTGATAGGTAGTTTTTTGTTTTTTTACTTGTAATTACATTTGATTTGAGTAGGTACTTGTAGATATGTCAGAAACAGTATTATTGAGCCAATGAGCACAATAAAACAACTGATATATATACATTTATTTATGTATCATCTATGTAGAGTACATACATTTCAATTTATATTATAACACATACATTGCACATAGCCATTCTACAAATGGGAACTATAAGAGACACTCGCATATTACAATAACGTTAAACGGGTTTTACTTTCTAAAAGCTATGTAAAAGTCGCTAATCATGACACTAAAAAATTATTTTAATTACCTTTTATTAAGATTCTGACAGGGAAAAAGAACACTATCGCGCAAATTAGAATATGTTATAAGAAATCAGAACCACCTCTGATCAGATCAGAGATGGATTAGCAGATTTCACATAGTTCACATCAAAATTTATTCACAAATAAAATAATGTACACATTATTTACATAGATAAGAACTACGACGCTGTAAAATATTAAAGCAGGTTTTGGCACATATACGTATTAATGTCGGATTAGTGAATAACGTGATCAATTTATTTGTTTTAGACAATGTAAGAAAATTATCACAGATACTGGAAGCGTTAATAAATAATATAACCCTGATATCCTCATACATACAACAATATATAATGGCATGCATTTCATCCTCAACTGCATTACAAAATGGACAAGTGCGATTCTGTCCAGTCAGATATTCGTATCGCCCAGCTTCAATGCGTAGTGTAGCCTGGGAACAGGCGTCGATATATTTTGCCTGGTCAGTCAAATAAATATATTTTAACACCGAGACTATTAATTGGGCCGTATTGAGCTACTGATACTATCAACGTCATTTTGCCAGAAGTTAAAAAGTGAAAAATCGACAGATTGGAACACAGGCTATGCGTAGTGGCGCAACACCACAACGAAACTTAGTAAATACAGGACGATATAAGACTACAAGTTGATCCTGGTAGAGTCTCTATATTAGTATCTTCAGCATTTAAAGGTAGTGTTATCCTATCTCATATCATCCAAAAATGGGTGAGTGGTCCAGTTGTCCAGTGGTAAGAACGTTGGACTGCGTAATCAGAGATCGCAGATTCGATCCACAGACTGACCCTAATAATATTAACAATCTTTCAGAATTGGTAATAAATTAGGAATCTTATATCTCTGCTATTCACCGGGCATCTAAAAGAACAAGATATGCTTCTGGAATTGTCTTCTATGCTTCTGGAATTGTCTTCTATGCTTCTGGAATTGTCTTCTATGCTTCTGGAATGCTTCTGGAATTGTCTTCTATGCTTCTGGAATTGTCTTCTATGCTTCTGGAATGCTTCTGGAATTGTCTTCTATGCTTCTGGAATTGTCTTCTATGCTTCTGGAATTGTCTTCTATGCTTCTGGAATTGTCTTCCATGCTTCTGGAATTGTCTTCTCTGCTTCTGGAATTGTCTTCTATGCTTCTGAAATTGTCTTCTATGCTTCTGGAATTGTCTTCTGTATCTCGTAACTATCCTCCCAAATAATAAAATGACTAATATACTTCTGGAAGGTTTTACCGGATTAACTAGGAGACGACGATAAGTAAATGCATAGGTAGGTAGAACATCTGCATAGGTCATCACCAATTCTGCATAGGTCATCATCAATTCTACATAGGCCATCACCAATTCTACATAGGTCATCACCAATTCTACATAGGTCGCCACCAATTCTGCATAGGTCATCATCAATTCTACATAGGTCATCACCAATTCTGCATAGGTCATCATCAATTCTACATAGGTCATCACCAATTCTGCATAGGTCATCATCAATTCTACATAGGTCGTCACCAATTCTGCATAGGTCATCATCAATTCTACATAGGTCATCATCAATTCTGCATAGGTCATCATCAATTCTACATAGGTCATCACCAATTCTGCATAGGTTATCACTAATTTATATACTGACAGGGAGAATTAAGCCTGCTGGAAATAAAAGCATAACCCAACTGGAATGCACCGAACGACTGCTTCGAGTGTGGGCGGAATGATCTCAATGACATATTCTAAATTAGTTCATATTCGCCTTCATTTAACAGACGGATCTGTAGTCCAGTGGTAACACGCTGGACTGGTAATCCATGGATCACAGGTTCGATCCCCCCGTCTGACCTTAATAAAATTAACAGTCTTTCAGATGGGACGTTAAACATAGGTCTCGTGTCGGTGTTTTACACCGTGCACGTAAAGGAACCAGAGGAGACTCTGGAATGGGTCTCTGTCTGTATCATTGCACTATCCTCCACAATCTAAAATGACTAATATCTTGAGGAGGCGTCGCTCATATGGGCAACCGGTAGCGACGATAAATAAACGTAAAACACACACACACACTTGTTACAGAGGTTGTAAATATCATTGTTATAACCAACATTGTCCATGTAGTTTGCTCATTATAACAATTTTCTGTTAATTATTCAAGCTTCTCTGAAAATAGATGTTTCATTTTCGGCTTCTGTCCACTTTTGTGACAAGTCCTAAACTATCGGCTTAAATATTCTGACATTTACGACTATGCACACCTTTAATTCAACTGCATACAGCCATGTCAGATACAATAAAGGCCTCTATTATATATTAAGTGTAAACCTGTCACCATATACATGTTATAATAATTGTTGAATAAGTATGTTATTGCACTACAAGGACATCACAATGTCATGGCTGTTATCGTTCATTTCTACCATGATTGGCACATATATCAGTGTACTGTTTTAGCGCTAACCATTAACATCCTCAAGCATACTGATTACAATATAATATCACATAGCTTTGCTTGTATTTAGTGTAATACAGCCGTCACATATTTTCGTATATCAACACACGTGTTCATATAAATTTATTCTAGCTCGATTGCGAAACAAGTTATTACAACTTATATTAATCACTCTCGAGACCTTATTCCTGATGGAATCGATCGCCACGAGAGAGAGAGAGAGAGAGAGAGAGAGAAAAGGCAACGTGGAATTTAAATGCCTTGCCTAAGAGTAACGGCTCCAGCGGGGCTCAAACTCGATGCCTTTCGGACCTGAAGCGAACGCACAATCATGACTTCCACAAAATCAAGATTAGATAAATTAAAATAACTGATAACATATTGCTTTCAGCCTGTATTAAGTAGTAAGACATCCAGCGACTATATTTGATACGCAGCTGGAAATGTCATAGTAAGAGTATCATTAAAATTTGCAAATTCCCAAAAAAGGTTTTTAAAAATGTAAACCGAGTTCGAGCCCCGCTGGATCCGTTGCGATTGTGCCCTTTTAATTCCATTTAAATTCCACATTGCCTCTTCTCTCTCCCTCATGGCGATGGCTTATATCAGGTATGAGGTCTCGAGAGCGATTAATATAAGTTGTAAGAACTTGTTTCGCAATCGAGCTCAAATAAATGTGTATAAACTAAACGAAGCATTTACATTACAATTGTAAAGAGAGAATATTTTTTATTGTGAATGCCATTGGCTTCTTGGAACAAAGATGGGTGATGTACGTGAACAAATGATAACATGAACATCTAATAGCTCATCCCTAGCACGAGTCGTTAAAGGCACATAATTGATCAGAAATGTGATTCAATAGAAACTTTGGCATGAATAATTAATATTTAAATATGTTTATCTCACACGGTTAATCTAAATATGTTTATCTCACACGGTTAATCTAAATATGTTTATCTCACAGGGTTGATTTAAATATGTTTATCTCACACGGTTAATCTAAATATGTTTATCTCACACGGTTAATCTAAATATGTTTATCTCACAGGGTTGATTTAAATATGTTTATCTCACACGGTTAATTTAAATATGTTTATCTCACACGGTTAATCTAAATATGTTTATCTCACACGGTTAATTTAAATATGTTTATCTCACAGGGTTAATCTAAATATGTTTATCTCACAGGGTTAATCTAAATATGTTTATCTCACACGGTTAATCTAAATATGTTTATCTCACACATGGATATTTACCTGTTTTGTTTATTTGCTTCCTATTTCAATAATAAACATTTAACATAAATAATCTTAAGATATAAAGTTTGTTATTATAAAATAAATATATTTTGCATTTTTTGATACCTCTTGTTGACTCTATTTTGACAAAAACTATATATACATGTATATATGCTTGTTTGCCTAACTACAGACGGATCTGTTGTCCAGTGGTAACACGCTGGACTAGTAATCCAAGGATCGTAGGTTCGACCCCCCTTCTGACCCTAATAAAATTAACAGTCTTTCAGATGGGACGTTAAACCGTGGTCTCGTGTCGGTGCTGTACACCGTGCACGTAAAAGAACCAGAGGATACTCTGGAATGGGTCTCTGTCTGTATCATTGCACTATCCTCCAAAATCTAAAATGACTAATCTCTTCAGGAGGCGTCGCTCATATGGGCAACCGGTAGCGACGATAAATAAACGTAAACACACACTGAATATATACTTTATGAGGATTCGTGTCATTAATATCGGACCTTTCTATGTTGTTATACTATTTAGGGAACGTCTTTTTTACCTCAATTTATGTATAGGATATAAGCTGAACACGATCCAATATGTAAACTATTGGACTGTTTGAGGCGCGTTGCGCCGAAGATAATACCAACATTTTACATATTGGATCCGTTTGAGGCTTATATCTTACTTAAACACACTTATATAACAAGACCCTACTAATTAAAACTGTTAATTTCGTACATATACGCGTAGTATTTAATATAATGCTCTGGCCTTTTGACACCAGTGCCGAGGTTATAACACTTTTCTCAGATCTCAAACTCAACCTCAACTAATTTGATTGGTTGATTCTGAGTCTTACTGCCAGCTGAACCAATCAGCAGCTTGAGACTGAGCTTGCGATAGGAGAACAGTTTTATAACCTCGAGGCCAGTCCGATATTAATAATAATGGATTGCACGTATACGGTATGACGTCACGACAGTGTTTTAAATATGACGACAGAAGTTGTCTAAACCTGGAATATTTCTGTTACCATGGTTAGCTTTTACATCCATACGATAACATTTCGGTCTTACAATGCCGCTTACCACATGCAAACAACACCATACAATGAGAGACATTAGTCAGTTACTGCCCCTGAATACTCATGAAAGTAAATTGGTCCTCTTAACCCATATCATTCTGGACACATTTAAAGGTTTATGCAAACAACATAGATCCAGATCAGCCGCAGCGTGACGATGCGTGCTGATCAGAATCTATGTTGTTTGCTACATAACCAAGTGTCTTATCAAGATCATCTGAATAGCAAAAAGCATAGCGCCTGATCAGACGACACGTTCCGTGGCTGCTGATCTGGCTCTATGTTCTTTGTAAATACTGTTTGAATGGTATCCAGAATCAAATGGGTTAATTGGCTTCCTCTGTTTTTATCGTTGTTTCCTTTGCACCACATAATGTCTGTTTTCATTAGTTTTCTTATCTTATAATTATTAAATTACTAAATCACGACAGATATCCTACAGCATATTCAATGGATACTTTACTGTAGAAATTGATTATAAATTAATTAACATGCTTTTGATAAAATCACATTTATCATACCGCAACATATGGTTAGGGAACACCAATAAAAACAAAGGCTTTCAAATAAAAGGACCAATACATATTTCGAGATAACTCGGACTTTATATGTCAAGGGCGGTAATCGAAAACCCAATAATGTCTCTCAGTGACATGTCTAATAATGAATTAATGACCTCAACAAATGTTATAATAATTAAAGATTTGGCTATGTATATATACAAATCATTTCAAGTCAGAAACAACCTGTTCTATGACTAGTGTTCATATCTCATTATACGTTATACGCTAGCCAATCGTAAACATTTTGCATTTGCACGTGCTTTTATTTGCACATTTGCTCTATATAATTATATTACATATTTACACAAGGCACGCAGTGCCAATGTTCACGTTTGAAAGTATGTAATGTGTATATAATGTGTACTCATGGGCATATTGCCCATTGTATTTCGAAATAAACTCTTGAAACTCTAATACGACACATGTGAAGGCACATACAGGATCCCATCATATTTATATCACACCATTTCTCCTCTGTGTGAATATATTTCTTGTAATATATGTGCTATTTATCATATCAATTCATTATTTTTATTTTGAGAAAATGACTTGTCATCAAGTCTTAGCAGATACATGCTTCAAACACATTCCTATCTGTCCCTATAAATTGTCCTGTTGTGGAGCGAATCCACACACCTGTAAATACAATCACAAAACACCCACTGTGGTTTGTATTTAATTGAGTGTCCTTTTGACCCACGAAGCGTTATAATGTTCTATGGCCACTAGACTAATTGGACACGTTTATTACATCGTTTCTGTGTACTTACTGTGTCATTATCATAATTCAGACAGTCAACCATTCATTTAACATAACGGGATAAATTTATTGAAACTAGAAAGGAAAGATAACTTCTCCCTGCAGTAAACCGATTTATGTCACTAAATCGTATAACGGTTAGTTACACTGTGTGTGTTTTACGTTTATTTATCGTCGCTATCGGTTGTCCATATGAGCAACGCCTCCTGAAGAGATTAGTCATTTTAGATGTTTGGAGGATAGTACTATGATACAGACAGAGACCCATTCCAGTGTCTCCTCTTGTGAACTCGTCTACGTGCACGGTGTACACACACTGTTAATCATCACACGCATTTATAATAAGCAGCTTTCTTACGCTTATAAGTGTTTAAGAATGTAAATTATTGTGTGTAATAATATTATGTTGAGAAGATGTGTGTGTGTCATTATGTAATAGTATACCATAGTATCTGCAATGACTGGTAATCCAGGGATCGCAGGTTCGACCCCCCTGTCTGACCCTAAGCAAATTAACAGTCTTTCAGATGGGACTTTAAACCAAGGTCTCGGGTCGGTGATTTACACCGTGCACGTAAAAGAACCAGTGGATACTCTGGAATGTGTCCCTGTCTGTATCATTGCACTACCCTCCAATATCTAAACGAGTTGTGCGGATGCTCTACCAGATAAACAACAGTCACGCTCTATGTGCGGATACTCTACCAGATAAACAACAGTCACGCTCTATGTGCGGATACTCTACCAGATAAACAACAGTCACTCTCTATGTGCGGATAATCTACCAGATAAACAACAGTCACGCGCTATGTGTGGATACTCTACCAGATAAACAACAGTCACGCTCTATGTGAGGATACTCTACCAGATAAACAACAGTCACGCTCTATGTGCGGATACTCTACCAGATAAACAACAGTCACGCTATATGTGCGGATACACTACCAGATAAACAACAGTCACGCTATATGTGCGGATACTCTACTAGATAAACAACAGTCACGCTCTATGTGCGGATACTCTACCAGATAAACAACAGTCACGCTCTATGTGCGGATACTCTACCAGATAAACAACAGTCACGCTCTATGTGCGGATACTCTACCAGATAAACAACAATCACGCTCTATGTGCGGATACTCTACCAGATAAACAATAGTCACGCTCTATGTGAGGCTACTCTACCATATAAACAACAGTCACGCTCTATGTGAGGATACTCTACCAGATAAACAACAGTCACGCTCTATGTGAGGCTACGCTACCATATAAACAACAGTCACGCTCTATGTGCGGATACTCTACAAGATAAACAACAGTCACGCGCTATGTGTGGATACTCTACAAGATAAACAACAGTCACGCTCTATGTGCGGATACTCTAACAGATAAACAACAGTCACGCGCTATGTGTGGATACTCTACAAGATAAACAACAGTCACGCTCTATGTGCGGATACTCTACCAGATAAACAACAGTCACGCGCTATGTGGGGATACTCTACCAGATAAACAACAGTCACGCTCTATGTGCGGATACTCTACAAGATAAACAACAGTCACGCGCTATGTGCGGATACTCTACCAGATAAACAACAGTCACGCTTTATGTGCGGATACTCTACCAGATAAACAACAGTCACGCTCTATGTGCGGATACTCTACCAGATAAACAACAGTCACGCTCTATGTGTGGATACTCTACCAGATAAACAACAGTCACGCTCTATGTGCGGATACTCTACCAGATAAACAACAGTCACGCTCTATGTGCGGATACTCTACAAGATAAACAACAGTCATGCGCTATTTGCGGATACTCTACTAGATAAACAACAGTCACGCGCTATGTGTGGATACCCTACAAGATAAACAACAGTCACGCTCTATGTGCGGATACTCTACAAGATAAACAACAGTCATGCGCTATTTGCGGATACTCTACCAGATAAACAACAGTCACGCGCTATGTGTGGATACCCTACAAAATAAACAACAGTCACGCTCTATGTGCGGATACTCTACCAGATAAACAACAGTCACGCGCTCTATGTGCGGATACTCTATAAGATAAACAACAGTCACGCTCTATGTGAGGATACTCTACCAGATAAACAACAGTCACGCTCTATGTGAGGATACTCTACCAGATAAACAACAGTCACGCTCTATGTGCGGATACTCTACCAGATAAACAACAGTCACGCTCTATGTGCGGATACTCTACCATATATATATAGTTACGAAAGCGTACGTTGCGTGTGAATACCTATATAGTTACCCTTCTTCATTGAAGGTTTGCCTGGCTATAAAACATTGTTGTTATTTTATGATTGTTTAGAGCGATCGTTGTTCTTTTAATCTCAATGTTATCATTGAACAAAAAGACGTCCTTATTCTGTTTTGTCTATGGGTGTGAACGTTTAATTGCATACCCAGAAAAGCTAGAACTAAGTCGATTGGAATTGTGATTAAATATATCATTTTAGATTTTGGAGGATAGTGCAATGATACAGACAGAGACCCATTCTCCCATGGTTCTTTTATGTGCACGGGTGTAAAGCACCGACACGAGACCTCGGTTTAACGTCCCATCTGAAAGACTGTTAATTTTATTATGGTCAGACGGGGATCGAACCTGGATTACAAGTCCAGCGTGTTACCACTGGACTACAGATCCGTCTGTGCGGAACTGGAGTGCTATGTATAGTTGGCATAGTACAGTACTGGCTACAAGGTACGTAGTTACTATAAAGCATACAGATTGTCCTAGAAAATAAAAAATCTAAACCCCAAAATAGAAGATTTGGGGGGGGGGGGAGTAGCTGGGTTAGTTTATATAAATTTATTTTAGCTCGATTGCGAAACAAGTTCTAATAACTAAGTTTGTAACTAAATTCATTCACAGACACAGGCAAACACACTTGAATTCATGCAATCATTCAGTATACACTGAAATGTGATCACAGCAGCATTTTATTAGACGTTCGTATAAATTCAACACATTTTAGTTAATGGAAATTAAATGCCTTGCCTAAGGGCATACTCGTAACGGCTCCAGTGGGGCTCGAACTCCGGAACTTTTGAATGCACTATAACTACATCGTGTGCACCTCCGCATGGACGGCTGTTTGTATGAGTGTATGTATGTGGCAAACAGAAATCAGTAGATGAAACCATTAAATTGTAAATGAGACAAGAGACAAATTGTTTTACTGTGTACGCCCTTCATTCCATAATACAATTCTGTCATAGTACAAGCAAATGATGGAGTAGTGGATAAAAATACAATCAGTAGTTTGGTTCAAATTAAAGTTATAACGGATTGTCATTATGTGTGTATTTTAATAAATTTACTCTTAATGAATTATCACTAGTGGTGATCAAGCACGCGCCATGACATATTAACATCTCACGTGATGGATCATTAACATCTCACGTGATGGATCATTAATATCTCACGTTATTGATCATTGAACATCTCAACATGCAGTTATCTTTGCTATACTCTACTTGCGATATCTTGTGTGTGCTTTACGCTTATTTATCGTCCAAGCACACGCCATGACATATTAACATCTCACGTGATGGATCATTAATATCTCACGTTATTGATCATTGAACATCTCAACATGCAGTTATCTTTGCTATACTCTACTTGCGATATCTTGTGTGTGCTTTACGCTTATTTATCGTCGCTACCGGTTGCCCATATGAGCGACGCCTGCTGAAGAGATTAATCATTTTACATTTTTGTAAGATAGTGCAATGATACAGCACCGACACGAGAATTCGGTTTAACTGAAAGACTGTTAATTTTATTAGGGTCAGATGGGGGATCGAACCTGCGATCCCTGGATTACCAGTCCAGCGTGTTACCACTGGACTACAGATCCGCCTGTCTTGCGATACCAATCCAATATGTTGTGTTTATACTCGCCTCTGCATAGGCACATGGGCGAGTGCATCTTCTAAGAAGCTTGTGTAGAATCTAAATTGCTTGGTAGACATCAGGAGGAGACATCTTCTCTCTTCGCAGGGTGACAAGTCCTGTATTACCTCTTTCGAAACGATCCTGTTTAGGACAACCTCCATCACTGTTGGTCGTCTCCCAGCAGCATAGAATCCGACCATGCAGTTAGACTTAAGCGCATAGTATGTCGCTTCCCTGTCTGCATGCGTTAATTTTCTTGAAGGTTGGGTTGGGTACAGGCTGTGATACGCGTAAACTCCAACACTGTCAAGTCGATAAGACGATGCGCGCGCACACCGGAAGAGAGTGCGACAATCTGAAGATCCACATGTCCTAGGCTGCTGTTGCTAGAACTCCAACACTGTCAAGCCGATAAGACGATGCGCGCGCACACCGGAAGACAGTGCGACACGCTAAAGATCCACATGTCCTAGGCTGCTGTTGCTAGAACTCCAATACTGTCAAGCCGATAAGACGATGCGCGCGCACACCGGAATACAGTGCGACAAGCTGAAGATCCACATGTCCTAGGCTGCTGTTGCTAGATGTGCACCAATGCGACGTGAGGAGATCAGCCGATACTTGCGATACGTTGTGACATTTCCGCTTATGCAACCCGATACAACACATGTGGAAAGGTGATAACATGGAATGTTTTGTATTCTGTTGTATTTATTATCAGCGATAACAGGGACATATTAGGAGTATCCTTTATATGCATTGGTGTGGGACAAGAATATTCCACTCGAGTGGTCAGAATATGCCGTCAGAAACTCGGCAGAGCCTCATTTATCAATGTGCTGTTGGTGCAAGCTTAAACCCCAAAAACATGAATAAACATATTATTTCCGAATACGCGTACTTGACATTTCTGAGATTCTCGAAACTCTATCATTTAGTTTATACAAATTTAGTTTAGCTCGATTGCGAAACAAGTTATTTCAACTTATATAAATCACTCTCGAGACCTCATTCCTGATGGAATCCATCGCCACGAGGGAGAGAGAAGAGGCAATGTGGAATTTAAATGCCTTGCCTAAGGGCACAATCGTAACGGCTCCAGTGGGCTCGAACTCCGGACCTTTCGCACCTGGAGCGAACGCCTATCCACTGCGCTATCACGACTTCCACTATCATTTAGTTTGCATATTTACGACTGCATATATATACTATTATTTACACAATCGTATTGTCTTATAACGAATTTGTCCTAGAATGTTAACACACTCACATATATAGATTGACACCGGGCATTGATGATTGTATGTACTGAGACCTTGCGAAAGATCTTATTATGGTTGATGTAAGGAATTCATTCAATAAACTACTGAACTTGTATGGTATGGACAACTTAAACGCACCTGTCAAATGGAATATTCTAAAATATTTACATCGCTAAATTGCATTTCGTTCGATGAACGTATGTGCTTTGCTTGTATCCATATCCGCGTGTATTTCCTCACTAATGATATGCAGCTGACATGCGCACTCGAAGCTACGGGCATGCGCATTCACGTTGGTAGTCAGCGATTCTTAGATATTCTTTGAATAATTAACGTAACAATAAGTAATGCATCACGGGTTGTAGTTTCCATCGCGGTATGGACTACATTTGGGCGTGTTTAAAGTTAATGTGGAGGCATATGACTTCGGCCCCCAAACACAGTAAACACACCCAATGTAGTTCATACCCCGATGCAAACTATTACTCCGCGATTCATTCCTTTATTACGTCTTGATCATTCTCATGTCGTTGTCGAACTATGCCAAAATAGTATGCATATATACATGCAGCTGCAATATCTACGGCATTATTGTCATAATTTACCATTATTGAACAAGCTCAAGGAACACATGACCAGACCACACATACACGTGCATGGTGTGCAAACCACATCCCCTATGTGATTACGATTAAGCAGATAAATATACGTCCGTATTAAAATGATTTCATTTCGAATCCATATCAATATAATTAATGAAATGCCCAAAGGTGAATCAGACATCCCTGCCAATGAGACGGTAACAATAAATGTCTAATTTTGTAGTATGTTGTATTTTAGAAGTTCAAACAAACAGGTTATCGGATCGTATTGCCCTAAGGCGCACGGAATGAGAGTTAAGGGAATACGGCGTCGCTTTATAGACCTGTTGCCTGACAGTTCTGAGTCCCGCGGCAGAGTCACGAGCTATGTTTGAAGCACGTGCCATCTATAGGGTTAATGCGCTAAACCATTAATTGGATAACAAATAATCTCAATTTAGATTCACGATAATGCTTCTAATCCTATGAAGGCTGGTTCCTATAGGCATGTAACCGAGGTTAAGCACGAGAGTGCGTGAGTCGTCTGCTCCACATGCAGCTGCGGTACCGGTGCGGAGGAGAAGAAGTGTTGTGGGGCCGAAACCCAGGCATATTAGTTTATAGAAATTTATTTTAGCTCGATTGCGAAACAAGTTATTACAACTTATATTAATCACTCTCGAGACCTCATTCCTGATGGAATCCATCGCCACGAGGGAGAGAGAAGAGGCAATGTGGTATTTAATCGCCATGCCTACGAAGGGCACAATCCTCGCGGCTCCAGCGTGGCCCGAACTCCGGACCTTTCGCACCTGAAGCGAACGCGCACCCACTGCGCTATCACGACTTCCACTATGACTTCCAAGCTGTTTTGAAAGAGTGTGAATCCGCCTTTTAAGTCCATCGCAAGTTGAGTTAAATGTATGAGATTTCGAAATGGATTGTGAACACATTTCATTGAGTAAAACAGTTATATATATATTGACCTGCAATATGCGTGTAATATATTTAAAAACTACTACTACAGGAATCGATCAATCATAGCATAACTTAGTAAGCATATACTAGTCATATTAGACCAGTATTGAATATCAAGGGATGGATCAGTGAACGTTATCATATTATTATATTCAACATGTAAAAGCGATGCCAATGACCAACATTAGAAGGGCCAGCGGTACCAATGGTTAATTTGAACTTTATTTAGATTACAACGATTGCGAAGCAAGTTCGAACACCTTATATTAATCATTCTCGATGGCGCAGGGATGACAGCGTATATGTGGTCATTCGTGTAGGAGGAAACCGGAGTACCCGGAGAAAATCCACCTGTCCGATACGGTGACCACCTTACCATCTCACATACTTGACACGGACACGGTGAGAAGCCAGCGTGCTAACCACTGCGCTAATCGGACAGCCTAATGGTTCACACATAGGACAGGTTTGATCCCCGGTCTGACCATAATAATATTAACAGTCTTACAGATGGGTATTGAAACACGCGATCTCATGTATCGGTGTTACTCATCGCACATGTAAATCAACCACTGGTGCTTCTGTTCCTTGCACTATAATAATAATAATAATAATTTAAAAAAATAAATTAAATAAATAAATAATAATAATGATGATAATTATAATAAAGATTTTATTTAATGAGAGAACTCATTTAATCAAAAGTTAATCTACTATGTGGCACTCAACATATTATATGCAAGTCAAATGCAATCAAAAGATAGGACTATAAGTGAAAACTGCACTTTGGAATTATATAGTAATGTTAAAGCTGACAATTAGAGAAACTATATATAATATATAATGGAATATGATGATAAATGGAATTGTCTAGTAGAGGTGGAAAGGGGAATGAGACAATTAATGATAAAACATCTATATAGCAATGTACATATATTACGTGTAAGGGTATCTTGAAAATATGAATGCAATCAGCTTAGCGACAGCAATTCACAGAATCTATTATATTTATATTTATTATTTAGTAATAATTGTAGAAATATGTGATTACTTTGTATTAATATTCGACCTTAAGTGGATTAACAAGAATGAATACTACACTTTTGGGGCGTGTAAGCGACGATAAAATTAATTAGGTCAACGTAATAGTTCTGTGACCAAATATTTAAGCTTATTTAACGTCGCAAATGTCGTGATAGCGCAGTGGATGCGCGTTCGCTTCAGGTGCGAAAGGTCCGGAGTTCGAGCCCCGCTGGAGCCGTTACGATTGTGCTCTTAGGCAAGGCATTTAAATTCCACGTTGCCTCTTCTCTCTTCCTCGTGGCGATGGATTCCATCAGGAATGAGGTCTCGAGAGTATTTAATGTAAGTTGAAATAACTTGTTTCGCAATCGAGCTAAAATAAATTTGTATAAACTAAACTAACGTCGCTACCGGTTGCCAATTTGAGCGACGGGGCCGTTTTACCTAACAACATCTTTCCTGGACAGACTCCACAATAACATAATGTTCACTCAATATGGAAGTGATTTTCGTCTAAATTTAAGTTTATTTTTTTGGATAAAGATACATACATAAAGGTCATTTCTAAATTCCGGAACATTTGCAACATTCATATTCTAACAGAATCTAAACTTTATATATTTGGCGTCTTTAAAGACAAAACAACGTGTACGTTATATATGTATTTCAGGTAACCAGCCTGGTACACCTACTTTATTTGTAGTACGATTAAAAAAGGTCTTTCATCAACGATTTTATGCATTAGAGAGCTATATTTGTAGGCCCGACTAATGAACTGAGCACCGGATGTAGAGCTGTGCTGGAGGGGTCAGGGTATATACTCCGAGACTAGAAATTTCAATCATAGAACGTCGATGGTGCACACTGACACACTTTGAATCATAGAACGTCAATGGTGCACACTGATGCATTTTGAATCATAGAACGTCGATGGTGCACACTGACACACTTTGAATCATAGAACGTCAATGGTGCACACTGATGCATTTTGAATCATAGAACGTCGATGGTGCACACTGACACATTTTGATCCATAGAACGTCGATGGTGCACACTGACACAATTTGAATCATAGAACGTCGATGGTGCACACTGACACAATTCGAACCATAGAACGTCGATGGTGCACACTGACACAATTTGAATCATAGAACGTCGATGGTACACACTGACATAATTTGAACCATAGAACGTCGATGGTGCACACTGACACAATTTGAACCATAGAACGTCGATGGTGCACACTGACACAATTTGAACCATATAACGTCGATGGTGCACACTGACACAATTTGAACCATAGAACTTCGATGGTGCACACTGACACAATTTGAACCATAGAACGTCGATGGTGCACACTGACACAATTTGAACCATAGAACGTCGATGGTGCACACTGAAACAATTTCAACCATATAACGTCGATGGTGCATACTGACATAATTTGAATCATAGAACGTCGATGGTGCACACTGACACAATTTCAACCATAGAACGTCGATGGTGCACACTGACACAATTTGAATCATAGAACGTCGATGGTGCACACTGACATAATTTGAATCATAGAACGTCGATGGTGCACACTGACACAATTTGAATCATAGAACGTCGATGGTGCACACTGACACAATTTGAACCATAGAACGTCGATGGTGCACACTGACACAATTTGAATCATAGAACGTCGATGGTGCACACTGACACAATTTGAATCATAGAACGTCGATGCTGCACAATGACACAATTTGAACCATAGAACGTCGATGGTGCACACTGACACACTTTAATGAAAGTTTTAGTCGTTTAAATGTCCATGTATTTATCAAAATGATACCAAATGGAGTACAGAATTGCTATGCACAGAGCTGATCTGTCACATTCACTTCACCATTATATGATAGCGTCGAGAATTGTGTGACCGCTGGTCTAGATTAAATGCCATGTATACAAGCTATAGTATACCCACTCCACTTATTACAGCAAAATTGGCCTATTTTGATAGTTCGTTTCTATGGCAATCTGCAGCCCCCCGGATATTCAGTGCCTATAGGAGCTACGCGCCAGTTTATACATTACAGTTTGTTGATGGAGTCCCTTAGCATAATAGTAATTAACAGGACTGATATGTTTAATGGAACTATAAACACCAGTCGTGGAAGTCGTGATAGCGCAGTGTTAGCACGTTCGCTTCAGGTGCGAATGGTCCGGAGTTCGAGCCCCACTGGAGCCGTTACGATTGTGCCCTTAGGCAAGGCATTTAAATTCCACGTTGCCTCTTCTCTCTCCCTCATGGCGATGGATTCCATCAGGAATGAGGTCGCGAGAGTGATTAATATAAGTTGTAAGAACTTGTTTCGCAATCGAGCTAAAATAAATTTGTATAAACTATAAACACCACGACATTCTGGCTAAATACAGTGACACGGCACTTCTGAGAGGAGAGACTCTTTCCAAGACAGAAACATATATGCGGGCTATGCCTATGCTATATTGACCGTGACTGAAGACTTATGTGTAATGTATGTGTCGTTCTAAGGTCATTGAAGACGAATTTCATTTTAATTTAAAGTACTGTAGTTTATCGTTGTTCACTTCTTTGGAAGGTTCCAGCAACATGGTGACAGCGTGTCTCATCCGTACTATTTAATAACATATATATATTATCCTACATACATGTAACGAGGATACATAACATATAGATCATGTCATGAATGTAATATATAAGATAAATGAAAATATACTATAATAATAATAATAATAATAAAATAATAATAATAATAATACTAATAAATACTACTACTACTACTACTAATAATAAATAATAATAATTAATAATAATAATAATAAAGACTTTATTTAGCTCATATGAACAATTAAACCAATCTACCATGAGGTCCTCAACAAATTAAAACATGAAATAGCATAATGAAACATGTAAACAGTAACCAGTAAAACTTTCATAGGAAATAAGATATAAGCTGAGAGGAGAGACTCTTTCTAAACAGATAAATATAGCCAATTTTTAAAATATTGTGTATGGCTGCATCGTCGACTGCACTGCACTCACACCAATGTAGCCATTCACTGCCTAAGCATTGATCTAGTTTTACTTTATTATGTTGATGTCATATACACTAGAGGACATAGAAAACGCACACCTACATTATATACTAGAGGACATAGAAAACGCACACCTACATTATATACTAGAGGACATAGAAAACGCACACCTACATTATATACTAGAGGACATAGAAAACGCACACCTACATTATATACTAGAGGACATAGAAAACGCACACCTACATTATATACTAGAGGACATTGAAAACGCACACCTACATTATATACTAGAGGACATAGAAAACGCACACCTACATTATATACTAGAGGACATAGAAAACGCACACCTACATTATATACTAGAGGACATAGAAAACGCACACCTACATTATATACTAGTGGACATAGAAAACGCACATCTACATTATATACTAGAGGACATAGAAAACGCACACCTACATTATATGATTATTATTACATGAAAACGAAATACGAAGGATTCCATCAAATATATATATCACTTCTTTATTACAAAACACAAACTTAACAACTAAAAATATTCCAAAATGTTTAAAACTATGTATTTATATAGTTTTTTTTTTTTTTCTTGTAAAAACACACTTAACCGAAGTGTGCGTTTGCTATATCCTCTAGTATAATATTTATGCTAATGTCCTATACTGTTAAAGTCTTGCTAATAGAAGTCGTATACGAACACGTGTATCTCTAGCCACTGTCAATAAACAAAGAAGACACGCAAAATCACCAGCTTCACCCTGACATTCATTGTGCGCTCACATTGTTGATAGTAGAATAAAATCAACAAACGCAGTATTATGGTATTGTATAACCCTGTTTCGGCAAATAAATTGCACGCCAATTAAACGAAATTCAATATCATAATTACTCAGACACAGTTCCGATCGGGTACTCGAGTACTCTTACATAGTTCCGATCGAGTACTCGAGTACTATGACACAGTTCCGATCGGGTACTCGAGTACTCTTAAACAGTTCCGATCGGGTACTCGAGTACTATGACACAGTTCCGATCGGGTACTCGAGTACTATGACACAGTTCCGATCGGGTACTCGAGTACTCTTAAACAGTTCCGATCGGGTACTCGAGTACTATGACACAGTTCCGATCGGGTACTCGAGTACTCTTAAACAGTTCCGACCGGGTACACGAGTACTCTTAAACAGTTCCGATCGAGTACTCGAGTACTATGACACAGTTCCGATCGGGTACTCGAGTACTATGACACAGTTCCGATCGAGTACTCGAGTACTATGACACAGTTCCGATCGGGTACTCGAGTACTATGACACAGTTCCGACCGGGTACACGAGTACTATGACACAGTTCCGATCGGGTACTCGAGTACTATGACACAGTTCTGATCGGGTACTCGAGTACTATGACACAGTTCTGATCGGGTACTCGAGTACTCGGACACAGTTCCGATCCAGTACTCGAGAACGCTGACACAGTTACGATCGAGTGCTCGAGTACTCAGACACAGTTCCGATCGAGTACTCGAGTACTATAACACAGTACCGATCGGGTACTCAAGTACTCTTACATAGTTCCGATCGAGTACTCGAGTACTCTTAAACAGTTCTGATCAAGTACTCGAGTACTATGACACAGTTCTGATCTGGTACTCGAGTACTATGACACAGTTCCGATCGGGTACTCGAGTACTATGACACAGTTCCGATCGAGTACACGAGTACTCGGACACAGTTCCGATCGAGTACTCTAGTACTATGACACAGTTCCGATCGGGTACTCGAGTACTCAGACACAGTTCTGATCGGGTACTCGAGTACTCAGACACAGTTCTGATCGGGTACTCGAGTACTCAGACACAGTTCCGATCGGGTACTCGAGTACTATGACACAGTTCCGATCGGGTACTCGAGTACTATGACACAGTTCCGATCGAGTACTCGAGTACTCAGACACAGTTCCGATCGGGTACTCGAGTACTATGACACAGTTCCGATCGGGTACTCGAGTACTATGACACAGTTCCGATCGGGTACTCGAGTACTATGACACAGTTCCGATCGGGTACTCGAGTACTATGACACAGTTCCGATCGGACTCGAGTACTCAGACACAGTTCCGATCGGGTACTCGAGTACTCTTACACAGTTCCGATCGGGTACTCGAGTACTATGACACAGTTCCGATCGGGGTACTCGAGTACTATGACACAGTTCCGATCGGGTACTCGAGTACTATGACACAGTTCCGATCGGGTACTCGAGTACTCAGACACAGTTCCGATCGAGTACTCGAGTGTCTCTGACACAGTTTCGATCGGGTACTCGAGTACTATGACACAGTTCCGATCGGGGTACTCGAGTACTATGACACAGTTCCGATCGGGTACACGAGTACTATGACAGAGTTCCGATCGAGTACTCGAGTACTCAGACACAGTTCCGATCGAGTACTCGAGTACTCAGACACAGTTCCGATCGGATACTCAAGTACTCTTACATAGTTCCGATCGAGTACTCGAGTACTCTTAAACAGTTCTGATCGAGTACTCGAGTACTATGACACAGTTCTGATCTGGTACTCGAGTACTATGACACAGTTCCGATCGGGTACTCGAGTACTATGACACAGTTCCGATCGAGTACTCGAGTACTATGACATAGTTCCGATCGAGTACTCGAGAACTCTGACACAGTTACGATCTAGCGTGTTAGTTATCTTCTCGTTCATCACATGCACACGATACTTTCCAAATGACTATATGCATGAGCTCACTTCGATTGCCTTGAATATATTATTAAAAAATGAGAGCAGAAAATCTGAAATATATGAAGACGCATGCACGTCTTCACATGTTGTCATACTGAAGCTTATAGGCAGCATTAGCGGAGAGAAAATGGTATCACGTTTTACTCAAGTAAACAAGTAAAAAATGTATTGTTTTTAGCTTCATAAATTGTCCTCGGGTGACATCAAATATGGTGTTTACAACGACAAGTAGTATTCAATCCAATTATTCACTGCACTATGTGACACGGCTTGAAACTTCCATACAATTTAAATAATTATTATTAAAGTATGTTATTCCCATTAAATCATTAAATTATTGCGTTTCATTATTCTATAATATTAAACGCAGATTTTGTAAAAGGATAGCCCAGTTACACCCTTATGTGACCGTTATGGACATTCCGTTCATTCTTAAGGCAAAACAAAATATTACCGGAAGTAACTTAGACCAACCTACAATTTGGTCGAAAATGAGTAGAATCACAGGAGTGATTCCACTGTGTCCTCAGACACTAAATCTGTAATCAAGATGCTACAAAATGTTACATTGTCATGGAACCGATGATTAGTAACCGTCAGAAAAGGAACGTTCAGCAAGTAAACATATGTTTGAGTAGAGATAACATTGATTTTGTACGTCTAAGCATTCGTTAGGCGATTAATCCTGATCACAGTACAACGAATTGGACATGAAATTGAACAAACGCGTGCTGAATCAACTTCATTTCCTGCACTGCGCTCCTGTCTGAATACGCCACCGGAAGTGGAACGTTTAAATGAACAGCAATTCCTCAGTGATGGCGTCGTTAATTAAATGTTCCTACTGATTTGTGCACGAATTAAACAAAAGAGGAAATGTTAGCAATGAATGACTTGCTAACAGATTCAAATAAGCGTAGAAATTGTTCTTTAAATGTTTAATTATAAGTAATTACAAAATGTTAATGTTAGTTCAGTGGACGGAAATAAAACACAACTCCTTTCAACTCAACTTCCTTTTGCGCGAATTGATGAACAATAAACTGACCTATATTTTCTTGTTATTTTCTTTAATGCAATGAATGCATTAGGAGCTATAGTGCGGTGCGGGCTATGCCTATGCTATATTGACCGTGACTGAAGACTTATGTGTAATGTATTGTGTGGTGCTAAGGGCATTGAAGACAAATTTCATTTTAATTTAAAGTACTGTAGTTTATCGTTGTTCACTTCTTTGGAAGGTCCCAGCAACATGGTGACAGCGTGTCTCATCCGTACTATTTAATAGCATATATATTGTCTTCAATTAGGTCTTACATTACCTGCATGTAACGAGGATACAGAACATATACGTTTAAGTTTAAACTTTATTTATTTTACAACGATTGCGAAGCAAGTTCTAACAACTTATATTAATCACTCTCGTTAGCGCGGATGAAAGCGTAAATCTGGTCATTCGTGTGGGAGGAAACCAGAGAACCCGGAGAAAAACCCACCTGTCCGATCTGGCGACCACCGTACCATCTCACATACTTCCCGATTCGAGGATCGCACCCGGGTTGCATTGGTGAGAAGCGAGCGTTAATCGGACAGCTATATAGATCATGTTATGAAAGTAATACTATAATAATAATAATAATAATAATAATAATAATAATAATAATAATAAAGACTTTATTTAACGAGATAACTCATTTGAACAATTAAATCAATCTACCACGAGGCCCTCAACAAATTAAATCATGAAATAGCAAAATGAAACATGTAAACAGTAACCAGTAAAACATTCATAGGAAATAAGATATAAGCTGCAAGAACTAATACTTATATTCATGTATAATTGTAAAGTATCAGTTTATTAGGTTAACTGTCTGTTCTTTGCACTACCTGATATATAAAGCTTTGAAATGTGGAACAGAATGTGCTGTGTTGATGTGATAAGGGACGGAATTCCACAAGTGTGACTCTGAATATAAGAACGATTTTCTAAATACTTCAGTAGTTGGCTGTGGAGGGTAATGTTGGAGATTGGCGGATGATCGCAGGTTTTGATTTCGAACATCGGAAGTAAATCCGAATGACTCTTGCAGATAGACAGGTGCTAGGCCATTGAGTGTTTTAAACATTAAGACTGCTTTTTGAAAGCTAACACTTTCTGGGAGAACCACTCACATGACCAAACATAACAGTGTTATATTCCTGTAACAGCATGCATGCACATTATCGATGTAGAATGATTGATGACTGGTCATTAATTGTGCCGAGTTGGTTAATTAATTATATATATAAGATTGACGTATTACGGAATCAGTAAGGTGATATTTTAAATATAAAATTGCATCAAACAGTTGCATTAATGATAAATAATTAACAAGAGGCAGGTGATATGCAAATATAACCTATACTTTAGTTGGGAGAACAGATACTGTGTGTCAATTTACTGCTTTTGGTTTATTAATTTGATAACACTAAAATACACGTGTAATTGTAGCACGTGGTGTGCTCTTGATTCGGCAGCCTAGTACCAGTGTATCTAAGAGGAATATTACGTCCAGGACATACCCAAAGTTCTTACAACTTATTAATCGCTCTCGAGATCTCATTCCTGATGGAATCTATCGCCACGGGGGAGAAAGAAGAGACAACGTGGAATTTAAATGCCTTGTCCAATGGTACAATCATAACGGCTCCAGCGGGGCTCGAACTCCGGGACTTTCGCATCTGAAACGAACGTGTTACTACTGCGCTGTCCGATTAGCACAGTGGTTAGCGCGCTCTCTTCTCACCAATGCAACCCGGGTTCGATCCTTGGACCGGGAAGTATGTGAGATAGTAAAGGTACATGAGATCGCGTGTTTCAATACCCATCTGTAAGACTGTTAATATTATTATGGTCAGACCGGGGATCAAACCTGTCCAACGTGTGAACCATTAGGCTGTCCGATTAGCGCAGTGGTTAGCACGCTCGCTTCTCACCGTGTCCGTGTCAAGTATGTGAGATGGTAAGGTGGTCGCCGTGTCGGACAAGTGAGTTTTCTCCGGGTACTCCGATTTCCTCCCTCTCGACTGACCACATATATGCTTTCATCCGCGCCAACGAGAGTGATTAATATAAGTTGTTAGAACTAGCTTCACAATCGTTGTAAAATAAATCAAGTTTAAACTTTTTAAAGCGACATTACAGAGCAAAAACCAAATAAAATGCATTTTTGTTACCTATACATGCATTGCTACTTCAAATTCTTCTGAATACAGCGAACACTAACGTTGAATCAATTTAATAGTGTTTTTTGGTATACAAACGTAATAGTAGGATTTCATATAACGGTCATCCAGGCTCATGATTTGACGTTTGTTGTCATTGAAGCCAGTACTAAACACGCTATACTTTCGTTTAGAGATAATTTAATTAAGATTATTCTACAAATAAATATGCATAGGCATACATGTGAGACATCATGGTAAATATGTAGCATAACTCGTGTTATTCAGGATAAACGCTTTGTATTACGCATGCATATCAAACATATATACATTATTGTGTCAACAAACCGCGTATACGACGTTTGTTGAAATACTCAGTTTTTGAGGCAAATATTTGGCAAAAAATTATACCATATAATAGCAAATTACATTTTGCAGACACTTGCGTTTTCACCGATGCAGTGTCGCTTTAGAGAAGGCTGTATTCTTTAGATTTTAGATCAATGTCTTTACTTAAGTCTTAGCATTCTCACTACCCTTATATATTTACATGCTCTATGCTTTTATCTACACATTCCCTGTAGTTTTTTTTAAATATTTCCGCTCAGCGTGTCACGCACCCCTGTCCAAAACACGCGACAGAGAGGTGTGACAGTAGCTGAAGCTAAGATATATTGCAACTGGGAAATGTGAAGCTTAGTGCAGTTGGTCAAATGTGAGGAGAAAAACAGTATATACACTTCCAGGATTGGTACAGAGTGATGTAGTGCCGACATAGATTTAAGATTGTTAGCTCAGGATTTGTTTAATAAAACGTAGATAACTATATTTTAAGGAAACAGGTTTTATTTTTAAATAGTGGCAAGTATTCTCGGTACATTTCTTCATATTGCTTGCACTCGTACTAACTCCACCGCATTCCAAGCTCCTTAGACATGAATTAATAACTGATTTAATTCTACTAAGCGTATTTCATCGCATACATTGTATAATTATAGCTTGACAACAGGTCGTTTTCGAAGAAAGCTCGTTTATTTCCTATTGTAATGAATATAAACTGTTACGGGATCTAGTTCTGCTCTTAACTCTTTCAGCGCCGACTAAATTCAGAGCATGTGCAAGCAACATAGATCCAGATCAGCCGCGTCTGATCAGGATCTATGTTGTTTGCTATTCGGACAGCTCCACTCTCTGAAGAGCAATTAGCATACATCCTGATCAGATGACACGTTCTGCTCTGTCTGATCGGGTTCTCGGCTTTTCTTTGCAATGTCGCTTTTATGCGATACTGACGGTGAAAGAGTTAAGTATTGCCGCATGTGCTAGAACATCTAACAAGCATTAAAACACTGTCGTGACGTCATACCTTTGTACTTGCAGTCCATTATTAATAATATTGGATTGCTGTCAAAAGGCCAGAGTATTATATTAAATACTACGCGCTAATGTACAACATTAACTATTTTAATTAGTAGGATGGTGTTAAATAAGTGTGTGTTCTAAGTAAGATATAAGCCTCAAACGGATCCAATATGTAAACTATTGGTACTGTCTTCGGCGTTACGCGCCTCACACAGTCCAATATTTGTACATATTGGATCGTTTTGGGCTTATAGCCTATACGGTAAGAGACATATCATAAGTAACTGGTATTGGAATGATGTTTGTATTCTGGATCGGAATTTTCATCTCTTCTCCTGCTATCTTACTTTCAAAGCGTTCTATATAAACAGTAAATGCATGTATATATACTATACACTGATGCATGGTATAGATTTATTGTAATTTAACTGTAATTTATAATATATGGTTACATAAGTATTTGTTAATTATATTATGAAAAATAAATTGGCTACCCATTGTAGCTCAAAATGTAAAAATAAAATAACTCAACTATCACTTGTAGTAGTTTATACAAATTTATTTGAGCTCGATTGCGAAACAAGTTCTTATAACTTATATTAATCACTCGCGAGACCTCATTCCTCATGGAATCCATCGCCACGAGGGAGAGAGAAGAGTCAACGTGGAATTTAAATGCCTTGCCCTAGTGAATAATCGTAACGGCTCCAACGGGGCTCTTGTAGTATGTGATAAGATAAACAGGATGCCTACTTGTGGATTCTTATACTGGAGACAATATAGTATGGTATTTACATGTCTTACTAAATATATAAGGGGCACTCACATACACGGGACACTAGCATAAACATGACACTCGTATACACGGGACACTCGCATACACGGGACACGCTCATACACGGGACATTCGCATACACGGGACACTCACATACACGGGACACTCGTATACACGGAACACTCGCATACACGGAACACTCGCATACACGGAACACTCGCATACACGTGACACGCTCATACACGGGACACTCTCATACACGGGACACTCTCATACACGGGACACTCTCATACACGGGACACCTGCATACACGGGACACTCGCATACACGGGACACTCGCATACACGGGACACTCGCATACACGGGACAGTCGCATACACGCACTCGTATACACGGGACACTCGCATACACGTGACACGCTCATACACGGGACACTCTCATACACGGGACACTCGTATACACGGGCCACTCGCATACACGGAACACTCGTATACACGGGACACTCGCATACACGTGACACGCTCATACACGGGACACTCTCATACACGGGACACTCGTATACACGGGCCACTCGCATACACGGAACACTCGCATACACGGGCAACTCTCATACACGGGACACTCTTATACACGGGACACTCTTATACACGGAACACTCGCATACACGGGACACTCGCATACACGGGACAGTCGCATACACGGGACAGTCGCATACACGGGACACTCGCATACACGGGACACTCTAATACACCGGACAGTCGCATACACGGGACACTCGTATACACGGGACACTCTAATACACCGGACAGTCGCATACACGGGACAGTCGCATACACGGGACACTCTAATACACCGGACAGTCGCATACACGGGACACTCGCATACATGGGACAGTCGCATACACGGGACAGTCGCATACACGGGACAGTCGCATACACGGGACACTCGCATACACGGGACACTCGCATACACGGGACAGTCGCAAACACGGGGCACTCGCATACACGGGACAGTCGTATATACGGGACAGTCGCATACACGGGACACTCTTATACACGGAACACTCGCATACACGGGACAGTCGCATACACGGGACAGTCGCATACACGGGACACTCTTATACATGGGACACTCGTATACACGGAACACTCTAATACACCGGACAGTCACATACACGGGACAGTCGCATACACGGGACAGTCGCATACACGGGACACTCTAATACACCGGACAGTCGCATACACGGGACACTCGTATACACGGGACACTCGCATACACGGGACACTCGCATACACGGGACACTCGCATACACGGGACAGTCGCATACACGGAACACTCGTATACACGGGACACTCGCATACACGTGACACGCTCATACACGGGACACTCTCATACACGGGACACTCGTATACACGGGCCACTCGCATACACGGAACACTCGTATACACGGGACACTCGCATACACGTGACACGCTCATACACGGGACACTCTCATACACGGGACACTCGTATACACGGGCCACTCGCATATACGGAACACTCGCATACACGGGCAACTCTTATACACGGGACACTCTTATACACGGGACACTCTTATACACGGAACACTCGCATACACGGGACACTCGCATACACGGGACAGTCGCATACACGGGACAGTCGCATACACGGGACAGTCGCATACACGGGGCACTCTAATACACCGGACAGTCGCATACACGGGACACTCGTATACACGGGACACTCTAATACACCGGACAGTCGCATACACGGGACAGTCGCATACACGGGACACTCTAATACACCGGACAGTCGCATACACGGGACACTCGCATACATGGGACAGTCGCATACACGGGACAGTCGCATACACGGGACACTCGCATACACGGGACACTCGCATACACGGGACACTCGCATACACGGGACAGTCGCAAACACGGGGCACTCGCATACACGGGACAGTCGTATATACGGGACAGTCGCATACACGGGACACACTTATACACGGAACACTTGCATACACGGGACAGTCGCATACACGGGACAGTCGCATACACGGGACACTCTTATACACGGGACACTCGTATACACGGAACACTCTAATACACCGGACAGTCGCATACACGGGACAGTCACATACACGGGACACTCTAATACACCGGACAGTCGCATACACGGGACAGTCGCATACACGGGGCACTCTAATACACCGGACAGTCGCATACACGGGACACTCGTATACACCGGACACTCTAATACACCGGACAGTCGCATACACGGGACACTCGTATACACGGAACACTCTAATACACCGGACAGTCGCATACACGGGACAGTCGCATACACGGGACAGTCGCATACACGGGACACTCGCATACACGGGACACTCGCATACATGGGACAGTCGCATACACGGGCAACTCTCATACACGGGACAGTCGCATACACGGGACAGTCGCATACACGGGACAGTCGCATACACGGGACACTCGCATACACGGGACAGTCGCATACACGGGACACTCGCATACACGGGACACTCGTATACACGGGACAGTCGCATACACGGGACAGTCGTATACACCGGATAGTCGCATACACGGGACACTCGCATACATGGGACAGTCGCATACACGGGACAGTCGCATACACGGGACACTCGCATACACGGGACAGTCGCAAACACGGGGCACTCGCATACACGGGACACTCGCATACACGGGACACTCGCATACACGGGACACTCGCATACACGGGACACTCGTATACACGGGACAGTTGCATACACGGGACAGTCGCATTGGACAGTCGCATACACGGGACGGTCGCATACACGGGACAGTCGCAAACACGGGGCACTCGCATACACGGGACAGTCGTATACACCGGACAGTCGCATACACGGGACACTCGCATACATGGGACAGTCGCATACACGGGACAGTCGCATACACGGGACACTCGCATACATGGGACAGTCGCATACACGGGACACTCGCATACACGGGACACTCGCATACATGGGACAGTCGCATACACGGGACACTCGCATACACGGGACACTCGCATACACGGGACAGTCGCAAACACGGGGCACTCGCATACACGGGACAGTCGTATACACCGGACAGTCGCATATACGGGACACTCGCATACATGGGACAGTCGCATACACGGGACACTCGCATACATGGGACAGTCACATACACGGGACAGTCGCATACACTGGACACTCGCATACACGGGACAGTCGCAAACACGGGGCACTCGCATACACGGGACACTCGCATACACGGGACACTCGCATACACGGGACACTCGTATACACGGGACAGTCGCATACACGGGACAGTCGCAAACACGGGACACTCGCATACACGGGCAACTCTCATACACGGGACACTCTTATACACGGGACACTCTTATACACGGAACACTCGCATACACGGGACACTCGCATACATGGGACAGTCGCATACACGGGACAGTCGCATACACGAGACACTCGCATACACGGGACACTCTAATACACCGGACAGTCGCATACACGGGACAGTCGCATACACGGGACACTCTAATACACCGGACAGTCGCATACACGGGACACTCGCATACATGGGACAGTCGCATACACAGGACAATCGCATACACGGGACAGTCGCATACACGGGACACTCGCATACACGGGACACTCGCATACACGGGCCACTCGCATACACGGGACAGTCGCAAACACGGGGCACTCGCATACACGGGACAGTCGTATATACGGGACAGTCGCATACACGGGACACTCTTCTACACGGAACACTCGCATACACGTCGCATACACGGACAGTCGCATACACGGGACAGTCGCATACACGGGACACTCGTATACACGGGACACTCGTATACACGGGCAGTCTCATACACGGGACAGTCGCATACACGGGACAGTCGCATACACGGGACAGTCGCATACACGGGACACTCGTATACACGGGACACTCGCATACACGGGACACTCGCATGCACGGGACACTCGCATACACGGGACAGTCGCATACACGGAACACTCGTATACACGGGACACTCGCATACACGTGACACGCTCATACACGGGACACTCTCATACACGGTACACTCGTATACACGGGCCACTCGCATACACGGAACACTCGTATACACGGGACACTCGCATACACGTGACACGCTCATACACGGGACACTCTCATACACGGGACACTCGTATACACGGGCCACTCGCATACACGGAACACTCGCATACACGGGCAACTCTCATACACGGGACACTCTTATACGCGGGACACTCTTATACACGGAACACTCGCATACACGGGACACTCGCATACACGGGACAGTCGCATACACGGGACAGTCGCATACACGGGACACTCGCATACACGGGACACTCTAATACACCGGACAGTCGCATACACGGGACACTCGTATACACGGGACACTCTAATACACCGGACAGTCGCATACACGGGACAGTCGCATACACGGGACACTCTAATACACCAGACAGTCGCATACACGGGACACTCGCATACATGGGACAGTCGCATACACGGGACAGTCGCATACACGGGACACTCGCATACACGGGACACTCGCATACACGGGACACTCGCATACACGGGACAGTCGCAAACACGGGGCACTCGCATACACGGGACAGTCGCATACACGGGACAGTCGCATACACGGGACACTCTTATACACGGGACACTCGTATACACGGAACACTCTAATACACGGGACAGTCGCATACACGGGACACTCTAATACACCGGACAGTCGCATACACGGGACAGTC
The DNA here is from genome assembly GCA_014843695.1 of Archivesica marissinica. Taxonomy (NCBI): domain Eukaryota; kingdom Metazoa; phylum Mollusca; class Bivalvia; order Venerida; family Vesicomyidae; genus Archivesica; species Archivesica marissinica. Next base: position 26,876,225 of record CM026395.1, on the reverse strand, counting down.
GCATACACGGGGCACTCTAATACACCGGACAGTCGCATACATGGGACACTCGTATACACGGGACACTCTAATACACCGGACAGTCGCATACACGGGACACTCGTATACACGGAACACTCTAATACACCGGACAGTCGCATACACGGGACAGTCGCATACACGGGACAGTCGCATACACGGGACACTCGCATACACGGGACACTCGCATACACGGGACAGTCGCATACACGGGCAACTCTCATACACGGGACAGTCGCATACACGGGACAGTCGCATACACGGGACAGTCGCATACACGGGACAGTCGCATACACGGGACACTCGCATACACGGGACACTCGTATACACGGGACAGTCGCATACACGGGACAGTCGCATACACGGGACAGTCGCATACACGGGACAGTCGCATACACGGGACACTCGCATACACGGGACAGTCGCAAACACGGGGCACTCGCATACACGGGACAGTCGCATACACGGGACACTCGCATACACGGGACAGTCGCAAACACGGGGCACTCGCATACACGGGACAGTCGTATACACCGGACAGTCGCATACACGGGACACTCGCATACATGGGACAGTCGCATACACGGGACAGTCGCATACACGGGACAGTCGCATACACGGGACACTCGCATACACGGGACAGTCGCATACACGGGACACTCGCATACACGGGACAGTCGCATACACGGGACACTCGCATACACGGGACACTCGCATACACGGGACACTCGCATACACGGGACAGTCGCATACACGGGACACTCGCATACACGGGACAGTCGCATACACGGGGCACTCGCATACACGGGACACTCGCATACACGGGACACTCGCATACACGGGACACTCGCATACACGGGACACTCGCATACACGGGACAGTCGCATACACGGGACAGTCGCATGGGACAGTCGCATACACGGGACACTCGCATACACGGGACAGTCGCATACACGGGACACTCGCATACACGGGACACTCGCATACACGGGACAGTCGCATACACGGGACACTCGCATACACGGGACAGTCGCATACACGGGACAGTCGCATACACGGGACACTCGCATACACGGGACAGTCGCATACACGGGACAGTCGCATACACGGGACACTCGCATACACGGGACAGTCGCATACGGACTCAACACGGGACGTCGCAAACACGGGGCACTCGCATACACGGGACAGTCGTATACACCGGACAGTCGCATACACGGGACACTCGCATACATGGGACAGTCGCATACACGGGACACTCGCATACACGGGACACTCGCATACACGGGACATCGCATACACGGGACAGTCGCATACACGGGACACTCGCATACACGGGACAGTCGCAAACACGGGGCACTCGCATACACGGGACAGTCGTATACACCGGACAGTCGCATACACGGGACACTCGCATACATGGGACAGTCGCATACACGGGACACTCGCATACACGGGACAGTCGCATACACGGGACACTCGCATACACGGGACACTCGCATACACGGGACAGTCGCAAACACGGGGCACTCGCATACACGGGACAGTCGTATACACGGACAGTCGATAGGGTGTGACATCGCATACACGGGACACTCGCATACAGGGACAGTCGCATACACGGGACACTCGCATACACGGGACACTCGCATAAAACAGAACACTCGCAAAGAACGAGACAGTCGCAAGCAACAAGACACTCGTATATACGGGACACTTTTGCAATTGTTATATTTTGACCAAGAATACGGCTTTAAATGGTCCAATGCTTTGAAGTTGATAAAACTTTGTAAATGTGTCGTGAAAATATGCAAGCGTACCTTTTCTGATCAAACTTGTTTCAGTTTATTTATCCTCACGTCCGGAGAACATTGTGTGCGAGAGTTCGTAGACGATTAGTTGTACGTATCTTGCACTGTCGAGTATTCGTGTAGATATGTAGATTTGGCTGGATGATATTTTGTAGAGTAGTGTTCTTGTTGTGTCAGATGATGATGCAATAAAAGATGACACCATGAGGGGTCTTCTTCTTTCTTTTCAGGGTGACAAATCCTGAGGTGTTGGCAGTTTCTTTCCAAGACGGTACTTTTAGGGGAACCGTTTTCATTGTTGACCGTCCCGCAGCAGCATATATACATCTGGTCGTCTAGGTCGCTCCAGGTTCTTGCCATACCACTACAACGTATGTTGAATGAGGCAGAATATCTGGAGAGTGTGTCCCTTCTCGCAAGTTCGACAACCAAACGATCTCAGCTCCTGCTGCGAGATGTGCCCCGACCGCGACGTGCACGCCGTTGAAATGAGCAGCGTTTCGTTCCGCCACTACAATTCACGATTCATTCATGACCGCGTAAATATCGAACTTAAAACACAAGCAAATACTGATTCATTTACACTACTTTAATACAATGGCAATGTCGTCTGGTGGACGCAATGACGCACATACAGCCTTCGTTCTTCTGTAGCGGGTGTTACTAATATAAACGCATACCAGGGGGAGAACTGCTACAAATAACTTGTTCTGTTTGACATTGTCTCAACGTCCCTCGCGTCAGACCCTTTCTTGTTTTCAATTCCACGCACTGGAGAGTGTTCATTGACAGCATTAAGGCGAGAAATGGTTTCACTCGTCGATCTTTCCTAGTGTTTGACATTACTATTAGATGACGAGATCGAATTTATGCGACTGTTCATTGTGCTTGGTGAATTATGAAATTGTAAATGTTGTTCTAATACTCGTTCCAAGTTGAGTGGCGCAGATAATGATGTTCCTAAAGACACGTTTGGAGTTGTGGGTGAAGTTAGCAATGAGCAGTTTGCTGCCAGTGTACTGCTGTACTGCTGGCAGTGAGCAGTGTACATGTGTTCGCCGAGTGTTTCATGTTTATTTATCGTCGCTACCGGTTACCCATATGAGCGACGCCTCCTGAAGAGATTAGTCATTTTAGATTTTGGAGGATAGTGCAATGATACAGACAGAGACCCATTCCAGAGTCTCCTCTGGTTCTTTTACGTGCACGGTGTAAAGCACCGACACGAGACCTCGGTTTAACGTCCCATCTGAAAGACTGTACATTTTATTAGGGTCAGACGGGGGATCGAACCTGCGATCCCTGGATTACCAGTCCAGCGTGTTACCACTGGACTACAAATCCGTCTGTGTGTGTTCGCCGATTACCCAACCAACCCGTAAACAATTTTCGGGGGGATAAATCCAAATTTTATTTTATTAAAAATAAATTTAAAAAATATGTTTTTACTTTCTTGCGGCGTAGAATTTGTATTTACACATCATTCACTACTAGAATACACCGCTCACTGCTGGATTACAATGCTCACTGCTAGCAGTGCAGCAGTACAGCAGTACACTGCTCACTGCTAACTTCACCCACATCTTTTGGAGAGTATTGGATTTATTCTTAATTATAGATATGCATTTAAAATAACATAGCAGTACACATTTATATTAGCTCTATTGCGAAACAAATTTTTACAACATTGGATGAATGGCTCTATATACCTCTGATCGAATGTATCGACATGACGGGGAGAGAACATGCAAAGTGTGTTGCATAAGGGCACAAGTCACACCACCACCACTATAGTTCTGCTGGGGTTCGAACTCACAACATGTCGCTTACGAGGCAGACAGCCTTTAGGTTGTAATACAACAAATTAATTGGCTATTGAATGCATAGTAACACGCAAAAACATATAAAGGTTCGAACCTCGTCAGGGTTCGTTCTGATATGGCCGGTTGGTGAGCCGCCAGCTAGTTAAATAATGGCTACCGAGTGCCTACAAGCCTGGCGCCTGACATACAAGCATAGGATTCGGGAAGTACTGATGTTCATAAAAAGAGGTGTCTCATAAGTCAGAAATGGCTGGCCCTTTAATTGGGGGTGACACTATAATAAACAAACACTCTACTTTACTTTTTATAGTCTTTTCATTTATATTTCCGATCTTTCACTTCTTCTGATACCACATCCACTGTGTAGAAGTATAGAAATCAAACTGAAAAACAGCAAACATCAATGACATACAGTGACACCGTTTACCTGTGAATTACGACGTCACTGTATTTACACACAACATTCTTCCGCCCTATGTATACCAACCTTCAGTTTACAACTGCCTCCTCTGTTATACCACATCTTTTCTACACACCAACTAGTCTGACGTCTTCTCAAGTCACATAATTTCTCAAAAAACCACAACTATGATATGCATGTCATGAAAATGCATGTGTTACTATATTTAGTGGTTAGAAATACAATCAACCGCGGATGCACTTCCGCCTATTTACCTATGCACAACATATACACCATGTAGGCTCCACTAATTAGTCAATACAAATTCAAAAGCTTTAAGCTTGCGATTAAATCCATTTTCATTCTGTATACAACATGTGTTTTTACGTTTATTTATCGTCGCTACCGGTTGCCCATATGAGCGACGCCTCCTGAAGAGATTAGTTATTTCAGATTTTTGGAGGATAGTGCAATGATACAGACAGATACCCATTCCAGAGTCTCCTCTGGTCCTTTTACGTGCAAGGTGTATAGCACCGACACAAGACCTCGGTTTAAAGTCTCATCTAAATGACTGATAATTTCATTAGGGTCAGACGGGGATCGAACCTGCGATCCCTGGATTACCAGTCCAGCGTGTTACCACTGGACTACAGATCCGTCTGTATATATATATACATAATAATTATCTGTAGTTCCTTTATACTTGTCATCGAATTCTGTTTCATTGTCGGTTAGTACACTAGCTGGGATTGTTTTAGTGCAGAGACCCATTCCAGAGTCTCCTCTGGTTCTTTTATGTGCACGATGTAAAGCACCGACACGAGACCTCGGTTTAACGTCCCATCTGAAAGACTGTTAATTTTATTAGGGTCAGACGGGGGATCGAACCTGCGATCCCTGGATTACCAGTCCAGCGTGTTACTACTGGACTACATATCGGTCTGTCTGTATACAATTGATATGTACTGTACATTATGTATGAATAAATATGAACGAACATATTTTATTCACATAAACTATACAGTTTTTAGTGACATAGCAATATTACATTCTACAACATAAAGTATAAAATTATGACAACAAATGTAGGTGATAATTATTGGTATACCATATTACTATAGGGATGAACTATAGTATATAATTTTACTTACTCGAAATCTTAAAAACATTACTAAATGTAACCCTAATTACAGTGACATCTATATATGTGACGTACTGTATTTCAGTACAACATATCTACTATTTACAACAAAAACTGAAAAATAAACCTGATACTAGTGTATTTTAAAATGGACAACATATTGTAAAAACTATATCTGTAACTTTTAGTCGATTGTTCAGATCAATCAAGTCATATACAGAACAGTATGCAATGCATATTCCATACTAGGATACAGCGTTAGGTGGAACACACCAAACTAAAATCTACTTCCAAGAAGTGTAGCCGGTCCAGTGATTGGGTCGATCCCTACCTACGAGGCTCCCGCTACACCTGTGACACTCTCCTCGGAATAGACTCCATCAGACTGTTACACCAATACTATTATGTTTAAACCAATACAAATTCAGATTGATTGCTAAGAAAGTTCTTACAATATTAGTACATTAAAATTGTTGATGGGTTTATCTTTTCTAAGAAAAAATCGTAACGATTACAAATATGCAAAAGTTACTAAAACCGTTGTTCTTGCTCCAGTAACCGGACTTGTAGCAAGCATATTTTTCTGTTTATACAAATTTATTTGAGCTCGATTGCGAAACAAGTTATTACAACTTATATTAATCACTCTCGAGACCTCATTCCTGATGGAATCCATCGCCACCAGGGAGAGAGAAGAGCCAACGTGGAATTGAAATGCCTTGCATAAGGGCGCAATCGTAACTGCTCCAGCGGGGCTCGAACTCCGGACCTTTAGCAAGCATAGCTCCCCGTTATGTCACTACAATAACATAATGTCGTTGTTGTAAGTCCGAAATAACGGCGATATTTAAAGTGTATAAGTCAAATGATATTTTGAATGTAATTTACATAACGGTAACAATTATAAAATGTATTACAGGTTCAAAACTATGAACCCTATAATCACACAATGTCATACTTTATAGAACTCATGTGGCCCAGTTGTGCTATTGTTGTATATTACTATTGTGTTTTATGATGTTTTATTTGCATATAAACCCACAAATGGGGCATTTACAAGCAACAATATAACAAATAATGAAAATAACGCAGCATGGCAAAGATGGCGGGATCGCATGACTTATATAACGATACTATATAACACACATATTTATATGTGTATGCATACAGTCTGACCCTAATACACTTATGCATATATATGTATATGTATATATATGCATAGACACATACGTACTTATACATACATACATGCTTTTAAGTAGCCTGTATCCGAATCTAAATAACTACAGCTTATGTTTCTGTATAATTCACGTGTAATAGATATATGGAATTCACGTGTAATAGATATATGGAATTCACGTGTAATAGATATATGGAATTCACGTGTAATAGATATATGGAATTCACGTGTAATAGATATATGGAATTCACGTGTAATAGATATATGGAATTCACGTGTAATAATATATGGAATTCACGTGTAATATATATATGGAATTCACGTGTAATATATATATGGAATTCACGTGTAATATATATATGGAATTCACGTGTTATAGATATATGGAATTCACGTGTAATATATATATGGAATTCACGTGTAATATATATATGGAATTCACGTGTTATAGATATATGGAATTCACGTGTAATATATATATATGGAATTCACGTGTAATAGATATATGGAATTCACGTGTTATAGATATATGGAATTCACGTGTAATATATATATGGAATTCACGTGTAATAGATATATGGAATTCACGTGTAATAGATATATGGACTTCACGTGTAATAGATATATGGAATTCAAGTGTAATAGATATATGGAATTCACGTGTAATAGATATATGGAATTCACGTGTAATATATATATGGAATTCACGTGTAATAGATATATGGAATTCACGTGTAATAGATATATGGAATTCAAGTGTAATAGATATATGGAATTCACGTGTAATATATATATGGAATTCACGTGTAATATATATATGGAATTCACGTGTAATATATATATGGAATTCACGTGTAATATATATATGGAATTCACGTGTAATAGATATATGGAATTCACGTGTAATAGATATATGGAATTCACGTGTAATATATATATGGAATTCACGTGTTATAGATATATGGAATTCACGTGTAATAGATATATGGAATTCACGTGTAATAGATATATGGAATTCACGTGTAATAGATATATGGAATTCACGTGTAATAGATATATGGAATTCACGTGTAATAGATATATGGAATTTAATCACGGCACTCGTATCACTCCTAGTGATTATAAACAAAATTGGGCTTAAATGTAGCTTATACAAATTTCTTTTAGCTCGATTGCGAAACAAGTTCTTTCAACTGATATTAATCAGACCTAATTCCTGATAGAATCCATCGCCATGACGGAGAGAGAAGAGGTAATGTGGAATTTAAATGCGATGCCTAAGGGCACAATCGTAACAGCTTAAATGTGAATCCATGCAGTCACCCCTATACGTCATATCTGCACATTGTTATGTAGATGTAGTGTCATTAATGTCCGCCTCCGTGGTCGAGTGGTTAAGGTCGCTGACTTGTATACCACTGTAACCTATCATCACTGATGGTCACGGGTTCGAGCCCCGCCCAGGCCGTGTCTCATTTATATGAAAAAGTTGGCAGTTTCTTACGGAGGTTGGTGCACCCAAGTACTGGTTAACCGCTGGAGCCTGCCAATGAAAGGTGTTGTTAGGTAAACTGCCCGCCGGCGATATAGCCCAAAATGGTGCTGATGCAGGCGTAAAACCCGAATCATAACATAAGTGTCATTAATTGTCTCATTCCCATTATCTACTCTACTATCAACGTTCATACATCATCATATTTCATTACATATTCTATATAGGTGCTCTTACTGTTCAGCTATACTATATTTACTGTATAATTCCAATGTGCAATTCTCACTTATAGCCCTTTCTTTGATTTGTGTATATGTTGAGGGCCACAGAGTAGATTAAATAGGTTCGATCCCCAGTCTGACCCTAATACACATAGTAGATTAACTAGGTTCGATCCACAGTCTGATCCTAATACACATAGTAGATTAAATAGGTTCGATCCCCAGTCTGACTCTAATACACATAGTAGATTAACTAGGTTCGATCCCCAGTCTGACCCTAATACACATAGTAGATTAACTAGGTTCGATCCCCAGTCTGACCCTAATACACATAGTAGATTAAATAGGTTCGATCCCCAGTCTGACCCTAATACACATAGTAGATTAAATAGGTTCGATCCCCAGTCTGAATCTAATACACAGTAGATTAACTAGGTTCGATCCCCAGTCTGACTCTAATACACAGTAGATTAACTAGGTTCGATCCCCAGTCTGATCCTAATACACATAGTAGATTAACTACGTTCGATCCACAGTCGGACCCTAATACACATAGTAGATTAAATAGGTTCGATCCCCAGTCTGACTCTAATACACAGTAGATTAACTACGTTCGATCCCCAGTCTGACCCTAATACACATAGTAGATTAACTACGTTCGATCCCCAGTCTGATCCTAATACACATAGTAGATTAACTACGTTCGATCCCCAGTCTGACCCTAATACACATAGTAGATTAACTACGTTCGATCCCCAGTCTGATCCTAATACACATAGTAGATTAACTACGTTCAATCCCCAGTCTGACCCTAATACACATAGTAGATTAACTACGTTCGATCCCCAGTCTGACCCTAATACACATAGTAGATTAACTACGTTCGATCCCCAGTCTGACCTAATACACATAGTAGATTAAATAGGTTCGATCCCCAGTCTGATCCTAATACACATAGTAGATTAACTACGTTCGATCCCCAGTCTGACCCTAATACACATAGTAGATTAACTACGTTCGATCCCCAGTCTGACCCTAATACACATAGTAGATTAACTACGTTCGATCCCCAGTCTGACCCTAATACACATAGTAGATTAACTAGGTTCGATCCCCAGTCTGACCCTAATACACATAGTAGATTAACTAGTTCGATCCACAGTCTGACCCTAATACACATAGTAGATTAACTACGTTCGATCCCCAGTCTGACCCTAATACACATAGTAGATTAATAGGTTCGATCCCCAGTCTGACCAATACACATGTAGATTAACTACGTTCGATCCCCAGTCTGACCCTAATACACATAGTAGATTAAATAGGTTCGATCCCTAGTCTGACCCTAATACACATAGTAGATTAACTAGGTTCGATCCCCAGTCTGACCCTAATACACATAGTAGATTAAATAGGTTCGATCCCCAGTCTGACCCTAATACACATAGTAGATTAACTACGTTCGATCCCCAGTCTGACCCTAATACACATAGTAGATTAAATAGGTTCGATCCCCAGTCTGACCCTAATACACATAGTAGATTAACTAGGTTCGATCCACAATCTGACCCTAATACACATAGTAGATTAAATACGTTCGATCCCCAGTCTGATCCTAATACACATAGTAGATTAAATACGTTCGATCCCCAGCCTGACCTTAATACACATAGTAGATTAACTACGTTCGATCCACAGTCTGACCCTAATGCACATAGTATATTAAATAGGTTCGATCCTCAGTCTGACCCTAATACACATAGTAGATTAAATAGGTTCGATTCCCAGTCTGATCCTAATACACATAGTAGATTAACTACGTTCGATCCACAGTCTGATCCTAATACACATAGTAGATTAAATAGGTTCGATCCACAGTCTGACCCTAATACACATAGTAGATTAAATAGGTTCGATTCCCAGTCTGAATAAAATTAACTGTCCTTCAGATGGGACTTTAAACCGAGGTCTCGTGTATGTGCATGCAAAAGAACCAGAGGAGACTCTGGAATGGGTATATGTCTGTATCATTGCACTATCCCCTATTATTAGTCAGTGTAGTGCATACTGTGTTCACCTAGTAACGGGTATATTGTGAGTTCGTGCCACCCACCTTGTCTCTTCTCTCCCCCTCATATATCTTATATCAATTCGTGATCAGGAATGAGGTCTCGAGAGCGATTGGGCTAATGCTGTAAGAATATGTTTCACAACCAAGCTAAACTAAATTATGTATTATCTAAGGAGTCTCTATTGCCAGTAACCGCAATATTTAAACAATTAATTATTCCATGTATGTGTATTTGTGTCATGAAACTATGGCATCACAGCCTTTGCTCGGTTCTGTTCTGTAAAGTTACGCGTTTCATCACGATTGACTACGAACTCTCAAAGGAGAAAACAAAATACTGAACACAACATAGTGGAGAAATACCACTTAGCAGTATAGCAAATAACATAGATCCTGATCAGACGCGGCGCTACGCTTATATAAACTGGTATGATTAGTGCATAGTAGACAGAACAAAGAAACAAATTATATTCCTTGTGGAAGTTGTGATAGCGCAGATAGAGGTCAGGTGGAAGTACAGATAGAAGTCGTGATAGCACAGTGGTAGAGCGTTCGCTTCAGGTGTGAAAGGTCCGGAGCTCGAGCCCCGCTGGAACAGGTATGATTGTGCCCTTAGGCAAGGCATTTAAATTCTAGGTTACCACTTCTCTCTCCCTCCCTTGTGACGATGGATTCCATCAGGAATGAGGTCTCGAGAGTGATTAATATAAGTTGTAAGAACTTGTTTCGGAATCGAGCTAAGATGAATTTTTATAAACTAATTATATTCTTAAAAATAAGAAGAAAAACAGACAATAATGGTGGAATGCAAACCGTTAACATACCAACCATGACATACTTGCGCGAGTTGGCAGTGCAGCTCTTAGAGTCACGGCACATTTCGAGCTATGTCAGTAATTAAATTGACCGTCCATTTCGGAGGAACGATGAATGTGTGCACGCGCGCACGCGCGCACGTGCGCACGTTTCATATCCGTAATGACCAATCTCGTTTTTTTCTCTATAAAATGATGAAAAGTGACTTTCGTAGGGGAATAGAGTCCACAATTGAGGGAATCAATGTTTTCAGCGGAGAAACATGTGTTTAGGTAAATTTAGTTGAGAACATCTTCCGACCTTAATGAATGGGTTGATGACATTATGTTAGTCTAATCGACCATAATTGATGTTTTATTGTCTGGGACTGAGGAAGCTAATGGATACAAGCCTAGTTTGTTTAAACACCAAATTATATGTTCCACAAAATAGCTTGCGTGCCCTTAATCAAATGTCTGGAGAAAGTCTAAAACAATCCCAGCTATTGTACTAACCGACAATGAAACAGAATTCGATGACAAGTATAAAGGAACTACAGATAATTATTATGTATATATATACACAGACGGATCTGTAGTCCAGTGGTAGCCAGGGATCGCAGGTTCGATCCCCCGTCTGACCCTAATAAAATTATCAGTCATTTAGATGAGACTTTTAACCGAGGTTGCCCATATGAGCGACGCCTCCTGAAGAGAAGAGATTAGTCATTTTAGATTTTGGAGGATAGTGCATGATATAGACAGAGGCCCATTCCAGAATCTCCTCTGGTTCTTTACGTGTACGGTGTAAATCACCGACACGAGACCTCGGTTTAACGTCCCATCTGAAAGACTGTTAATTTTATTAGGGTCAGACGGGGGATCGAACCTGTAATCCCTGGATTACCAGTCCAGCGTGTTACCACTGGACTACAGATCCGTCAGGTTTGGTCGCTAACTGGCTTGTGTGATAGAGTCGTCAGCTATGTTATTGCTATGTGCCTTGTTGTAGTCGGGACCGCTGTTATGCGGGTCCGAACCCTATAGTTGTTAGTATATATAAAACTATCCCTAATACCCTATAGTTGTTAGTATATATAAAACTATCCCTAATACCCTATAGTTGTTAGTATATATAAAACTATCCCTAATACCCTATAGTTGTTAGTATATATAAAACTATCCCTAATACCCTATAGTTGTTAGTATATATAAAACTATCCCTAATACCCTATAGTTGTTAGTATATATAAAACTATCCCTAATACCCTATAGTTGTTAGTATATATAAAACTATCCCTAATACCCTATAGTTGTTAGTATATATAAAACTATCCCTAATACCCTATAGTTGTTAGTATATATAAAACTATCCCTAATACCCTATAGTTGTTAGTATATATAAAACTATCCCTAATACCCTATAGTTGTTAGTATATATAAAACTATCCCTAATACCCTATAGTTGTTAGTATATATAAAACTTGTTATAGTTGTTAGTATATATAAAACTATCCCTAATACCCTATAGTTGTTAGTATATATAAAACTATCCCTAATACCCTATAGTTGTTAGTATATATAAAACCCTATAGTTGTTAGTATATATAAAACCCTATAGTTGTTAGTATATATAAAACCCTATAGTTGTTAGTATATATAAAACCCTATAGTTGTTAGTATATATAAAACCCTATAGTTGTTAGTATATATAAAACTTAAATTCACAGCATTGCTGAACTATATCCACTATTTTAGCATAAACGTTATATATTTTACAACGATCGCGAAACAAGCGTTCTTATGACAATAACTCTCGTCGGCGCTGATGAAAGCGTATATGTTGGGTATTCGTATTGAGTAGTCGGTGTACCCGGAGAATATGTGGTCATTCGTGTGGGAGGATCCCGGAGGTACCCGGAGAAAACCCACCCGTCTGTCCGGTCTGAAGACTACCGTACAATTTCATATACTTCCCGGTCCGAGGAACAGAGTTGTTAACTATACTTGTCATCGACGTAGCGCATTGGAGATACTTCTATCAACGTGACTTGCTCGACCTTTTAGTGCGCTGTCGCGATGGCACTTCGGTAGAGTGGTGATGTTTGTTATTGCAAGCTGTTAGGTTTCAATACATGGCTTCTGTTTATATAATTGATATCAGCTATGCGACATACATCAACTTACTGGCCATCCATCGATGCCGTGTCACAGTCACTGTATGATTACAGTGTTTCTGAACATTTAGCCTGACAGAATGTGTGAGGGTAGCTCTGAATGTTTTACCACATCCGTTATTTAAAACTGACCTCTGATTTACTGACCTGCCCGCTAACGGCCATCAGTGTCCGCTTAAAATGGACAAGTGTTTTGATGCTTCAGAAGTGTGCCGATGCAAAACGTCAAAAACTCCTTGCTTTATGTGAAAGAATGTTCCTAAACCATTGCCATGGGTCGTTTCCTTTCATGGAAGGATGATAAATCCAGCTGTATGTGTCTTTTCGTCCTCCATTAATCGGTTAATTCTGTGTTTTGGACGGTTATTACCATCCTCGTTCTGTTCGAATCAGTTTGAATAATGTGAAGGTCATCGAAAATCGTCCACCGGATCCCTCTACGACAAGCCCTCAATGTGATTAGTGGTCATTCCATGGTCAGTAATATAATAGTTGGCTTTGCAGATAAATATTATTGCGTTTTCTTTTTAGATACAATACGTATTCATTACTCATGTTATATATTTCTTCTATATGTGATATATTAATGCCATACAACACACATACAATAAACGCGTTTTGTGTTTGTATTTATGAAGGTCTGCTGGCACGAATGTATTGCAAGTGGGCGACGGAAGTTCGTTCACCCATTAAGGCTTGATCACATGAGGCTGTCCGATTAGCGAAGTGGTTAGCGCGCTTGCTTCTCACCAATACAACCCGGGTTCGATTCTCAGACTGGGAAGTATGTGAGATGGTACGGTAGTCGCCATATCGGAACTTGTGGGTTTTCTCCGGGTTCTCCGGTTTTCCTCCCACACGAATGATCACATTTACGCTCTCATCCGCGTCAACGAGAGTGATTAATATAAGTTGTTACTGTATCATCTCACATACTTCCCGGTCGTAGGATCGAACCCGGGTTGCATTGGTGAGAAGCGAGCGCTCTAACCACTGCGCTAATCAGGATATTGTGTTGAAGACACATGTTCCGCTGAGCTAACACCAATGTTTTAATCTTTATTAAAGTATCATCCATATACATCACACCCTATATTTACAGATATATTTAAACACTAACAACAGTACACACGTGGCCATTCATCAGAGAATTACAAGAGACTATATCACATTAAAGCGACACTACATTAGTGAAAACGCAAATTCTACAGAATGTATTTTCCTATTATATGGTATAATATATTTTCTAAATATTTGCCTCAAATACTGAGTATTTCAACTAATAAGCAAACGTCGTATACTCGGTTTGTTGACATAACAAAATAATGTAAATAGTGTCGACATCCATGGGTAATAAAACTCGTGTAACCTGAATAACACGATTTATGGTACAGATTTACCGTTATATCTCACGTGTGTGCCTATGCATATTTATTTGTAGATTAGTCTTAGTTAAATTATCTTTAAACG
>CM026395.1:26842584-26860624 GCA_014843695.1 Archivesica marissinica | reverse complement strand
GTTAGTATATATAAAACTATCCCTAATACCCTATAGTTGTTAGTATATATAAAACTATCCCTAATACCCTATAGTTGTTAGTATATATAAAACTATCCCTAATACCCTATAGTTGTTAGTATATATAAAACTTGTTATAGTTGTTAGTATATATAAAACTATCCCTAATACCCTATAGTTGTTAGTATATATAAAACTATCCCTAATACCCTATAGTTGTTAGTATATATAAAACCCTATAGTTGTTAGTATATATAAAACCCTATAGTTGTTAGTATATATAAAACCTATAGTTGTTAGTATATATAAAACCCTATAGTTGTTAGTATATATAAAACCCTATAGTTGTTAGTATATATAAAACTTAAATTCACAGCATTGCTGAACTATATCCACTATTTTAGCATAAACGTTATATATTTTACAACGATCGCGAAACAAGCGTTCTTATGACAATAACTCTCGTCGGCGCTGATGAAAGCGTATATGTTGGGTATTCGTATTGAGTAGTCGGTGTACCCGGAGAATATGTGGTCATTCGTGTGGGAGGATCCCGGAGTACCCGGAGAAAACCCACCCGTCTGTCCGGTCTGAAGACTACCGTACAATTTCATATACTTCCCGGTCCGAGGAACAGAGTTGTTAACTATACTTGTCATCGACGTAGCGCATTGGAGATACTTCTATCAACGTGACTTGCTCGACCTTTTAGTGCGCTGTCGCGATGGCACTTCGGTAGAGTGGTGATGTTTGTTATTGCAAGCTGTTAGGTTTCAATACATGGCTTCTGTTTATATAATTGATATCAGCTATGCGACATACATCAACTTACTGGCCATCCATCGATGCCGTGTCACAGTCACTGTATGATTACAGTGTTTCTGAACATTTAGCCTGACAGAATGTGTGAGGGTAGCTCTGAATGTTTTACCACATCCGTTATTTAAAACTGACCTCTGATTTACTGACCTGCCCGCTAACGGCCATCAGTGTCCGCTTAAAATGGACAAGTGTTTTGATGCTTCAGAAGTGTGCCGATGCAAAACGTCAAAAACTCCTTGCTTTATGTGAAAGAATGTTCCTAAACCATTGCCATGGGTCGTTTCCTTTCATGGAAGGATGATAAATCCAGCTGTATGTGTCTTTTCGTCCTCCATTAATCGGTTAATTCTGTGTTTTGGACGGTTATTACCATCCTCGTTCTGTTCGAATCAGTTTGAATAATGTGAAGGTCATCGAAAATCGTCCACCGGATCCCTCTACGACAAGCCCTCAATGTGATTAGTGGTCATTCCATGGTCAGTAATATAATAGTTGGCTTTGCAGATAAATATTATTGCGTTTTCTTTTTAGATACAATACGTATTCATTACTCATGTTATATATTTCTTCTATATGTGATATATTAATGCCATACAACACACATACAATAAACGCGTTTTGTGTTTGTATTTATGAAGGTCTGCTGGCACGAATGTATTGCAAGTGGGCGACGGAAGTTCGTTCACCCATTAAGGCTTGATCACATGAGGCTGTCCGATTAGCGAAGTGGTTAGCGCGCTTGCTTCTCACCAATACAACCCGGGTTCGATTCTCAGACTGGGAAGTATGTGAGATGGTACGGTAGTCGCCATATCGGAACTTGTGGGTTTTCTCCGGGTTCTCCGGTTTTCCTCCCACACGAATGATCACATTTACGCTCTCATCCGCGTCAACGAGAGTGATTAATATAAGTTGTTACTGTATCATCTCACATACTTCCCGGTCGTAGGATCGAACCCGGGTTGCATTGGTGAGAAGCGAGCGCTCTAACCACTGCGCTAATCAGGATATTGTGTTGAAGACACATGTTCCGCTGAGCTAACACCAATGTTTTAATCTTTATTAAAGTATCATCCATATACATCACACCCTATATTTACAGATATATTTAAACACTAACAACAGTACACACGTGGCCATTCATCAGAGAATTACAAGAGACTATATCACATTAAAGCGACACTACATCAGTGAAAACGCAAATTCTACAGAATGTATTTTCCTATTATATGGTATAATATATTTTCTAAATATTTGCCTCAAATACTGAGTATTTCAACTAATAAGCAAACGTCGTATACTCGGTTTGTTGACATAACAAAATAATGTAAATAGTGTCGACATCCATGGGTAATAAAACTCGTGTAACCTGAATAACACGATTTATGGTACAGATTTACCGTTATATCTCACGTGTGTGCCTATGCATATTTATTTGTAGATTAGTCTTAGTTAAATTATCTTTAAACGACATTATCTCGCGTTTAGTATTGACTCCGATGACAAAAACACACGTCAATTCAGGAGCGTGGATGATCGTTATATGAAATCCTACTTTCAATTCTGATAAGTTTGTAGATCGTAAAAACATTGTTTATTGATTCAATGTTAGTGTTCGAATGTATTCGGAAGAATTTGTAGTAGCAATGCATTTATACGTGAAAAAAAAAGCATTTTATTTGATGTTTGCGATGTAATGTCGCTTTAAGACTATCACATGATTACAGTACAAATTATCAAGGTCTTTACAACATAAAACCAAGAAACAATTGCTTGCTAATTCATTAAAAATGAATTAAAATAAATAGGTATAAAAAATGAAATGAAAAGGGAACTAATGTGCGGATTTAGAAATATTTTAAAAGATCACTGTATTGTTTAACCTCTTGCTTGGATTAACCACGTGTTTTTTTTGTATTATTATTTGTTTTTATTTAAGTTTATTTAACGTCGCTACCGGTTTCCCATTTGAGCGACAACACCTTTCCTGGGCAGGCTCCAGCGGTTAACCAGTACTTGGTGCACCAACCTCCCTAAGAAACTGCCAACATTTTCATATAAATGAGACACGGTCTGGGCGGGGCTCGAACCCGTGACCATTCAGAGATGATAGTTTACAGTGGTATACAAGTCAGCGACCGTAACCACTCGACCACGGATGTCACGTGTTCGACACAAATGTGTATTTATTCAGGCACTAGGCTGCAATTAATTATAGACAACAATTTCAATATTAATCAAGAGAATACATATTCTACTAATAACAACTAGTAAGCTTTCCTAATTATTCTTATACTTTGGTATATCGCTTGGATAAGCACTTGGACAACCGTATCTATAGCAACCCACATTTAGTCATTCAATGTGAACTACATACTATATACATGAACTAAATGTATCTTTTATCAACTAAACATTATTCGCAAAAATTAGAACAAAATATATATATATGTCTGCTCGCTACGAATGACAACGTTGCCGCCTGTTCACGAAAACTTCGTGCTTACCAACGCCACCTGGCGTTTACTTCATTATAAACAAGGGACATTAATGTCCTCCTTATTTGTTTCTCGAACATCGAAAATCATATTGCAAACATGTTCATAGAACTGCACTACCGAAATACACTGTTACAGTTGCAGGGAAGTAATAACATGATGCTAAACCATGGTTCATTTGGGAGGAGTGACTTCCCCTAATGTGTAATAATCGGTACAAGTCGGTTATCCCATATAATTATAGTAACAGAAATCCCACATATAGTAACAGAAGTCCCATATATAGTAACAGAAGTCCCATATATAGTAACAGAAATCCCATATATAGTAACAGAAGTCCCATATATAGTAACAGAAATCCCATATATAGTAACAGAAATCCCATATATAGTAACAGAAATCCCATATATAGTAACAGAAATCCCATATATAGTAACAGAAGTCCCATAATTAGTAACAGAAATCCCATAATTAGTAACAGAAATCCCATAATTAGTAACAGAAATCCCATATATAGTAACAGAAGTCCCATATATAGTAACAGAAATCCCATATATAGTAACAGAAATCCCATATATAGTAACAGAAATCCCATATATAGTAACAGAAATCCCATATATAGTAACAGAAGTCCCATATATAGTAACAGAAATCCCATATATAGTAACAGAAATCCCATATATAGTAACAGAAATCCCATATATAGTAACAGAAATCCCATATATAGTAACAGAAATCCCATATATAGTAACAGAAGTCCCATATATAGTAACAGAAATCCCATATATAGTAACAGAAATCCCATATATAGTAACAGAAATCCCATATATAGTAACAGAAGTCCCATATATAGTAACAGAATCCCATATATAGTAACAGAAATCCCATATATAGTAACAGAAATCCCATATATAGTAACAGAAATCCCATATATAGTAACAGAAATCCCATATATAGTAACAGAAATCCCATATAGTAACAGAAATCCCATATTAGTAACAGAAATCCCATAATTAGTAACAGAAGTCCCATATAGTAACAGAAATCCCATATAGTAACAGAAATCCATATATAGTAACAGAAATCCCATATATAGTAACAGAAGTCCCATAATAGTAACAGAAATCCCATAATTAGTAACAGAAATCCCATATATAGTAACAGAAATCCCATATATAGTAACAGAAATCCCATATATAGTAACAGAAGTCCCATATATAGTAACAGAAATCCCACATATAGTAACAGAAGTCCCATATATAGTAACAGAAGTCCCATATATAGTAACAGAAATCCCATATATAGTAACAGAAATCCCATATATAGTAACAGAAATCCCATATATAGTAACAGAAATCCCATATATAGTAACAGAAATCCCATATATAGTAACAGAAATCCCATATATAGTAACAGAAGTCCCATATATAGTAACAGAAATCCCACATATAGTAACAGAAGTCCCATATATAGTAACAGAAGTCCCATATATAGTAACAGAAATCCCATATATAGTAACAGAAGTCCCATATATAGTAACAGAAGTCCCATATATAGTAACAGAAATCCCATATATAGTAACAGAAGTTCCATATATAGTGACAGAAATCCCATATATAGTAACAGAAGTCCCATAATTAGTAACAGAAATCCCATAATTAGTAACAGAAATCCCATAATTAGTAACAGAAATCCCATATATAGCAACAGAAGTCCCATATATAGTAACAGAAATCCCATATATAGTAACAGAAATCCCATATATAGTAACAGAAATCCCATATATAGTAACAGAAATCCCATATATAGTAACAGAAGTCCCATATATAGTAACAGAAATCCCATATATAGTAACAGAAATCCCATATATAGTAACAGAAATCCCATATATAGTAACAGAAATCCCATATATAGTAACAGAAATCCCATATATAGTAACAGAAATCCCATATATAGTAACAGAAGTCCCATATATAGTAACAGAAATCCCACATATAGTAACAGAAATCCCATAATTAGTAACAGAAGTCCCACATATAGTAACAGAAATCCCATATATAGTAACAGAAATCCCATATATAGTAACAGAAGTCCCATATATAGTAACAGAAGTCCCACATATAGTAACAGAAATCCCATATATAGTAACAGACCTACAATCGTACATTTGTAGAACAAATACATTTGTGTGTTTTACGTTTATTTATCGTCACTACCGGTTGCCCATATGAGCGACGCCTCCTGAAGAGATTATATTCATTTTAGATTTTGGAGGATAGTGCATGATACAGACAGAGACCCATTCCAGAGTATCCACTGGTTCTTTTACGTGCACGGTGTACAGCACTGACACGAGACCTCGGTTTAACGTCCCATCTGAAAGACTGTTAATTTTATTAGGATCAGACGGGGGATCGAACCTGTGATCCCTGGATTACCAGTCCAGCGTGTTACCACTGGACCACAGATCCGTCTGTGAACAAATACATTTCTGTTTGCTGTTCGTATAGTAAAATTAATAGTCCCTGATAATCGAATTCATTCACGCAAATAATCAACACAATATGTTCCCGCTATGTATAGGATATAAGCCGAAAACGATCCAATATGTACAAATATTGGCCTGTGTGAGGCGCGTAGCGCCGGAGACAGTACCAATATTTTACATATTGGATCAGTTTGAGGCTTACATCTTACTTAAAACACACTAATACAACAAGATCCAACTAATTAAAATTGTTAATATCCTACATTTACGCGTATAATTTAATATAATACTCTGGCCTTTTGACACCAGTCCAATATTAATAATAATGGACTGTAAGTACAAAGGTATGACGTCACGACAGTGTTTTAATTATTGATCTAAGCAGTTGATTTTCAACAAATAAAGCATGAACACAAACAACATTTATGCTTCGAATGTGTATTGCAAGCTGTCAATGTCATGCCGCGACCAATCGGAATCATTCCATGTGTTATTAAACGTGTGGTAATATAAGAAAATATGTGATGGGTGTATCACAATGAATACAAGCATAGTTATGTGATAAACTGTATTAAGACACAGCCTTATAGTTTATACAAATTTATTTGCGAAACAAGTTCCTACAACTTATATTAATCACTCTCGATACCTCATTCCTGATGCAATCTATCGCCACGAGGGAGAGAGAAGAGGCAACGTGGAATTTATATGCCTTGCCTAAGGGCACAATCGTAACGGCTCCAACGGGGCTCGAACTCTGGACCTTTCGCACCTGAAGCGAACGCGCATCCACTGCGCTATCATGACGTCCACAGCCTTGTATCATATATTGATGGTCGAGTTGTTAAGTCACTTGCTCCTCATCGCTGTATGTTCGAATCCTGTTAAAATGTTATATGATTCCACTAAATATGCAAGCTAGGAAGCTATCCAGCTGGCTTGCGGTAGATCGGTGGTTCTACCCGGGTGCCTGTCCCTGTCTGAAATTGGGTATCGAATCAGTTCAAGCTAGGAAGCTATCCAGCTGGCTTGCGGTAGATCGGTGGTTCTACCCGGGTGCCTGTCCCTGTCTGAAATTGGGTATCGAATCAGTTCAAGCTAGGAAGCTATCCAGCTGGCTTGCGGTAGATCGGTGGTTCTACCCGGGTGCCTGTCCCTGTCTGAAATTGGGTATCGAATCAGTTCAAGCTAGGAAGCTATCCAGCTGGCTTGCGGTAGATCGGTGGTTCTACCCGGGTGCCTGTCCCTGTCTGAAATTGGGTATCGAATCAGTTCAAGCTAGGAAGCTATCCAGCTGGCTTGCGGTAGATCGGTGGTTCTACCCGGGTGACTGTCCCTGCTTGAAATAATGCCTGTAGGGAGTCGCACTATCATATAAGCTGTTGGTGCGACGTTACACACCCAACAACAAACACACACAGTGAGAGACATCAGTCAGTTACTTCCCCTGAATACTCCCGAAATGTAGATAGGTCCTATTAAGTGCTTTCCTCTGTCTTTATCGTTGTTTCCTTTGCACAACATGCTATCAATTTTCATTTACTTTTTTAATCTTTTAATTATTAAATTACTGTATCCCGACAGATATCCTACACGTATATGCATTGGGTACTTATTTGTAAAAAAATTCTTATCAATTAATTAACATGATTTTGATATAATCACAGTTATCATACCGCAACATCTGGTTAATGAACAACAGTAAATACAAAGGATTACAACTAAAAGGACCTAGTTATATTTTGGGATAAATCGGACTTTATCTGTCAAGGGAGGTAATAGAAAAACCAATGAAGTATCTTATTATATTGATTATCTTTCCACAGTAAAGTTAGATATCAAAATAACTGAACGTTAGGATTCTATGTCGGTATATATTAAATACCAGTGTATGTATTCAGTTAAGCACAATGGCTTCACGCTTATTTATCGTCGCTACCTGTTGCCCATATGAGAGACGCCTCCTGAAGAGATTAGTCATTTTAGATTTTTGGAGGATAGTGTATGATACAGCCAGATGCCCATTCCAGAGTCTCCTTTGGTTCTTTTACGTGCACGGTGTAAAGCACCGACACGAGACCTCGGTCCCATCTGAAAGACTGTTAATTTTATTAGGGTCAGACGGGGGATCGAACCTGCGATCCGTGGATTACCAGACCAATGTGTTAACCACTGGACTACAGATCACTCTGTGTTCATTTAGGTGCATTGTAAATAATATATAAGATGAGGGGAGATCATTACAGGACACTCTTCGAGAAAACGAAGTTATCGCCCCTTCATAGTATTTAAAGAAACAATACTTTGTATGTATCGTGTGACCCCACTGGGGAATTGGTTCCGGGTCGTTGTAGCCTAGAAAGTAGTTTTTACAATCAAGCAGACCATAATTTGATGATGTTTTACTGTAGAACCAGAGACTGTTTGCATTTCCTACTGTGATTGTGGTGCATCTGTGGCATTTGTGCTCATTTAAAGAAGACATTTTGTGCATTTATTTCAGAATTACTTGCTCCAGCGCATTGATGAGTAAACAGCCCTACATGACAGCTATGATTTCTACGCGCTCCATTTTTAACCGGTGTTTGTTTACATTTGAAAATTGTGAAAAACTTTGATGGTGATGCCATGACTTACTTGTGTCTAACAGCAAGCAGCAGCCCTGGCGTTTACAGAACTGAATGCGGTAAATGTCGATTCTTGTTTGGAACTGAGCATTTGACTGTGACAGTTGATCGATTTACTACAGCGCGAGGAAGGAGTAATATTCAGTGGTGTGCATCCGTATGTATGTTCCTTTAATGTCAAACCCCTCGCGGGGACATAGACATGTTTTCCTGGGCAGGCTTAGCCGACCTAAGCGATTAACCAGTACTAAGCAATGTGTGTGAGGTGCCTTGCTCAATGACACTACATACGTGGCCTGACCGAGTATCGAACCCGGGACCGTTCGATTCCAAATCCGACGCTCTACCACTGGACCACGGACGCCACACTTTTAAAGGTAACGTAAGAGAAAATTGGGATATTAGAACTTGTGTTGTGTATAATGTTTTTGAATATCAAGCTATGTGGATTGATCATCACATCATGTGTTATACTGTATATATGTGTCAAGTAACTGTGTATGGTTTACGACAATAAAATATTCTGTATGTCTGTCTGTCTTTAAAACAGTATCGTGACGTCATACCTTTATACTTGCAGTCCATTATTATTCATATTGGACTGGTGTCAAAAGGCCAGAGTATTATATTAAATAATACGCGCTAATGTACAACATTAACTACTTTTTGTATTTTAATTAGTAGGATCTTGTTATATAAGTGTGTGTTTTAAGTAAGATATAAGCCTCAAACGGATCCAATATTTACGCGCCTCACACAGTCCAACATTTTACATATTGGATCGTTTTCGGCTTATATCCTATACATTATATATATTCAATACATGCATTTAACTGTCCTTTGTTTCCTGGTATAGAAGATGAAGTGCACATTATTAACATACATGAATATTACAAAACTAAGGCATCACATAAAGATATGCACAGACGGACATGCATAGGCCTACATAGATATAGACAATATTAAGAATGGATCACAGTATCTAGGGAAAACTGGCTGAACTGTCTGAGAGAGAAGTTCTATATACTATAGTGATTATGGTCAGACGGAGGATCGAACCTGCGATCCCTGGATTACCAGTCCAGCGTGTTACCACTGGACTACAGATCCGTCTGCCCTGGCCTTTTGACACCAATTCAGTATTAATAATAATGGACTGCAAGCACAAAGGTATGACGTTACGACAGTGTCTGGTAAATTAATATGTAGCCCCAGGTTCGAGTTGTTTAGCACGCCGTTCGTTCCCTATCTAGTACACGTGATGAATGCTGCTATGTGAGAATGTTGTCAGTCGCTTGCGGGGCTTGGACGATTGAGTGGAGGTTTCTATCCTGGACATATGGGGTGGTCTCCTCCGCAACAGCATACTAACGATAGTGCTATGTACAGAGCGGGCTCTCTACAAATATCCCAAACGGGGTGGAAGAAAACGACTATACATTGAAACACTAGCAGGGACCTCCGTTGTCGAGTGGTTTATTGTCATTAGCTTCAAATCAATTGTCCTCCATAGCTGTAGGTTCGACCCAAACTTGGGGTGTCGAATGCTTTAATGTGAGAACACTATTTAGCTAGCCCGGTATTCGATACCGGAAGGTCTGTGGCAATTACCGGACCGGGTACCAGTCCATGCCTTAAATACTGATCGGATGTGCAGATGTGATCCTCGTCTACCAGCATTCCACAAGCCACCTCATAGCTTACTCAATTGCCTCAAAACTAATCAAGCAATAAAAAGGATTGGCAATAGTCAGCTGTAAAACACTTAGTTTAAACTTTATTTATTTTACAACTATTGCAAAGCAAGGTTTAACAACTTAATCACTCTCGTTGGCGCGGATGAAAGCGTTAATGTGGTCATTCGTGTGTGTGTGTGTGTGTGTGTGTGTGTGTGTGTGTGTGTGTTGTGTGTGTGTGTGTGTTGTGTGTGTGTGTGTGTGTGGTGTGTGTGTGTGTGTGTGTGTGTGTGTGTGTGTGGTGTGTGTGTGTGTGTTGTGTGGTGTGTGTGTGTGTGTGTGGTGGTGTGTGGTGTGTGTGTGTGTGTTGTGTGGTGGTGTGTGTGTGTGTGTGTGTGTGTGTGTGTGTGTGTGTGTGTGTGTGTGTGTGTGTGTGTGTGTGTGTTGTGTGTGTGTGTGTGTTGTGTGTGTGTGTGGTGTGTGGTGTGTGTGTTGTGTGTGTGTGGTGTGTGGTGTGTGTGGTGTTGTGTGTGGTGTGTTGTGTGTGTGTGTGTGTGTGTGTGTGTGTGTTGTGTGTTGTGTGTGTTGGTGTGTGTGTGTGTGGTGTGTGTGTGTGTAAGGGGAGCGGGGGGCTGGAGTACCGGAGAAAACACACCTGTCCGAGCTGGCGATCACTGTACCAGCACACATCTTCCCCGGTCCGTTGATTGAGCCCGGGTTGCATTGGTGAGAAGCGAGCGCGCTAACCACTGTGACAGCCTGTGTAAATCACTGTGCAAAGTTAATAATCAATAAGTTACAGAACATAACATGTTATATGATTCCACTAAATATGCAATGATATACATGCATATGAAGTCGACTTTGATGAACAACTATTTTATTTTCTGAGATTGTTAGCAGGTACATCACAGTAACGTCATACCTTTGTGCTTGCAGTCCATTATTATTAATACTGAATTGGTGACAAAAGGCCAGGGCAGACGGATCTGTAGTCCAGTGGTAACACGCTGGACTGGTAATCCAGGGATCGCAGGTTCGATCCTCCGTCTGACCATAATCATCAATAGTTTTTTTTATCACAACTGTTAGAGGTTTGCCATTTAAGGACACCAAGTAATTCACAGAATGGCCTTAACTTTGTGCACACCATTGAAATCAGGAGCGAAAACTGTCATCTAATGGTCTTATATGTCTGAACACCATTGAAATCAGGTGCGAAAACTGTCACCAAATGACCTTAACTGTCTGCACACCATTGAAATCAGGTGGCTAAACTGTCGTCGAGCGCACACTTGGGGCATAACTATCTGCACACCATTGAAGTCAGGTGGCTAAACTGTCGTCGAGAGCACACTTGGGGCATAACTATCTGCCCACCATTGAAGTCAGTTGGCTATACTGTCGTCGAGCGCACACTTGGGGCATAACTCTCTGCACACCATTGAAGTCAGATGGCAAACTGTCGTCGAGCGCACACTTGGGGCATAACTATCTGCACACCATTGAAGTCATGTGGGTAAACTGTCGTCGAGCGTACACTCGGGGCATAAATATCTGCACACCATTGAAGTCAGGTGGTTAAACTGTCGTCCAGCGCACACTTGGGGCATAACTATCTGCACACCATTGAAATTATGTGGGTAAACTGTCGTCGAGCGCACACTCGGGGCATAACTATCTGCACACCATTGAAGTCAGGTGGTTAAACTGTCGTCGAGCGCACACTTTGGGCATAACTATCTGCACACCATTGAAGTCAGGTGGCTAAACTGTCGTCGAGCGCACACTTGGGGCATAACTATCTGCACACCATTGAAGTCAGGTGGCTAAACTGTCGTCGAGCGCACACTTGGGGCATAACTATCTGCACACCATTGAAGTCAGGTGGCTAAACTGTCGTCGAGCGCACACTTGGGGCATAACTATCTGCACACCATTGAAGTCAGGTGGCTAAACTGTCGTCGAGCGCACACTTGGGGCATAACTATCTGCACACCATTGAAGTCAGGTGGCTAAACTGTCGTCGACAGCACATTTGGGGAATAAATATCTGCACACCATTGAAGTCAGGTGGCTAAACTGTCGTCGAGCGCACACTTGGGGCATAACTATCTGCACACCATTCAAGTCAGGTGGGTAAACTGTCGTCGAGCGCACACCTGGGGCATAACTATCTGCACACCATTAAGGTCAGGTGGCTAAACTGTCGTTGAGCGAACACTTGGGGCATAACTAACTGCACACCATTGAAGTCATGTGGCTAAACTGTCGTCGAGCGCACACTTGGGGCATAACTATCTGCACACCATTGAAGTCAGGTGGCTAAACTGTCGTCGAGCGCACACTTGGGGCATAACTATCAGCACACCATTGAAGTCAGGTGGCTAAACTGTCGTCAGTGCACACTTGGGGCATAACTATCTGCACACCATTGAAGTCAGGTGGCTAAACTGTCGTCGAGTGCACACTTGGGGCATAACTATCTGCACACCATTGAAGTCAGGTGGCTAAACTGTCGTCGAGCGCACACTTGGGGCATAACTATCTGCACACCATTGAAGTCAGGTGGCTAAACTGTCGTCGAGCGCACACTTGGGGCATAACTATCTGCACACCATTGAAGTCAGGTGGCTAAACTGTCGTCGAGCGCACACTTGGGGCATAACTATCTGCACACCATTGAAGTCAGGTGGCTAAACTGTCGTCGAGCGCACACTTGGGGCATAACTATCTGCACACCATTGAAGTCAGGTGGCTAAACTGTCGTCCAGCGCACACTTGGGGCATAACTATCTGCACACCATTGAAGTCAGGTGGCTAAACTGTCGTCGAGCGCACACTTGGGGCATAACTATCTGCACACCATTGAAGTCAGGTGGCTAAACTGTCGTCGAGCGCACACTTGGGGCATAACTATCTGCACACCATTGAAGTCAGGTGGCTAAACTGTCGTCGAGCGCACACTTGGGGCATAACTATCTGCACACCATTGAAGTCAGGTGGCTAAACTGTCGTCGACAGCACACTTGGGGCATAACTATCTGCACACCATTGAAGTCAGGTGGCTAAACTGTCGTCGAGCGCACACTTGGGGCATAACTATCTGCACACCATTGAAGTCAGGTGGCTAAACTGTCGTCGAGCGCACACTTGGGGCATAACTA
The DNA here is from genome assembly GCA_014843695.1 of Archivesica marissinica. Classification (NCBI taxonomy): domain Eukaryota; kingdom Metazoa; phylum Mollusca; class Bivalvia; order Venerida; family Vesicomyidae; genus Archivesica; species Archivesica marissinica. The sequence goes on along the minus strand of CM026395.1, from coordinate 26,847,346 downwards.
TCTGCACACCATTGAAGTCAGGTGGCTAAACTGTCGTCGAGCGCACACTTGGGGCATAACTATCTGCACACCATTGAAGTCAGGTGGCTAAACTGTCGTCGAGCGCACACTTGGGGCATAACTATCTGCACACCATTGAAGTCAGGTGGCTAAACTGTCGTCGAACGCACACTTGGGGCATAACTATCTGCACACCATTGAAGTCAGGTGGCTAAACTGTCGTCCAATGCACACTTGGGGCATAACTATCTGCACACCATTGAAGTCAGGTGGCTAAACTGTCGTCCAATGCACACTTGGGGCATAACTATCTGCACACCATTGAAGTCAGGTGGCTAAACTGTCGTCCAATGCACACTTGGGGCATAACTATCTGCACACCATTGAAGTCAGGTGGCTAAACTGTCGTCCAATGCACACTTGGGGCATAACTATCTGCACACCATTGAAGTCAGGTGGCTAAACTGTCGTCCAATGCACACTTGGGGCATAACTATCTGCACACCATTGAAGTCAGGTGGCTAAACTGTCGTCCAATGCACACTTGGGGCATAACTATCTGCACACCATTGAAGTCAGGTGGCTAAACTGTCGTCCAATGCACACTTGGGGCATAACTATCTGCACACCATTGAAGTCAGGTGGCTAAACTGTCGTCCAACGCACACTTGGGGCATAACTATCTGCACACCATTGAAGTCAGGTGGCTAAACTGTCGTCCAATGCACACTTGGGGCATAACTATCTGCACACCATTGAAGTCAGGTGGCTAAACTGTCGTCCAATGCACACTTGGGGCATAACTATCTGCACACCATTGAAGTCAGGTGGCTAAACTGTCGTCCAATGCACACTTGGGGCATAACTATCTGCACACCATTGAAGTCAGGTGGCTAAACTGTCGTCCAATGCACACTTGGGGCATAACTATCTGCACACCATTGAAGTCAGGTGGCTAAACTGTCGTCCAATGCACACTTGGGGCATAACTATCTGCACACCATTGAAGTCAGGTGGCTAAACTGTCGTCCAATGCACACTTGGGGCATAACTATCTGCACACCATTGAAGTCAGGTGGCTAAACTGTCGTCCAATGCACACTTGGGGCATAACTATCTGCACACCATTGAAGTCAGGTGGCTAAACTGTCGTCCAATGCACACTTGGGGCATAACTATCTGCACACCATTGAAGTCAGGTGGCTAAACTGTCGTCCAATGCACACTTGGGGCATAACTATCTGCACACCATTGAAGTCAGGTGGCTAAACTGTCGTCCAATGCACACTTGGGGCATAACTATCTGCACACCATTGAAGTCAGGTGGCTAAACTGTCGTCCAATGCACACTTGGGGCATAACTATCTGCACACCATTGAAGTCAGGTGGCTAAACTGTCGTCCAATGCACACTTGGGGCATAACTATCTGCACACCATTGAAGTCAGGTGGCTAAACTGTCGTCCAATGCACACTTGGGGCATAACTATCTGCACACCATTGAAGTCAGGTGGCTAAACTGTCGTCCAACGCACACTTGGGGCATAACTATCTGCACACCATTGAAGTCAGGTGGCTAAACTGTCGTCGAGCGCACACTTGGGGCATAACTATCTGCACACCATTGAAGTCAGGTGGCTAAACTGTCGTCGAGTGCACACTTGGGGCATAACTATCTGCACACCATTGAAGTCAGGTGGCTAAACTGTCGTCGAGCGCACACTTGGGGCATAACTATCTGCACACCATTGAAGTCAGGTGGCTAAACTGTCGTCGAGCGCACACTTGGGGCATAACTATCTGCACACCATTGAAGTCAGGTGGCTAAACTGTCGTCGAGCGCACACTTGGGGCATAACTATCTGCACACCATTGAAGTCAGGTGGCTAAACTGTCGTCGAGCGCACACTTGGGGCATAACTATCTGCACACCATTGAAGTCAGGTGGCTAAACTGTCGTCGAGCGCACACTTGGGGCATAACTATCTGCACACCATTGAAGTCAGGTGGCTAAACTGTCGTCCAGCGCACACTTGGGGCATAACTATCTGCACACCATTGAAGTCAGGTGGCTAAACTGTCGTCGAGCGCACACTTGGGGCATAACTATCTGCACACCATTGAAGTCAGGTGGCTAAACTGTCGTCGAGCGCACACTTGGGGCATAACTATCTGCACACCATTGAAGTCAGGTGGCTAAACTGTCGTCGAGCGCACACTTGGGGCATAACTATCTGCACACCATTGAAGTCAGGTGGCTAAACTGTCGTCGAGCGCACACTTGGGGCATAACTATCTGCACACCATTGAAGTCAGGTGGCTAAACTGTCGTCGAGCGCACACTTGGGGCATAACTATCTGCACACCATTGAAGTCAGGTGGCTAAACTGTCGTCGAGCGCACACTTGGGGCATAACTATCTGCACACCATTGAAGTCAGGTGGCTAAACTGTCGTCGAGCGCACACTTGGGGCATAACTATCTGCACACCATTGAAGTCAGGTGGCTAAACTGTCGTCGAGCGCACACTTGGGGCATAACTATCTGCACACCATTGAAGTCAGGTGGCTAAACTGTCGTCGAGCGCACACTTGGGGCATAACTATCTGCACACCATTGAAGTCAGGTGGCTAAACTGTCGTCGAGCGCACACTTGGGGCATAACTATCTGCACACCATTGAAGTCAGGTGGCTAAACTGTCGTCCAGCGCACACTTGGGGCATAACTATCTGCACACCATTGAAGTCAGGTGGCTAAACTGTCGTCGAGCGCACACTTGGGGCATAACTATCTGCACACCATTGAAGTCAGGTGGCTAAACTGTCGTCCAATGCACACTTGGGGCATAACTATCTGCACACCATTGAAGTCAGGTGGCTAAACTGTCGTCCAATGCACACTTGGGGCATAACTATCTGCACACCATTGAAGTCAGGTGGCTAAACTGTCGTCCAATGCACACTTGGGGCATAACTATCTGCACACCATTGAAGTCAGGTGGCTAAACTGTCGTCCAATGCACACTTGGGGCATAACTATCTGCACACCATTGAAGTCAGGTGGCTAAACTGTCGTCCAATGCACACTTGGGGCATAACTATCTGCACACCATTGAAGTCAGGTGGCTAAACTGTCGTCCAATGCACACTTGGGGCATAACTATCTGCACACCATTGAAGTCAGGTGGCTAAACTGTCGTCCAATGCACACTTGGGGCATAACTATCTGCACACCATTGAAGTCAGGTGGCTAAACTGTCGTCCAATGCACACTTGGGGCATAACTATCTGCACACCATTGAAGTCAGGTGGCTAAACTGTCGTCCAATGCACACTTGGGGCATAACTATCTGCACACCATTGAAGTCAGGTGGCTAAACTGTCGTCCAATGCACACTTGGGGCATAACTATCTGCACACCATTGAAGTCAGGTGGCTAAACTGTCGTCCAATGCACACTTGGGGCATAACTATCTGCACACCATTGAAGTCAGGTGGCTAAACTGTCGTCCAATGCACACTTGGGGCATAACTATCTGCACACCATTGAAGTCAGGTGGCTAAACTGTCGTCCAATGCACACTTGGGGCATAACTATCTGCACACCATTGAAGTCAGGTGGCTAAACTGTCGTCCAATGCACACTTGGGGCATAACTATCTGCACACCATTGAAGTCAGGTGGCTAAACTGTCGTCCAATGCACACTTGGGGCATAACTATCTGCACACCATTGAAGTCAGGTGGCTAAACTGTCGTCCAATGCACACTTGGGGCATAACTATCTGCACACCATTGAAGTCAGGTGGCTAAACTGTCGTCCAATGCACACTTGGGGCATAACTATCTGCACACCATTGAAGTCAGGTGGCTAAACTGTCGTCCAATGCACACTTGGGGCATAACTATCTGCACACCATTGAAGTCAGGTGGCTAAACTGTCGTCGAACGCACACTTGGGGCATAACTATCTGCACACCATTGAAGTCAGGTGGCTAAACTGTCGTCCAATGCACACTTGGGGCATAACTATCTGCACACCATTGAAGTCAGGTGGCTAAACTGTCGTCGAGCGCACACTTGGGGCATAACTATCTGCACACCATTGAAGTCAGGTGGCTAAACTGTCGTCCAATGCACACTTGGGGCATAACTATCTGCACACCATTGAAGTCAGGTGGCTAAACTGTCGTCCAATGCACACTTGGGGCATAACTATCTGCACACCATTGAAGTCAGGTGGCTAAACTGTCGTCCAATGCACACTTGGGCATAACTATCTGCACACCATTGAAGTCAGGTGGCTAAACTGTCGTCCAATGCACACTTGGGGCATAACTATCTGCACACCATTGAAGTCAGGTGGCTAAACTGTCGTCCAATGCACACTTGGGGCATAACTATCTGCACACCATTGAAGTCAGGTGGCTAAACTGTCGTCCAATGCACACTTGGGGCATAACTATCTGCACACCATTGAAGTCAGGTGGCTAAACTGTCGTCCAATGCACACTTGGGGCATAACTATCTGCACACCATTGAAGTCAGGTGGCTAAACTGTCGTCCAATGCACACTTGGGGAATAACTATCTGCACACCATTGAAGTCAGGTGGCTAAACTGTCGTCCAATGCACACTTGGGGCATAACTATCTGCACACCATTGAAGTCAGGTGGCTAAACTGTCGTCAATCACACTCATATAGCATAACATATCTGCACACCATTGAAGACAAGTGGCTAAACTGTCGTCGAGCTCACACTT
>CM026395.1:26681143-26841584 GCA_014843695.1 Archivesica marissinica | reverse complement strand
GACAATATGGCATCGAAATAATGGTAAATGGGAAATACAACATCGCAATTGGACAATATGGCATCGAAATAATGGTAAATGGGAAATACAACATCGCAATTGGACAATATGGCATCGAAATAATGGTAAATGGGAAATACAACATTGCAATTGGACAATATGGCATCGAAATAATGGTAAATGGGGAATACAACATCGCAATTGGACAATATGGCATCGAAATAATGGTAAATGGGAAATACAACATCGCAATTGGACAATATGGCATCGAAATAATGGTAAATGGGAAATACAACATCGCAATTGGACAATATGGCATCGAAATAATGGTAAATGGGAAATACAACATCGCAATTGGACAATATGGCATCGAAATAATGGTAAATGGGAAATACAACATCGCAATTGGACAATATGGCATCGAAATAATGGTAAATGGGAAATACAACATCGCAATTGGACAATATGGCATCGAAATAATGGTAAATGGGAAATACAACATTGCAATTGGACAATATGGCATCGAAATAATGGTAAATGGGAAATACAACATCGCAATTGGACAATATGGCATCGAAATAATGGTAAATGGGAAATACAACATTGCAATTGGACAATATGGCATCGAAATAATGGTAAATGGGAAATACAACATCGCAATTGGACAATATGGCATCGAAATAATGGTAAATGGGAAATACAACATCGCAATTGGACAATATGGCATCGAAATAATGGTAAATGGGAAATACAACATCGCAATTGGACAATATGGCATCGAAATAATGGTAAATGGGAAAACAACATCGCAATTGGACAATATGGCATCGAAATAATGGTAAATGGGAATACACATCGCAATTGGACAATATGGCATCGAAATAATGGTAAATGGGAAATACAACATCGCAATTGGACAATATGGCATCGAAATAATGGTAAATGGGAAATACAACATCGCAATTGGACAATATGGCATCGAAATAATGGTAAATGGGAAATACAACATTGCAATTGGACAATATGGCATCGAAATAATGGTAAATGGGGAATACAACATCGCAATTGGACAATATGGCATCGAAATAATGGTAAATGGGAAATACAACATCGCAATTGGACAATATGGCATCGAAATAATGGTAAATGGGAAATACAACATTGCAATTGGACAATATGGCATCGAAATAATGGTAAATGGGAAATACAACATCGCAATTGGACAATATGGCATCGAAATAATGGTAAATGGGAAATACAACATCGCAATTGGACAATATGGCATCGAAATAATGGTAAATGGGAATACAACATCGCAATTGGACAATATGGCATCGAAATAATGGTAAATGGGAAATACAACATCGCAATTGGACAATATGGCATCGAAATAATGGTAAATGGGAAATACAACATCGCAATTGGACAATATGGCATCGAAATAATGGTAAATGGGGAATACAACATCGCAATTGGACAATATGGCATCGAAATAATGGTAAATGGGAAATACAACATCGCAATTGGACAATATGGCATCGAAATAATGGTAAATGGGAAATACAACATCGCAATTGGACAATATGGCATCGAAATAATGGTAAATGGGGAATACAACATCGCAATTGGACAATATGGCATCGAAATAATGGTAAATGGGAAATACAACATCGCAATTGGACAATATGGCATCGAAATAATGGTAAATGGGAAATACAACATCGCAATTGGACAATATGGCATCGAAATAATGGTAAATGGGAAATACAACATCGCAATTGGACAATATGGCATCGAAATAATGGTAAATGGGAAATACAACATCGCAATTGGACAATATGGCATCGAAATAATGGTAAATGGGAAATACAACATCGCAATTGGACAATATGGCATCGAAATAATGGTAAATGGGGAAATACAAATGCAATTGGACAATATGGCATCGAAATAATGGTAAATGGGAAATACAACATCGCAATTGGACAATATGGCATCGAAATAATGGTAAATGGGAATACAACATTGCAATTGGACAATATGGCATCGAAATAATGGTAAATGGGAAATACAACATCGCAATTGGACAATATGGCATCGAAATAATGGTAAATGGGAAATACAACATCGCAATTGGACAATATGGCATCGAAATAATGGTAAATGGGAATACAACATCGCAATTGGACAATATGGCATCGAAATAATGGTAAATGGAAATACAACATCGCAATTGGACAATATGGCATCGAAATAATGGTAAATGGGAAATACAACATTGCAATTGGACAATATGGCATCGAAATAATGGTAAATGGGAAATACAACATTGCAATTGGACAATATGGCATCGAAATAATGGTAAATGGGAAATACAACATCGCAATTGGACAATATGGCATCGAAATAATGGTAAATGGGAAATACAACATCGCAATTGGACAATATGGCATCGAAATAATGGTAAATGGGGAATACAACATTGCAATTGGACAATATGGCATCGAAATAATGGTAAATGGGAAATACAACATCGCAATTGGACAATATGGCATCGAAATAATGGTAAATGGGAAATACAACATCGCAATTGGACAATATGGCATCGAAATAATGGTAAATGGGAAATACAACATTGCAATTGGACAATATGGCATCGAAATAATGGTAAATGGGAAATACAACATCGCAATTGGACAATATGGCATCGAAATAATGGTAAATGGGAAATACAACATCGCAATTGGACAATATGGCATCGAAATAATGGTAAATGGGAAATACAACATTGGACAATATACGATGCAATGCAATGGGAACTAGACGATACAATGCATCGATGAATGCGATACGATGCAATGGTGATGCGACACAATACGATGCCCCCCCAATTGCAATGCGACACTATACGATGTAATGCGATGCGATGCGATACTATACGATGCAATGCGATGCGATGCGACACTATACGATGCAATGCGATGCGATGCGATACTATACGATGCAATGCGATGCGATGCGACACTATACGATGCAATGCGATGCGATGCGATGCGACACTATACGATGCAATGCGATGCGACACTATACGATGTAATGCGATGCGATGCGATGCTACACTATACGATGCAATGCGATGCGATGCGATGCGACACTATACGATGCAATGCGATGCGATGCGACACTATACGATGCGACACTATACGTTGCAATGCGATGCGATGCGACACTATACGATGCAATGCAATGCGATGCGACACTATACGATGCGACACTATACGTTGCAATGCGATGCGATGCGATGCGACACTATACGATGCAATGCAATGCGATGCGACACTATACGATGCGCCTTTTGGAATATGCTTGCAATTGGGACGATGGGCACCAATTCTTGGTTATACCAGTTGCCCAGCGATTGGACGACAGTTTAGCCACCTGACTTCAATGGTGTGCAGATAGTTATGCCCCAAGTGTGCGACTTCGACGACAGTTTACCCACCTGACTTCAATGGTGTGCAGATAGTTATGCCCCAAGTGTGCATTTGACGACAGTTTAGCCACCTGAATTCAATGGTATGCAGATAGTTATGCCCCAAGTGTGCATTGGACGACAGTTTAGCCACCTGACATCAATGTTGTGCAGATAGTTATGCCCCAAGTGTGCATTGGACGACAGTTTAGCCACCTGACTTCAATGGTGTGCAGATAGTTATGCCCCAAGTGTGCATTGGACGACAGTTTAGCCACCTGACTTCAATGGTGTGCAGATAGTTATGCCCCAAGTGTGCATTGGACGACAGTTTAGCCACCTGACTTCAATGGTGTGCAGATAGTTATGCCCCAAGTGTGCATTGGACGACAGTTTAGCCACCTGACTTCAATGGTGTGCAGATAGTTATGCCCCAAGTGTGCATTGGACGACAGTTTAGCCACCTGACTTCAATGGTGTGCAGATAGTTATGCCCCAAGTGTGCATTGGACGACAGTTTAGCCACCTGACTTCAATGGTGTGCAGATAGTTATGCCCCAAGTGTGCATTGGACGACAGTTTAGCCACCTGACTTCAATGGTGTGCAGATAGTTATGCCCCAAGTGTGCATTGGACGACAGTTTAGCCACCTGACTTCAATGGTGTGCAGATAGTTATGCCCCAAGTGTGCGCTCGACGACAGTTTAGCCACCTGACTTCAATGGTGTGCAGATAGTTATGCCCCAAGTGTGCGCTCGACGACAGTTTAGCCACCTGACTTCAATGTGTGCAGATAGTTATGCCAAGTGTGCGCTCGACGACAGTTTAGCCACCTGACTTCAATGGTGTGCAGATAGTTATGCCCCAAGTGTGCGCTCGACGACAGTTTAGCCACCTGACTTCAATGGTGTGCAGATAGTTATGCCCCAAGTGTGCGCTCGACGACAGTTTAGCCACCTGACTTCAATGGTGTGCAGATAGTTATGCCCCAAGTGTGCATTGGACGACAGTTTAGCCACCTGACTTCAATGGTGTGCAGATAGTTATGCCCCAAGTGTGCATTGGACGACAGTTTAGCCACCTGACTTCAATGGTGTGCAGATAGTTATGCCCAAGTGTGCATTGGACGACAGTTTAGCCACCTGACTTCAATGGTGTGCAGATAGTTATGCCCCAAGTGTGCATTGGACGACAGTTTAGCCACCTGACTTCAATGGTGTGCAGATAGTTATGCCCCAAGTGTGCGCTCGACGACAGTTTAGCCACCTGACTTCAATGGTGTGCAGATAGTTATGCCCCAAGTGTGCGCTCGACGACAGTTTAGCCACCTGACTTCAATGGTGTGCAGATAGTTATGCCCCAAGTGTGCGCTCGACGACAGTTTAGCCACCTGACTTCAATGGTGTGCAGATAGTTATGCCCCAAGTGTGCGCTCGACGACAGTTTAGCCACCTGACTTCAATGGTGTGCAGATAGTTATGCCCCAAGTGTGCGCTCGACGACAGTTTAGCCACCTGACTTCAATGGTGTGCAGATAGTTATGCCCCAAGTGTGCGCTCGACGACAGTTTAGCCACCTGACTTCAATGGTGTGCAGATAGTTATGCCCCAAGTGTGCGCTCGACGACAGTTTAGCCACCTGACTTCAATGGTGTGCAGATAGTTATGCCCCAAGTGTGCGCTCGACGACAGTTTAGCCACCTGACTTCAATGGTGTGCAGATAGTTATGCCCCAAGTGTGCGCTCGACGACAGTTTAGCCACCTGACTTCAATGGTGTGCAGATAGTTATGCCCCAAGTGTGCGCTCGACGACAGTTTAGCCACCTGACTTCAATGGTGTGCAGATAGTTATGCCCCAAGTGTGCATTGGACGACAGTTTAGCCACCTGACTTCAATGGTGTGCAGATAGTTATGCCCCAAGTGTGCATTGGACGACAGTTTAGCCACCTGACTTCAATGGTGTGCAGATAGTTATGCCCCAAGTGTGCATTGGACGACAGTTTAGCCACCTGACTTCAATGGTGTGCAGATAGTTATGCCCCAAGTGTGCGATCGACGACAGTTTAGCCACCTGACTTCAATGGTGTGCAGATAGTTATGCCCCAAGTGTGCACTCGACGACAGTTTAGCCACCTGACTTCAATGGTGTGCAGATAGTTATGCCCCAAGTGTGCGTTCGACGACAGTTTAGCCACCTGACTTCAATGGTGTGCAGATAGTTATGCCCCAAGTGTGCACTGGACGACAGTTTAGCCACCTGACTTCAATGGTGTGCAGATAGTTATGCCCCAAGTGTGCACTCGACGACAGTTTAGCCACCTGACTTCAATGGTGTGCAGATAGTTATGCCCCAAGTGTGCGCTCGACGACAGTTTAGCCACCTGACTTCAATGGTGTGCAGATAGTTATGCCCCAAGTGTGCACTGGACGACAGTTTAGCCACCTGACTTCAATGGTGTGCAGATAGTTATGCCCCAAGTGTATGCTCGACGACAGTTTAGCCACCTGACTTCAATGGTGTGCAGATAGTTATGCCCCAAGTGTGCGCTCGACGAGAGTTTAGCCACCTGACTTCAATGGTGTGCAGATAGTTATGCCACAAGTGTGCGCTCGACGACAGTTTAGCCACCTGACTTCAATGGTGTGCAGATAGTTATGTCCCAAGTGTGCGCTCGACGACAGCTTAGCCACATGACTTCAATGGTGTGCAGATAGTTATGTCCCAAGTGTGCGCTCCACGACAGCTTAACCACCTGACTTCAATGGTGTGCAGATAGCTATTCCCCAAGTGTGCGCTCGACGACAGTTTAACCACCTGACTTCAATGGTGTGCAGATAGTTATGCCCCAAATTTGCGCTCGACGACAGTTTAGCCACCTGAATTCAATGGTGTGCATATAGTTATGCCCCATATGTGCGCTCGACGACAGTTTAGCCACCTGACTTCAATGGTGTGCAGATAGTTATGTCCCTAATGTACGCTCGACAACAGCTTAGCCACCTGACTTCAATGGTGTGCAGATAGTTATGCCCCAAGTGTGCGCTCGACGACAGTTTAGCCACCTTACTTCAATTGTGTGCAGATAGTTATGCCCCAAGTGTGCGCTCGACAACAGTTTACAAACCTGACTTCAATGGTGTGCAGATAGTTATGCCGCAAGTTTGCGCTCGACGACAGTTTAGCCACCTGACTTCAATGGTGTGCAGATAGTTATGCCCCAAGTGTGCGCTCGACGACAGTTTAGCCACCTGACTTCAATGGTGTGCAGATAGTTATGCCCCAAGTGTGCGCTCGACGACAGTTTAGCCACCTGACTTCATAGTGTGCAGATAGTTATGCCCCAAGTGTGCGCGACGACAGTTTAGCCACCTGACTTCAATGGTGTGCAGATAGTTATGCCCCAAGTGTGCGCTCGACGACAGTTTAGCCACCTGACTTCAATGGTGTGCAGATAGTTATGCACCAAGTGTGCGCTCGACGACAGTTTAGCAACCTGACTTCAATGGTGTGCATATAGTTATGCCCCAAGTGTGCGCTCGACGACAGTTTAGGCACCTGACTTCAATGGTGTGCATATAGTTATGCCCCAAGTGTGCGCTCGACGACAGTTTAGCCACCTGACTTCAATGGTGTGCAGAGAGTTATGCCCCAAGTGTGCTCTCGACGACAGTTTAGCCACCTGACTTCAATGGTGTGCATATAGTTATGCCCAAGTGTGCGCTCGACGACAGTTTAGCCACCTGACTTCAATGGTGTGCAGATAGTTATGCCCCAAGTGTGCGCTCGACAACAGTTTAGCCACCTGACTTCAATGGTGTGCAGATAGTTATGCCCCAAGTGTGCACTCGACGACAGTTTAGCCACCTGACTTCAATGGTGTGCAGATAGTTATGCCCCAAGTGTGCGCTCGACGACAGTTTAGCCACCTGACTTCAATGGTGTGCAGATAGTTATGCCCCAAGTGTGCGCTCGACGACAGTTTAGCCACCTGACTTCAATGGTGTGCAGATAGTTATGCCCCAAGTGTGCGCTCGACGACAGTTTAGCCACCTGACTTCAATGGTGTGCAGATAGTTATGCCCCAAGTGTGCGTTCGACGACAGTTTAGCCACCTGACTTCAATGGTGTGCAGATAGTTATGCCCCAAGTGTGCTCTCGACAACAGCTTAGCCACCTGACTTCAATGGTGTGCAGAAAGTTATGCCCCAAGTGTGCGCTCGACGACAGTTTAGCCACCTGACTTCAATGGTTTGCAGATAGTTATGCCCCAAGTATGCGCTCGACGAAAGTTTAGCCACCTGACTTCAATGGTGTGCAGATAGTTATGCCACAAGTGTGCACTCGACGAGAGTTTAGCCACCTGAATTCAATGGTGTGCAGATAGTTATGCCCCAAATGTGCGCTCGACGACAGTTTAGCCACCTGACTTCAATGGTGTGCAGATAGTTATGCCCCAAGTGTGCGCTCGACGACAGTTTAGCCACCTGACTTCAATGGTGTGCAGATAGTTATGCCCCAAGTGTGCGCTCGACGACAGTTTAGCCACCTGACTTCAATGGTGTGCAGATAGTTATGCCCCAAGTGTGCGCTCGACGACAGTTTAGCCACCTGACTTCAATGGTGTGCAGATAGTTATGCCCCAAGTGTGCGCTCGATGACAGTTTAGCCACCTGACTTCAATGGTGTGCAGATAATTATGCCACAAGTGTGCGCTCGACGACAGATTAGCCACCTGACTTCAATGGTGTGCAGATAGTTATGCCCCAAATGTGCGCTCGACGACAGTTTAGCCATCTGACTTCAATGGTGTGCAGATAGTTATGCCCCAAGTGTGCGCTCGACGACAGATTGGCAACTTGACTTCAATGGTGTGCAGATAGTTATGCCCCAAGTGTACGCTCGACGACAGTTTAGCCACCTGACTTCAATGGTGTGCAGATAGTTATGCCACAAGTGTGCGCTCGACGAGAAGTTTAGCCACCTGACTTCATTGGGGTAACTGTATGCACACCATTGAAATCAGGTGCGAAAACAGTCATCTAATGCCTTTTACCGTCTGCACACCATTGAAATGAGGTGAGAAAGCTGTCATATAGAGCATATTGTGGCATTAAGCGTATGCATACCATTGAAATCAGGTGCGCAAATTGTCTTCCAATGACCTTAACTGTCTGCACACCATTGAACTCATGTAAGAAAACTGTCATATAGAATACTATTGTGGCCTCAACTGTGTGCACACCTTTGAAATCAGGTGAGAAAATTGTCATCTAATGCCATTAACTGTGTGCACACCATTGAAATAAGGTGCGACAAAATATGTCATATAGAGCACCATTGCAGCCTTAGCTATGTGCACACCATTGCAATCTGTTGGGAACACTGTCATATAGAGCAATAGTGTGGCATTAATTATCTACACACCATTGAAAGCATGTGCGACAACTGTCATCTAATGACCCTAACCGTCTGCACACCATTGAAATCAGGTGCGAAAACTGTCATATAATGCCCTTAAATATGTGCACACCATTGCAATCAGGTACGAAAACTCATCTAATGAATGTATCTTTCTGCACACCATTGAAATCATGTACGCACAATATTATGTAGAGCATATTGTGGCCATAACTCTCTGCACACCATTGAAATCAGGTGCAAAAACTGTCATATAATGCCCTTAACTGTGTGCACACCATTGAAATCAGGTGCAAATTATCATATAGAGCACTATTGTGGCCTTAACTGTCTGCACACCATTGAAATCAGGTACGAAAACTGTCATCTAATGCCCTTATCTGTGTGCACACCATTGAAATCAGATGCGAGAACTGTCATCTAATAACCCTATCTGTGTGCACACCATTGACATCAGGTGCGAACACTGTCATATAGAGCACTATTGTGGCCTTAACTGTCTTCACATCATTGAAATCACGTGCGACAACTGTCATCTAATGCACTTAACTGTGTGCACACCATTGAAATCAGGTGCGAAAACTGTCATCTAATGACCTTAACCGTCTGCACACTATTGAAATCAGGTGCGAAAACTGTCATATAATGACCTTAACCCTCTGTACACCATTGAAATCATGTGCCAAAACTGTCATATAATGCCCTTAACTGTGTGCCAACCATTGAAATCAGATCCGAGAACTGTCTTCTAATGACCTTAACTGTGTGCATACCATTGAAATCAGGAGCGAACACTGTCATATAGATCATTATTGTGGCCTGACCTGTGTGCACACCAGTGCAATCAGGTGCGAAAACTGTCATCCAATGGCCTTAACTGTGTGCACACCATTGAAATCAGGTGCGAAAACTGTCATATAGAGTACTGTTGTGGCCTTAACTGTGTGCACACCATTGAAATCAGGTGCGAAAACAGTCATATAGAGCACTATTATGGCCTTACCTGTGTGCACACTATTGAAATCAGGTGCGAAAACTGTCATATATGGCAATATGTTGGCAATAATTATCTGCACACCATTGAAATCAGGTGCGAAAATTGTCTTCTGATAGCCTTAACTGTGTTCACACCATTGAAATCAGGTGTGACAACTGTCATCTAATGCCTTTAACTGTTTGCACACCATTGAAATCAGGAGTGAACACTGTCATATAGAGCATTATTGTGGCTTTAACTGTGTGCAAACCATTGCAATCAGGTGCGTAAACTGTCATATAGAGCACTATTGTGGCCTCAACTCTCTGCACACCATTGCAATCAGGTGCGAAAACTGTCATATAGAGCATTATTGTAGCCTTAACTGTATGTATACCATTGAAATCAGGTGCGGATACTGTCATATAGAGCACTATTGTGGCATTAACTGTATGCACACCATTGAAATCAGGTAAGAAAACAGTCAAATAGAGAACTATTGTGGACTTAACTGTGTGCACACCATTGAAATCTGTTGCGAACACTGTCATATAGAGCAATAGTGTGGCCTTAATTATCTACACACCATTGAAAGCATGTGCGACAACTGTCATCTAATGACCCTAACCGTCTGCACACCATTGAAATCAGGTGCTAAAACTGTCATATAATACCCTTAACTGTGTGCATACCATTGCAATCAGGTACGAAAACTGTCATATAATGCCCTTAACTGTGTGCACACCATTGAAATCAGGTGCAAACATTTTCATATAGAGCACTATTGTGGCCTTACCTGTGTGCCCACCATTGAAATCAGGTGCGAAAACTGTCATATAATGCCCTTAACTGTGTGCACACCATTGGGATCAGGTGCAACAATTGTCATATAGAGCACTAGTTTGGCCTTAACGGTGTGCACACCATTGAAATCAGGTGCGACAACTGTCATCTAATGCCCTTAACTGTGTGCACACCATTGCAATTTTCAGGTGCGAAAACTGTCATATAATGACCTTAACCGTCTGCACACCATTGAAATCAGATGAGAGAACTGTCATCCAATGCCGTTAACTTTGTGCACACCATTGAAATCAGGTGCGAACACTGTCATATAAAACACTAGTTTGGCCGTAACTCTCTGCACACCATTGAAATCAGGTGCGAACACTGTCATCTAATGGCCTTAACTGTGTGCACACCATTATAATCAGGTGTTAAACTGTCATATAGAGCACTATTGTGGCCTTAATTATCTACACACCATTGAAAGTAGGTGCGACAACTGTCATCTAATGACCATAACCGTCTGCACACCATTGAAATCAGATGCTTCAACTGTCATCTAATGACCTTAACTGTCTGCACACCATTGAAATCAGGTGCGAATACTGTAATATAGAGCAATATTGTGGCCTTAACTATGTGCACACCATTAAAATCAGGTGCGGAAACTGTCATCTAATACCATTAACTGTGTGCACACCATTGAAATCAGGTACGAAAACTGTCATATCGAGCACTATTTTGGCCTTAATTATCTGCAAACCATTGCAATCAGTTGCGATAACTGCAATCAAATGGCATTAACTTTGTGCACACCATTGAAATCAGGTGCGAAAACTGTCATACAGAGAACTATTTTGGCCTTAATTATCTGCACACCATTGAAAGCAGGTGCGAAAACTGTCATATGATGACCTTAACCGTCTGTACACCATTGAAATCAGATCCGAGAACTGTCATCTAATGACCTTAACTGTGTGCCCACCATTGAAATCAGGTGCGTAAACTGTCAAATAGAGCACTAGTGCGGCCTTATCTATGTGCACATAATTGAAATCAGGTGCGTAAACTGTCAACTAATGCCTTTAACCGTCTGTACACTATTGAAATGAGGTGCGAAAACTGTCATATAGAGCATATTGTGGCATTCACGGTATGCATACAATTGAAATCAGGTGCTAAAACAGTCATCTAATGGCCTTACCTGTCTGCATATCATTGAAATCAGGTGCGAAAACTGTCATATCGAGCACTATTGCGGCCTTAACTATGTGCACATAATTGAAATCAGGTGCGAAAACTGTCATCTAATGCCTTTATCTGTGTGCACACCAATCAAATCAGGTACTAAATCTGTCATATAGAGCACTATTGTGGCCTTAATTATCTACACAACATTGAAAGCAGGTGCGACAACTGTCATCTAGTGACCATAACCGTCTGCACACCATTGAAATCAGATGCGAAAACTGTCATATAGAGCATATTGTGGCATTCACGGTATGCATACGATTGAAATCAGGTGCTAAAACAGTCATCTAATGGCCTTAACTGTCTGCACACCATTGAAATTAGGTGCGAATACTGTAATATAGAGCAATATTGTGGCGTTAACTATGTGCACACCATTGAATTCAGGTGCTGGAACTGTCATCTAATACCATTAACTGTGTGCACACCATTGAAATCAGGTACGAAAACTGTCATCTAATGGCCTTATCAATGTGCACACCATTGAAATCAGTTGCGAAAACTGTAATACAGAGCACTATTATGGCCTTATCTGTATGCACACCATTGCAATCAGGTGCGAACACTGTCATATAGAGCACTATGTGGCCTTAATTATCTGCAAACCATTGAAATCAGTTGCGATAACTGCAATCAAATGGCATTAACTGTGTGCACACCATTGAAATCAGGTGCGAAAACTGTCATATAGAGAACTATTTTGGCCTTAATTATCTACACACCATTGGAATCAGGTGCGAACACTGTCATATAGAGCACTATTTTGGCATTAATTATCTGCAAACCATTGAAATCAGTTGCGATAACTGCAATCAAATGGCATTAACTTTGTGCACACCATTGAAATTAGGCTCGAAAACTGTCATATAGAGAACTATTTTGGCCTTAATTATCTGCACACTATTGGAATCAGGTGGGAATACTGTCATTTAATGACCTTAACCGTCTGTACACCATTGAAATCAGGTGCGAAAACTGTCATCTAATGACCTTATCTTTGTGAACACCATTGAAATCAGGCGCGAACACTGTTATATAGAGCACTAGTGTGGCCTTAACTGTCTGCACACCATTGAAATCAGGTGCGAAAACTGTCATCGAATGCACTTAACTGTGTGTACATCAATGGAATCAGGTGCAACCATTGTCATATAGAGCACTAGTGTGGCCATAACTGTGTACACACCATTGAAATCAGGTGCGACAACTGTCATCTAATGCACTTAACTGTGTGCACACCATTGAAATCATGTGCGAAAACTGTCATCTAATGACCTTAACCGTCTGCACACCATTGAAAGCAGGTGTGAAAACTATCATCTAATGACCGTAACCGTCTGCACACCATTGAAATCATGTGTGAAAACTGTCATGTAATGCCCCTAACTGTGTGCACACCATTGAAATCAGATGTGAGAACTGTCATCTAATGACCTTATCTGTGTGAACACCATTGAAATCAGGTGCGAACACTGTCATATAGAGCAATATTGTGACCTTAACTGTCTGCACACCATTGAAATCAGGTGCGAAAACTGTCATCTAATGCCCTTAACTGTGTGCACATCAATGGAATCAGGTGCAACAATTGTCATATAGAGCACTAGTGTGGCCATAACTGTGTACACACCATTGAAATCAAGTGCGACAACTGTCATATAATGCACTTAACTGTGTGCACACCATTGAAATCAGGTGCGAACATTGCCATCTAATGCCCTTAACTGTGTGCACACCATTAAAATCAGGTGCTAAAACTGTCATATAATGGCCTTAACTGTCTGCACACCATGGAAATCAGGTTCGAAAACTGTCATATAGAGCACTATTGTGGCCTTAATTGTCTGCACACCATTGCAATAAGGTGCGAAAACTGTCATATAGAGCATATTTTGGCATTAACTGTCTGCACACCATTGAAATCAGGTGCGAAATCTGTCATATAATGGCCTTAACTGTCTGCACACCATTGAAATCAGGTGCGAAAATTGCCATATAATGCCCTTAACTGTGTGCACACCATTGAAATCAGGTGCGAAAACTGTCATCTAATGACCTTAACTGTCTGCACACCATTGAAATCAGGTGTGAAAATTGCCATCTAATGACCTTAACTGTCTGCACACCATTGAAATCAGGTGCGAAAGCTGTCATCTAATGACCTTATCTGTGTGCACACCATTGAAATCAGGTGCGAACATTGCCATCTAATGCCCTTAACTGTGTGCACACCATTGAAATCAGGTGCGAACATTGCCATCTAATGCCCTTAACTGTCTGCACACCATTGAAATCAGGTGCGAACATTGCCATCTAATGCCCTTAACTGTGTGCACACCAGTGTGTAGAAAAGATGTGGTATAAGAATTCAGACCATTGTTTGGCATACTGTATTATTTGGCGGAGGAATACAGTGTGTAAACACAGTGATGTTATTCACAGGTGAGCACTGGCTATGTGAAGCGTTATATTTGGAAGAGTTTTGCGCTTTTGCAGTTTGGTTTGAATACCTCTTCACAGTGGATGTGGTATCAGAAGAAATGAAAGATTGGAAATATAAATGAACCGACTGTATGTTTTAACTTTTTACTATCTATTTAATAGGCAATTTATTTGTTGTTTTACAACCAGAATCATATACACATATAACAGCGAGAACGCATGACGTTGATACGTCTTATAGGTTAAACACACAGAAAATGATGTGACGTATTACGATATGACGTATACATTCATATATACGTCATTCGTCATGCATCGAAGTGTGTTAATAATATCCGTATAACAGTATATACATGGTACACATGAATCACAAATCAAATAGATCAGTAGTATGCATCTAGAGCGATGATTCACAATAGAAATGAAAAACATGCAACACTCCTCTGAGGTAGACGTCTAATATGTTATATTAGGCTATACTGGAAACGGAAACGGAGGTAACATTTTTGGCGAGTAGCAGTAACTTCTCTTGCATCTATCTTTACAACACAGTTTCTTCCCTTTCTTTAAGCAGTCTTTGTTTGCTATACACTCATCCTGACTGTTGATGTAGACGGGACATGGTCGACTGGTTCCCGGAAATGTAAATACTCGTGGACATTTTTCTGAAAATAAAGTGAAAAAAAACGTTATACTAATGTAGCATTGCATATAACCATCAACACAACTCCAGTCGTTCTACTGTCAATGTATGTATTATAGTCAAGACATGATAAGGATATCTCAAGAACACCGCTAGTCCGAACAATATCACGGCCAATAACGCAATACATGTCCGACCGATATATCGGCCAATAACACAATACATGTCCGAACAATATCTCGGCCAATAACACAATACATGTCCGAACAATATCACGGCCAATAACAAAATACATGTCCGACATATATATCGGCCAATAACACAATACATGTCCGAACAATATCTCGGCCAATAACACAATACATGTCCGAACAATATCTCGGCCAATAACACAATACATGTCCGAACAATATCACGGCCAATAACACAATACATGTCCGACCGATATATCGGCCAATGACTCAATACATGTCCGAACAATATCTCGGCCAATAACACAATACATGTCCGACCAATATCACGGCCAATAACACAATATATGCCCGACCGATATCACGGCCAATAACACAATATATGCCCGACTGATATCACGGCCAATAACACAATATATGCCCGACCAATATCACGGCCAATAACACAATAAATGTCCGACCGATATCACGGCCAATAACACAATAAATGTCCGACCGATATCACGGCCAATAACACAATAAATGCATGGCCGAACAATATCTCGGCCAATAACGCAATACATGTCCGACCGATATCACGGCCAATAACACAATACATGTCCGAACAATATCTCGGCCAATAACACAATACACGTCCGAACAATATCTCGGCCAATAACACAATACATGTCCGACCAATATCTCGGCCAATAACACAATACATGTCCGAACAATATCTCGGCCAATAACACAATACATGTCCGACCAATATCTCGGCCAATAACACAATACATGTCCGAACAATATCTCGGCCAATAACACAATACATGTCCGACCAATATCACGGCCAATAACACAATATATGCCCGACCGATATCACGGCCAATAACACAATAAATGTCCGACCGATATCACGGCCAATAACACAATACATGTCCGAACAATATCTCGGCCAATAACACAATACACGTCCGAACAATATCACGGCCAATAACGCAATACATGTCCGACCAATATCACGGCCAATAACGCAATACATGTCCGACCGATATATCGGCCAATAACGCAATACATGTTCGACCGATATATCGGCCAATAACACAATACATGTCCGACCGATATATCGGCCAATAACACAATACATGTTCGACCGATTTCACAGCCAATAACGCAATACATGTCCGACCGATATATCGGCCAATAACACAATACATGTCCGACCGATATCACGGCCAATAACGCAATACATGTCCGACCGATATATCGGCCAATAACACAATACATGTCCGACCGATATCACGGCCAATAACGCAATACATGTCCGACCGATATATCGGCCAATAACACAATACATGTCCGACCAATATCTCGGCCAATAACACAATACATGTCCGACCAATATCTCGGCCAATAACACAATGCATGTCCGACCGATATATCGGCCAATAACACAATACATGTCCGACCAATATCTCGGCCAATAACACAATACATGTCCTACTGATACCACGGCCAATAACACAATACATGTCCGACCGATATATCGGCCAATAACACAATACATGTCCGACCAATATCTCGGCCAATAACACAATACATGTCCTACTGATACCACGGCCAATAACACAATACATCTTCAACCAATATTACTGTCAAGTACACAAGACATGTTCGACCAATATCACGGCAATTACGCAAGACACATTTAATAGAGTTGTCCTTCCATTCACTAGTGTGCACTAGTGTTCATCAGTTCGTATGTCCGACTTATCGCAGTGGCTAACGCGTTCGCTTCTCACCAATGCAACCCGGGTTCGATCCTCGGCTCGTAGATGGTACGGTGATCGCCAGATCGGACAGGTGGGTTTTCTCCGGATACTCCGGTTTCCTCCCACATGAAGGACCACATTTACGCTCTCATATGCGCCCATGAGAGTAATAAATATAATTTATGAAAGCTTGTTTCGCAATCGTTGTAAAATAAATAACGTTTATGTCCGGCTGTTCTTGCCATAATCTGTATAGCACTAAGTGCGCCGATCTCACTTAGCTTGTCCATTCTATATAATTAGTTCGAGTATTGCGGGAGTTTAAAATAATCACTGTGACGGTTGTTGTTCGCCAGCCCTCAGGCTAAATACCAAGGTTATATGTTCCCTATTTAGTTTAAACTTTATTTATTTTACAACCATTGCGAAGCCAATTTTAACAACTTATATTAATCACCTTAGTTGGCGAGGATGAAAGCCATCTCACATACTTCCTGGTTCGATGATCGAACCCGGGTTGCATTTGTGTGAAGCGACCGCGCAAACCACTGTGCTAATCGGACACCCTATTTCGCTACATACCGCTGAATGAAATATGTCCACATTGTCATCTAGTACTAGTTTCTAGTTGAATAGTTTAGGCATGCAACGACATAAAATGTAGCACACGATGAATGGTCAAACCTCTAATAAATAGCACACCTGAACATAGAGCACCAGATTCTAATGGATACCATTTGAGTCTCTTGTCAACCAAGTATCAATGCATTTTTATCATGTCAACAAAAATACTTTTTAACAATACCACGTCTAACCCATTTGAACAGGCTTTGCTTATATGCTTAACATCAGCTGACAATACTTACTTAATTCTGGTGGCATTATAAATGGTCCACAACATAATCCATTGGAACATTTTGAACCCTTGGGACACACTGGACATCGTCCTGGAACGGATATCTGCCCGTTGGGACATCGCTTAATAGTTATTGATTTGCAGCATAATCCATTGGAACATTTTGAACCCTTGGGACAAAATGGACATCTTCCTGGGACGGGTATGCCCCCGTTGGGACATCGCTTAAGTGTTATTGATTTGCAGCATAATCCATTGGAACATTTTGAACCCTTGGGACAAAATGGACATCTTCCTGGGACGGGTATGCCCCCGTTGGGACATCGCTTAAGAGTTATTGATTTGCAGCATAATCCATTGGAACATTTTGATCCCTTGGGACAAACTGGACATCTTCCTGGAACGGATATCTGCCCGTTGGGACATCGCTTAATAGTTATTGATTTGCAGCATAATCCATTGGAACATTTTGAACCCTTGGGACAAACTGGACATCTTCCTGGAACGGGTATCTGCCCGTTGGGACATCGCTTAAGAGTTATTGATTTGCAGCATAATCCATTGGAACATTTTGAACCCTTGGGACAAAATGGACATCTTCCTGGGACGGGTATGCCCCCGTTGGGACATCGCTTAAGAGTTATTGATTTGCAGCATAATCCATTGGAACATTTTGATCCCTTGGGACAAACTGGACATCTTCCTGGAACGGATATCTGCCCGTTGGGACATCGCTTAAGAGTTATTGATTTGCAGCATAATCCATTGGAACATTTTGAACCCTTGGGACACACTGGACATCGTCCTGGAACGGATATCTGCCCGTTGGGACATCGCTTAAGAGTTATTGATTTGCAGCATAATCCATTGGAACATTTTGAACCCTTGGGACACACTGGACATCGTCCTGGAACGGATATCTGCCCGTTGGGACATCGCTTAAGAGTTATTGATTTGCAGCATAATCCATTGGAACATTTTGAACCCTTGGGACACACTGGACATCGTCCTGGAACGGATATCTGCCCGTTGGGACATCGCTTAAGAGTTATTGATTTGCAGCATAATCCATTGGAACATTTTGAACCCTTGGGACACACTGGACATCGTCCTGGAACGGATATCTGCCCGTTGGGACATCGCTTAAGAGTTATTGATTTGCAGCATAATCCATTGGAACATTTTGAACCCTTGGGACACACTGGACATCGTCCTGGAACGGATATCTGCCCGTTGGGACATCGCTTAAGAGTTATTGATTTGCAGCATAATCCATTGGAACATTTTGAACCCTTGGGACACACTGGGCATCTTCCTGGAACGGGCATCTGTCCCCTGGGACATATCTCGCGAAGCATAGATCGGCAGCATGCTCCTTTATAACATTCCGAGCCAGTAGGACATGTTGGTATTTTCACATTGGAGACTGGTGAAAATGGCATGTCACATCTGCCTGGAACTGGCCTTTTACCAGGAGGACATGGCTGTATACGCCCGCAACATACCCCGTTATAGCATGAGGCACCCATGGGGCATGCGGGGAATGGTGTTGGCGCTGCTGGCCAACGCAACAGACCTTCACATTTCCCAGGTACTACTGTTTCACCTAATGGACAGTTGCTTCTGGGTGGTCCTGAAATAGAGAGTTATAGCGGTTAATAATTTATTATCACCTAGGTCAAGTTTAGTATGTAATATATGAGTTAACGATTATTTGAATATATTAACCATTATATTTGACAGTTTGCACATAGGAATACTTCTTTTTTGGACTAGCATCACGTGATTACAGACACTGAGGAGTTTAATCCAATATAAGCGAATGTCGCGTTCAGGGCGTGGCTAACCGTTTTCGGAATTTTCTACTTTCAGTGAGCTAGAATGAAACGCCCAATTTCCAAATGCACTGTTTACTGATAATAATTCACTAACGCCTCACCCCCATAGCTTTTACTGACCCCACACAACTTCGTGGAGGGTCAGTAGCAAGCAAATAACTAATAGTAACGCCTTCGGACTGAGGCTGTGTGTGACGTCATGCAAACGTGTCGTTCTGATGCGTAGGAATTAACAACTTATGCATAGTACTGCCTGCGTGGTTAATTCCTGCGCATCACAACTCCAAACAGACGAATCTGTAGTCCAGTGGTAACACGCTGGACTGGTAATCCAGGGATCGCAGCTTCGATCCCCCGTCTGACCCTAATACAATTAACAGTCTTTCAGATGGGACTTTAAACCGAGGGCTCGTGTCGGTGTTGTACGCCGTGCACGTAAAAGAACCAGAGGATACTCTAGAATGGGTCTCTGTCTGTATCATTGCACTATCCTCCAACAATCTAAAATGAATAATCTCTTCAGGAGGCGTCACTCACATGGGCAACCGGTAGCGACGATAAATAAACGTAAAATACATACACCGATAAACAACGACAAGACAAATGTTATTTCCTAAACATATACTCCTTTTCTTGTCAACAGTTCAGTTCTAAATATTGCTCAAGATTCTAAACTGTACGTGTGTATCACACACAGAACATTTTTGTTAATCCCAGTTGATCAAAAAATAATAAACAGGCGCATATAGGCCCGGGCCTGCAGATTACTACATAAAATGAAACCTCCAAATAGGCCTAAAATGCAATCAAGAGTTTGAATGGATATTAACATCTGTATGGAATAGAATCTAGACCTGAGATCACATATCTCAAGACGTTATCAAATACGTCTGTAGTTATAGTGACATCTCCACTATCTGTACTAAATTTGATATAATTGATCAAAAATACATGTACATATGAAAGCCTAAAACATAAATTAAAATGCATCGGAATGCACCATCGGCGTTCTAGGATGCAGAATGTTCATACCCCTACAGCACCAATGTACGTAATTGCGTCCATGGTCCAGTGGTAGAGCGTCGGATTTGGAATCGAACGGTCCCGGGTTCGATACACGGTCAGGCCACGTATGTAGTGTCATTGAGCAAGGCACCTCACACACATTGCTTAGTACTGGTTAACCACTTAGGTCGGCTAAACCTGCCCAGGAAAGCATGTCCAGGTCCCCGCAAGGGTTTTGACATTAATGGAACATACATACCTTCAGTGCTTACGTTTATTAGTCGGGCATATACATTCAAAAAGGCTATCTACGACCCTGGTAGCTAATATGTAAAATTGAAAGCTAAATAGACAGCAATCCCAAGATACAAAATATAAGAAAAGCAAGTATTCCAACAGACGGACATCAGGAGTTGTGTCTTCATACAGTCAAACCTGTCTTGAGCAGCCAGCCAAGGGAATCACAGAGAGTGGCTGCTTAATACAGGTTGGCTGCTAAATAGAGATGCCCACTAACACAGGCTTGATTGTATATATATAGTACGGATCATGCTATTATTGAAAGCAGTTACAGCAAACTCACCAATAATGATGTTAGGTCGGCAGCAGAAACTGTTAATGCATTTATAGCCGCTACCACATACCGGCTTCTTTCCCGATTTCATATTGCACGAGGCTCCTTGATCCCAGCCTTTAGGACACGCTTCGTCCCGGCAACAATAACCACGTTCACAGCTGTATCCCGACCCGCATGGTTTATCTGGTATAGAACATTTAGGTCCTACGGCTCCGGAAGCACAAAATGGTCTCATTGGTGGGTTTATGAGTGAGACACACATGCATCGACCTCTAACACACCGGGAACCAGACGGACACGGCTTATCGGTGCCACATGAACGTTTGGAGAGTAGCAAACACTCGTCTATTGGAGGTCTTCCTGTCAACACTGTAATACAGATAAACATATCTAATAGAACAAGTTATTAAAAAAGTTATAATTATTATCAATTTAAGTAATGAATAGCGAGTTAATTATTTCCATCGGGCGTATGAACTACATTGAGCTTGTTTAAATTATTTCCATCGGGTGTATGAACTACATTGAGCTTGTTTAAATTATTTCCATCGGGTGTATGAACTACATTGAGCTTGTTTAAATTATTTCCATCGGGCGTATGAACTACATTGAGCTTGTTTAAATTATTTCCATCGGGTGTATGAACTACATTGAGCTTGTTTAAATTATTTCCATCGGGCGTATGAACTACATTGAGCTTGTTTAAATTATTTTCATCGGGCGTATGAACTACATTGATCTTGTTTAATGTTCGCATCCACACAAATTAAACACGTCCAATGTAGTTCATACCGCGATGAAACCAATTAACCCGCGATTCACTAATATACGTAACTAGAATAAGATATGTCATCACCAATCCTGCTACATAGCAGTAGCTTTGTTGAGAATAATTCGCTTCAGAAATTGACTCTAATAAACTGAAAGTACATGCTGTTTGAGTTTGTGTTTGTAGTTCTGTTTTAGTTTTATACGTATGACTATATTAAACTATACCAAAAAAGTATAAGAACTTACCAGACGTGAAAATATAAAATGTCAACCCAAGAACGAATTGAAGCTCCATATCTAATAGTTTGTCTTGCTTTGAAAAAGAGTAAAACTCACCGCTTATTTATACGGATTTGAAATCAGGTCAGGTCCTGTTATTGTTTTTCAGGCAGTTATAGGTAAGACGAAACTTGTGTCATCATACGGAGAAACGTGTTTAAACTACGTTGAATAATCAGTGTGACGTTAACGTCGACCTACGCTAAAAATGTTAAAGGTACTTGTGATAATATATTATCTGAATTGTACATTGGTTTGTTTAATGTCTACGTGAAAAACGCGCAGTTCAGGTTAGAACCCAAACAGAGAAATGTCTGGTATAATTAGGTAGAAAATAGATACACCCTGTATATATTATAGTTCGCTCTTTTTGTCACATGTCATCTAATAAATTTCAGATTGGCCGATAGATACGGTCATTTAACATAAGTAGGATATGATCATTTTAATTCTGGACCTGCCAAAAAGCGATTCCCGTATAAGGCGTAGTTACGACCATTTGACAGTTCGTCAAGGACATCATGTGTTGTCTCCCTTATTCCATTATCGTAGGATTCCTCATTATTCTACTGTTTCAATGTGCTAACATAGTATCGGATACAACTTAAATAGCTGGGGGCTACATGTATTAAATCATGACAATACGGGCATTACACGTATTAAATCATAACAATGCGGGATTGCATGTATTAAATCATGACAATACGGGTGTTATACATATTAAATCACGACAATATGGGGTTACACGTATTAAATCATGACACTACGGGGTTACACATATTAAATCACGACAATATGGTGGTTACACGTATTAAATCATGAAACTACGGGGGCTACACTTATTGAATCATGACAATACGGGGGCTACACGTATTAAATCACGACAATATGGGGGCTACACGTATTAAATCATGACAATATGGGTGTTACACGTATTAAATCATTACAATATGGGGCTACACGTATTTAAATCATGACACTATGGGGGCTAAGCGTATTAAATCATTACAATACGGGGGCTTCACGTATTATATCATGACAATACGGGGGCTACACATATTGAATCATGACACTACGGGGGCTACACGTATTAAATCACGGCAATATGGGGGTTACACGTATTAAGTCACGACAATATGGGGGCTACACGTATTAAATCGTGACAATATGGGGGCTACACGTATTAAATCGTGACAATACGTGGGATACACGTAGTAAATCATGACAATACGTGATGATAAATAAAGTATCAATACCCCTGCCTCGACGCCAAACATCTCATTGTTGTTGATTTTAACAATGTAGTGTTTGCTACAACTACCTTTAAATTAAAATATGTTGTTGTGTTTTAACATTTATTATTTTATGCTAATTATTTTTGGTTGTAACAAGTGTGTATTTTCTTATACTACAGGGGTTCATTTACGTGGACCTAAGGCATACAACGACTGTTGTTCTAATGATCTCCTCTGAGGTATATAATACATGCAATATGTGACATCCATGGTCCAATGGTAGAGCGTCGGATTTGGAATAGATCGGTCCCGGGCTCGATACTCAGTCAGGCCACGTATGTAGTGTCATTGAGCAAGGCACCTCACACACATTGCTTAGTACTGGTTAACCGCTTAGGACGGCTAAGCCTGCCCAAGGAAACATGTCTAGGTCCCCGCAAGGGTTTTGACATTAATGGAACGTACATACATATGTAAACTAAATGTCAATCTTCTTTACACGCATAGCACGTCTTTGGAAGTCATGATAGTGTAGTGGTAGCGCGTTCGCTTCAGGTGCGAAATCCCCGGTGTTTCACGTTACCTCTTCTCTCTCCCTCGCAGCGATGGCTTCCATCAGGAATGAGGTCTGAGAACGATTAATATAAGTTGTACGAACTTGTTTCGCAATCGAGCTAAGATAAAGGAATAAGGAAATAACAGTACTGGGTATAGTCGCCACCACGTCTTGCTGCCACGTACCGTCGCTCTGTCCGGATTCTAGCCCATGCATGCTCACCGGCTGATGTTACAAGTTTGATTAAAACAGACAAGCCAGTTCTATATGGTGTTTTAGATCAAAATTCTACTCATAAGCATTTACTATTAGTCTATACAAATTTATTTTAGCTCCATTGCGAAACAAATCTTTACAACTTATATTAATCCCTCTCTGATGGAATCCATCGCAACGATGGAGAGAGATGAGGCAACGTGGAATTTAAATGCCGTGCCCAATCGTAACGGCTCCAAACCCGTGTGTGTGTATTTTACGTTAATTTATCGTCGCTACCGGTTGCCCATATGAGCGACGCCTCCTGAAGAGATTAGTCATTTTAGAATTTTGGAGAATAGTGCAATGATACAGATAGAGACCCATTCCAGGGTCTCCTCTGGTTCATTTACGTGCACGATGTTAAGCACCGACACGAGACCTCGGTTTAACGTCCCATCTGAAAGACTGTTAATTTTATTAGGGTCAGACGGGGAATCGAAGCTGCGATCCCTGGATTACCAGTCCAGCGTGTTACCACTGGACTACAGATCTGTCTGTCTCCAAACCCGGAACCTTTCTCACCTGAAGCAAACGCGCTACCATTGCGCTATCACGACTTCCACTTTAATTCCACATATTAATACTAATGAAATGTACATGCCAACCATAGATCTACTGTTCACTATCAGCATTGACATGTCAATTCAGACATATCGAAAACTGACTCATTAAACAATTAATACACAGCAGTTATTATTCGACTGTGCATGTACTGCATCACTATTTTCTTGTAAAAAAAAGGTTCATGAACATGTTTAATAATACGTTTATTGACATTTAAATGACTAGTATATAGACGATGTATTTTTTAGTTGTATTTAGCATTTATGTGTTGTTACTCATTGCGGTATATATGTACATATAAACATATGTGAAGCACTGCTTCACCAAACAATTATTGATTATTGTATATTTTATACACATTATTTTAGATCGATTGCGAAACAAGCGTTTACGACATTAATTTAATCGCTCTCTAGGAGTGAGAGAGATGAGGCAATGTGGAATCTTAATACCTTGACTATCGGCCCAATGCCTAAGGCTGTACGGCTGAGTGAGAACTCCGGTGGACCTTTCACGCCTGGGGTTCGAG
This sequence comes from Archivesica marissinica, assembly GCA_014843695.1. Classification (NCBI taxonomy): domain Eukaryota; kingdom Metazoa; phylum Mollusca; class Bivalvia; order Venerida; family Vesicomyidae; genus Archivesica; species Archivesica marissinica. The sequence continues at coordinate 26,816,187 of CM026395.1, read as the reverse complement.
CGAACGCGCAACCACTGCGCGCTATCACGACTTACATATTTTAGTCTGTTCACAGGACATCCGGAAGTGATCATCGTCTTTCTCACCAGCAATGTCCAGTCTGACTCACTATTATGATAATTTCCTCCCAATTTATGGAGTTTATGTGAGCGACTAACTGTGCGTGCATTATTCTGTAGTGTAATGTGACATCAGTGTTGACATCAGCAAACAATAGGCCTCTTATTTTTTATTTTTCTTCAACGTAACAGGAGCGAATTTTGGCGCATTATGTAGACCTATATTGTGACGTCATAGTGTTTAATTTAGTATGACGTCATACTATTAAATCACGTAATACCAGTTCTTGCTGCGGTATTCCTTCGTGCGGTGTAGTGGGTTCGTAGATATTTATTAATTATATTAGCTGCAGCATGAAGAACTAATGATAGTTACTTATTGTTTTCTATTTGCATGCCCTAACCAATCCACTATGAAAACGTTGATCAATACAAGTTAGGCCTACACAGGTTGAAATCACAGGCACCAGACACATAAAAAAAAATTAGTTTTGGCCTATGGTCATATATTAAGTAATATATAATAAAGGCAACCAACGAAATTGAAACATGCATGCAGAAACATCGACGAGAAACTAGGTAAAAACGACCAGATCACTGATATGCCCTCGTGGTCCCGACCGGAAGACCTTATTCTATCAACAAATACTTTTTTATTTCATGGAGATCGGTCAAATAACACCAGAATGGCACATTGTTTCATCGTGAACAGCAGGACATGAAATGTTGTCGTTTTGTGAATGTTGTGTCTGGTGCCTGTGGTTGAAATAGCCCGGCGTTACCGGTTTTCGGCAATGCAGTACATGTATTAGGGACTCCTAGAATAACTAGGTTTGCGCACAGGCACAAGACACACTTGTTTTGCCCTATGATCATATAGTAAGTAATGTTTACTGCAGGCAACCAACGGAAATAAAACATGCATGCAGAAACATCGACGAGAAACTAAGTAAAATCGACCAGATCACTGATATGTGTCTGTGGGTTTATATTAGTTAGAGTGCCTCTGTGACATCACATGGACCTGAATGCGAAACATGATGAACATTGATATTTTAATAAATAAATAAAGACTGTTAATTTTATTAGCGTCAGACGGGGGATCGAACCTGCGATCCCTGGATTACCAGTCCAGCGTGTTACCACTGGACTAGTAGGACTACAGATCAGTTTCTTTACTTTTTTTACATCAATATATTGTATATCTTGTTCCGGCATTATTATTGACAATTTACATAATTATACTTATTATATATTATGCATTCATACAGTCCAACGAACCCCAGAACGACAAGAAAATGGTATAAATGTAAGTTTTATATATAGAGAGAGTGGTGGAACCTATGCTCGGCGTATTCCTATGCTCGGTGTATTTTCCATTTTCATCCGTATTTAAAATATTGATATAGTTCTAAGCTAAGTTCGTCGACAGAGCTGAAGCATGGTTCAATAGCATTTCGTTGAGTGTATCGGTAGGCTGATGCATGACTTGTCCAGCAGACGAATATAAACAAGCAACTCATTGTGAGAATATTTCCATCGAAATTGTTACGGTGTATGGGCAATTATGGTAGCTATCCGAATTTAAAAACTCTACACCTAACCCGAAAAATAGTTTCTATACCGTTTCTGATTTTTACTCAATGATGTACTATATTAAAATAAGATATTAAACAAGTATGCCGTGCATAGGTGCCCTGAAGTCTAGAGTTCCCCATATAAACCAGTGCCGACCGACACGGTTGCGATAGCTGTATTGAGCAGCAAGGTCACGTGATGAAGCTAAAACTGTCGACAAGTGTGTTTTGAAAGTTGTTTTCACGACTTAAGAAAATAATAATATACGGCATGTGCAATTAACATTGTATACTGGGAGAGAGAAGAGGCAACGTTTAATTTAAATGCCTTGTCTAAGGTGTCAATCGTAAATGCTCCAGTTGTGCTCGAACTTTGAACGCTCAACCACTGCGCTATCACGACTTCCACTTGCCGACTTTTCAAACCCTCAAAGTGCACTTAATGTGTGGACACACTATGATTGGGGTATACATCGATACTACCTGGAGCGCAGGGTATTCGATAGCATGTCCATGAACGAACTTCATCACAGACACAGTCATGTGAAGTTAACGACCATAGCCACTCGACAATGAAGGTCACACACTGCGGCACAATCGTAACGGCTCCAGCGGGGCTCGAACTCAGGACCTTTCGCACCGGAAGCGAACGCGCATCCACGGCGTTATCACGACTTCCACTGCATATATGTCGTAGCTATTCGATGTAGCCTATTATTCAATCTTATTTGAATCGTATTACAATTCAGAATGTTTCGTTTGTTTGTTCTCTATTTGTTAAAACTTGCTGACTTTGGGGATACGGAATCAGTTTTCCTATTCCGACGAATCAGCCACTGTGTTCGAGTGGTTACGCTTACTTGCATACCAATCTAACCAATCTTCACTGATGGTCAGGGTTCGAGCCCCGTTCAAGCCGTATCTCTTTATATGAAAACGTTGGGTGTTTCTTACGGAGGTTGGTGCACTAAGTACGTGTTAACCCCTGGATCATGCCTATGACCGGTGTTGTTAGGTAAACTGTCCGCCGTCGATATTAGCCCAAAATGGTGCTGATGAAAGGGTAAAACCCGAACAAACAAATAAGCATACACACATATTCCAACGATAGAAATGCTGTGTGCATTATAAGCCCAGTTTAATAGCATGCAATAATATTGATAAATCTCAAATTTCAAATACACAGGACAACACGGGAAGATACCCGAATGAAGGGGTCACATGAGAATGTCGTACATGATCGAAGATCTTCTAAGCAGGGGTCAACATCCGAGTCTGATCGAAGACATTCTTTGCATGCACCAACACTCGGGTTAGATCGAAGATCTTCTAAACAGGGGTCAACCTCCGAGTCCGATCGAAGAAGTTCTTTGCATGCACCAGCACTCGGGTTAGATCGAAGATCTTCTAAGCAGGGACCAGAATCGGAGTCCGACCGAAGAACTAGTAAGCATGGACCAGCACTCGGGTTAGACCGAAGACCTTCTGACCAGGGAGCAGCACTCGTGTTACATCGAAATCCTTCTATGCAGGATCAACACTTCAGTGTGGATAGAGAACACAGGTAAAGTGTGCAATACTTTTGAAAATGTATTGTTCTGCTTCGGAAAAGGGACGCTCTTAACCCATTCAACACCAAGTAACTGACATGGACTTGTGCATGACCAATAAATTAATATGAAAATTACATTTGGACCAGTTCATTTATCAAAATGGGTAATTTTTGTCTAAAAATAGTAATATTACTGGCAAACAGTGCAGATCCTGATGAGACGATTCGTCACGAGCCGGCTCATCTGGATCTACATATGTTGTATGCATATTGAGAGGCCTGTGGTGTTGAAAGTGTTAATGAGCACACTGTTAGGTTATATTTTAAGGATACTGATATTGTTATACTAATTATTGTACCTGTTGCTATGTTACACAAATGTATATATGTGCCTTATAATCTGTTGGCTAATATCACATCTGACTCATGCTCGTATGTAATATTGTATTGTCGAATATATTACATATCAGTATCGCAGCCAGAGGCTAATTTCAACCGTGGCAATCTAGGGGGTCCGGGGGCATGTTCCCCTTAAAATTGTATAGAGTATAGAAGCGAGTTCCTGCGTTTTCTGATTTAATGAGTTTAGACGTATACTTATGTACTGACCTTTCAGCTCTCTAGCAGTCAACATTTTATACAGCAAAGGAATTATGTTTGGCATTTTATTTATTTAATTGTTTCCTTTGGAAATTTTAACCGAGGCTACTGCCTCGGTGTGCCTCAGTGTGACTGCATATACAATAAAATATTGTTAATCTGTGGCTTGACGGTGTTGCCATGGTGCAGCAGAATCCCAGACCTCTCAAGCTGTGTGCGTGCGCTTTCATTTAATAGCCGGCAGCAGCTCATATTTAATTACTGTTGCATAATAGTTACCAGTAAATGTAATTTTCGGAGCAACACAATGATTTCAAATTAGACCTTGTATATCGGAAAATAATAATGGCCATTACTTTACCGGCAGACTTGGAAACCAACGCTTTTGCCGATGAGGGCGAAGAAGGATGCTTCCAAATTGAGCTATGTTTACTTTCCGGCTCAAAGAAGTGAATCTGCAGGCCTGGAGGTTATAAAACTGTTCTCCAATCTCAAAACTCAGTCTCAAGCTTCTGATTGGTTCACCCGACAGTAACACTCAGTCTCAAGCGTCTGGTTGGTTCACCCGACAGTAACACTCAGAATCAAGCAATCAGATTACTTGAGCTTGTGTTTGAGATCTGAGAACAGTTTTATAATCTCGGGGCATGCATGTCTCGTCACATGTAACCACTTGAATAAGAAAGGCACCACCATTGTCGTTGTACAGTTGACAGTATTCGCGGCATCTCTTAACCCACACACCCATTTGATCCGGAAGAAGCCACAGGCATAAGACACAATTTTTTTTGGCAATGTTTACATTACTTAATATATGACCATAGAGCAACAAAATAAAAATTTGTATCTTGTGCCTGTGGAAGAAGCAAGCACCGTGTCGAAACATGACACATTCCAAGCTCATTAGACATCATACTCTGAGCTGTACCATACGAAATATCAAATTGTCCTGCAGCATTTTCAACAGTTACTCTTCTATCTTCAAGAATGTATTCCTGAATTTCCGCCACTTTATTTTTAATATTGGATTACTTGCAATATGGCATATTATTATATCGAATATTGAGCTATGCGCATATTGGATCGTTTTCTGCTTATATCCTAGTGTTTTACGTTTATTTACCGTAAAATGACTACTCTCTTCAGGAGGCGTCGCTGATATGGGTAATCGGTAAATAAACTACCTCTATACCCACCTCTAACCGCTGGTATAACATAGTCTATACCTACCTATAACCGCTAGTATAACATAGTATATACCTACCTCTAACTGCTAGTATAACATATTCTATACCTACCTCTAACCGCTAGTATAACAGAGTATATACCTACCTATAACTGCTAGTATAACAGAGTCTATACCTACCTATAACCGGTAGTATAACATAGTCTATACCTACCAATAACTGCTAGTATAATATAGTCTATACCTACATATAACTGCTAGTATAACAGAGTCTATACCTACCTATAACTGCTAGTATAACAGAGTCTATACCTACCTATAACTGCTAGCATAACATAGTCTATGCATAGTATATACCTACCTCTAACTGCTAGTATAACATTCTGTTATACTAGCAGTTATAGATAGGTATATACTCTGTTATGCTAGCAGTTATAGGTAGGTATAGACTATGTTATACTAGCAGTTATAGGTAGGTATAGAGGTCGTTTATTTACCGGTTACCCATATCAGCGACGCCTCCTGAAGAGATTAGTCATTTTAGATTTGTGGAGGATAGTGCAATGATACACACAGAGACCCATTCCAGAGTATCCTCTGGTTCTTTTACGTGCACGGTGTAAAGCACCGACACGAGACCTCGGTTTAAAGTCCCATCTGAAAGACTGTTAATTGTATTAGGGTCAGACGGGGGATCGAACCACGCGGTCCCTGGATTACAAGTCCAGAGTGTTACCAATGGACTACAGATCCGTATGTTGCTTATATCCTATTCGATGCGCACACGTTTTATGCAGTTGCACAGTGAAACTGTATATACCCTGTGATAAATACATTTAATATTTTTAATATTTTGTGAACTATTGTTTCTGTCTGTTTTCAATTAGCTTGTACCAAACTATGTTTGACTACTTGCAGATCGAAACAACAAGAGATGCTAAGGTCACACACGCAGCACGAACGGCTGGAAAACGAGAAACTACACAACATGCAAAACTCTATCCCTACTAAGGTACTAATCATTTACACGAACTCTCTCTCTCGCCCACCCTAGATCCCTCACTCCTTCCCTAGATCCCTTACTCCCTCAAACATTCACTGATCATTCCCTATTCCTCTCTCCTTCGTTCATTCCCTCTCCATATCCCTCCCTCTCCATCTCTCTCCATCTATCTCCATCTCTCTCCATCTATCTCCCTCTCCATCTCTCTCTTCTTTTCTCTCTCCATCTCTCTCTTCTCTTCTATTCTCTCTCACTTCTCGCTGTGTCTCTCTTCTCTCTCTCTCTCTCTCTTCTCTCTTGTGTCTCTCTGTCTCTCTCCTCTCTCTCCTCTCTGTGTTTCTCTTCTCTCTCTCTTCTCTATGTGTGTCTCTCTCTCTATTCTCTTCTCTCTCTCTTCTCTCTGTGTCTCTCTTCTCTCATCCTTCTCTCTCTCTCTTTTCTCTCTCTCTTCTCCACGGGCTCTCTCTCTCTCTCTCTTTTATATGTGTCTCTCTTCTCTCTCTCTTTCTTCTCTCTCACGCTTCTCTCTGTTTCTCTAGTGTTTTCTTCTCTCTCTCTCTCGTCTCGCTCTCTCTCTTCTCTCTCTTCTCTGGTCTCTCTTCTTTCTCTCTCTTCTCTCTGTCTCTCTCTTTCCTCTCTCTCATCTCTCTTTCTCTCTCTCTCTCTCTCTCTATCTCTCTCTTCTCTTCTCTCTATCTTCTCTCTCTATCTCTCTCTTCTCTTCTCTCTCTTCTCGCTGTGTCTCTCTCTTCTCTCTCTTCTCTCTCATTCTACTCTCTGTGTCTCTCTCCTCTCTCTTCTCTCTGTGTCTCTCTTCTCTGCCTCTGTGTATCTCGCTCTTCTCTCTCTCCTCTCACTCTCTTCTCTCTCTTTCTTCTCTCTGTGTCTCTCTTCTATCTCACTTCTCTCTCTGTCTCTTCTCTCTCTCCTCTCTCTTACATATGTGTCGCTTTTCTCTCTCTCACTCTCTCTCTCTCTCTGTGTTGTCACGAGATGATGCACCAGAATGTATCCCATGCAATTCTCTATACACGGTGGAGCATATCTTAATACACTGTGTTGACCTTCAACCAATCCGGTTGCAGTACTACAATGTGGACAACATTAAAAAACTCTTCGACTCTATCAGAGTAGAGTCCATCATATCATTTATCAAGGCAATAGGAATTTATAATAAGCTGTGATATCAATTGTTAATCATGCCTTTGTAGTAATCATTCATTCATATATTACCTGTAATTAATCTTGCGTCTTTATAACTTCTTAGTATTAATTTTTACGTAATGCATATACTTATATAGAATTTTATTTCATACACTCGACAATAAACATAACTTTAATGCGCGCTACATGACCTTATATGTCGATGCGCCGTAAAACACCATTCATTCATTCATTACTCTCTCTCTCTCTCTCTCTCGCTCTCTTCTCTCTATATCTCTCTTCTCTATCTCTCTCTTCTCTCTGTGTCTCTCTTCTCTCCCTCTCTCTCTCTCTCTCCCTTATCTCTCTCTCTCCCTTCTCTCTCTCTCTCCCTTTTCTCTCTCTCTCTCTTCTCTCTCTCTCTCTCTCTCTTCTCTCTCTCTCTCTCTCTCTCCTCTCTCTCTCTCTCTCCCTTTTCTCTCTCTCTCTCTCCTCTCTCTCTCTCTCTCTTCTCTCTCCTCTCTCTCTCTCTCTCTCTCTCTCTCTCTCTCTATGTATATGGTGCATACCTTCGAATACAAACCAGTGCTATAAACCCCCCCATGACTATAACTTGATGAGCACCTTTCTCTGAAATACGATAACTCTTTTATTGGTATTATGATTATTATAAATAATTAAATGCAAGATGCAATATGATTTGATTTGATTTTTTTATCTGTCATATTTAACTATGCAACACATATATCTCTGGAATGGGCAATCTGCACACACCCCGTATAAGTAAGTATGTATGTTTTTTTTATGAAAGTGACATAATATTTATGCAAATATAAACATTCAATACAAAATATTTACACAACTTTATATATCAAGTATATTTATTAGTTTCTATGATTTCCAGGATAGCCACGTACCTAAAACAGAAGGAAAGCATCCGAAGGTGAATTTTGATCTGCCATCATGCAGGTTTGTTCAACGTTTATGCATACTGCTTACTTACAAAACTGTAAGTACTAATCAAAACAGGTAGCTTGTACCAGGTGAAAGAACCTCCAACGCAATGTGAACATTGTCACACTTACGACAACATATATTCGCCTTTTTCACAGGTTTATGCCGCCTTATTCTATTCCTGTCGCTTAGCCGGATGGGGTAGAAGAATGGTTTACATTCGTCCTCGGTTATGTCTGTCCGTACGTACCCAAACTACATTATGTGGTATGTGTTCTGTATGTTAGTGTGTATTCTGTAGCATGATATGTGGATTGGTCTATTGGGCTATTAAAGCACATTTCCATCATTATTGCATGAATGTACAATACATTACAGTATTCACAGACATACAAACACTATATTATAACTCAAACTGTATTACCCATGTATATGTACAGTTAAAAACATTACAATATGATTGAACGTTTTCATAAAGCGACATTACATCGCAAAAAAGCAAATACAATGCATTTTTTTCACGTATAAATACATTGATACTACACATTCTTCTGAATACATTCGAACACTAACATTGAATCAATAAACAGTGTTTTTGTGGTATACAAACTTTCAATAGTTAAAGTAGGATTTCATATAACGGTCATCCACGCTCCAGAATTGACGTTTGTTGTCATTGAAGTCAACACTAAACACGCGATACATTCGTTTAGAGATAATTTAACTAAGATTAGTAGGCACACATGTGAGATATCACGGTAAATATCTACCATAACTCGTGTTATTCGGGATACACGAGTTGTATTACGCGCATGAATGTCGACCCTATTTACATTATTTTGTTATGTCAACAAACCGCGTATACAACGTTTGTTTATTTGTTGAAATACTCAGGTTTTGAGGCAAATATTTGGAAAACAATTATACCATATTGCATATTGCAAATTGCATTCTGCAGACATTTGCGTTTTTACCGATGTAGTGTCGCTTTAAGAGTTATAATGAGTGAAGATATACGTAGATAGTAGTTATAGGACTAAGTGAGGAGACAGGTAGTATGGGGAGAGTTGAGAGTTAAAAACAGCACATTAATTTGAGCTAAAACATATGAAACATTGAGATGAAATATGAAAACAGCTGTTCTCCTATCACTAGGGTTACGTTTTTATTGCCAGTAGGGATACTGTGTTGGCATTCTAAGAAATGTAAGTCCGATAATTGCGTTACATGTGCATTGTACTTTATATGTGCATCGGATCTTACATACTATATATGTATTGGATCTTACATACTATATATGTACCGGATCTTACATACTATATATGTATTGGATCTTACATAATATATATGTACCGGATCTTACATAATATATATGATCTTACACAATATATATGTATCGAATCTTACACAATATATATGTATCGGATCTTACACAATATATATGTATAGGATCTTACACAATATATATGTACCGGATCTTACATAATATATATGATCTTACACAATATATATGTATCGAATCTTACACAATATATATGTATCGGATCTTACACAATATATATGTATAGGATCTTACACAATATATATGTATCGGATCTTACACAATATATATGATCTTACACAATATATATGTATCGAATCTTACACAATATATATGTATCGGATCTTACACAATATATATGTATAGGATCTTACACAATATATATGTACCGGATCTTACATAATATATATGATCTTACACAATATATATGTATCGAATCTTACACAATATATATGTATCGGATCTTACACAATATATATGTATAGGATCTTACACAATATATATTAGATCTTACACAATATATATGATCTTACACAATATATATGTATCGGATCTTACACAATATATATGTACCGGATCTTACACAATATATATGTATCGGATCTTACACAATATATATGTATAGGATCTTACACAATATATATGTATCGAATCTTACACAATATATATGTATCGAATCTTACACAATATATATGTATCGAATCTTACACAATATATATGTATCGAATCTTACACAATATATATGTATATGAGCTTACACTTTATATATGCTATACATAGGAGATGTGATTTCATACAATATTATGAAACGTGATTTTGAATGTTGCTATTAATTGAGCATTTCGACCTTTTGTTTGCCAGTATAGTTTTGAAACTGATCACATTCAAGTGCATCCGTATGCCGTAGTAAACAGACATTGATTATCAAAACTAATCGACACACTCTTTTAATCACTGTAGGCATATTTAGCATTTTAATGATCTAATCAGTTGATTTTCAACAACTATTACACGTGTGGACATATAAGAAAATATGTGATGGTTGTATTACACTGAATTATAAAGACATCCATATATAACTAATAATTAGCAGCCAGTGAGATATATTTTCATCAGAAAAATATTTTTATTTTAGCACAGCGATTTATTTATACAACAAATATATTTATAGCACCCATGCGCATGACAATTCGAATGTGAAGCCTAGGCTGTTTGATTTTGAGAAGTCTGCACCCCATAGCAGACGACAGATAGCAATGGAGAACAAATCTCCATGCCCGGTGGCAGACGATGTCAGTATTCCCAAGGTACAGCACACGATGGACGACAGCAAAGACAGATGTGAAAAAAATATTAAGAACACCAAATGGCTGCCAAAAAGAATAACAGATATGAGACCGGAAGTAAAAGGCGTACACGGCGCTATGCCGATTGGTATGACTTCCACCAAGCACAATTTATTAGTCCAACCCATCTGTCCGTAGTGGATTTAAATGTTGTGTTCCTGTAACAATTTACGAATTAACTTGCTGATATTATTGTGATAAGCTTAGGCTGAACCATGTCTAATAGATGTAGCATACACACTGAACCATGGCTAATATATGTTACATAAACACTGAACCATGGCTAATATATGTTACATAAACACTGAACCATGGCTAATATATGTTACATAAACACTGAACCATGGCTAATATATGTTACATAAACACTGAACCATGGCTACTATATGTTACATAAACACTGAACCATGGCTACTATATGTTACATAAACACTGAACCATGGCTAATAGAACGTCGGTACCAGTATAACATATATCGTGCTTGTTGCAGTATAAATTCACATAACATTTTGTAATATTGCAGATCTGCAAAGAGATACAGCATGCAGGAATGACCTAATAAGAGGTAGTAACGAAACATAGTTGGGTTTATAGTTAAAATACCCAGCGTTCTCTTTCTTAGAATTGTGCTGTACATCAATTCAATTCAATTCAAACTATATTTATTGTCGGAGTTTTTACAAACAAATACCATTATCATTATAGCTATTTACCACATACGGATATGTAGTCCAGTGGTAACACGCTGGAGTGGTAATCCAGGGATCGCAGGTTCGATTCCCCGTCTGACCCTAATAAAATTAACAGTCTTTCAGATGGGACGTTAAACCGAGGTCTCGTGTCGGTGCTTTACACCGTGCACGTAAAAGAACCAGAGGAGATTCTGGAATGGGTCTCTGTCTGTATCATGCACTATCCTCCAACATCTAAAATAACTAATCTCTTTAGGAGGCCTCGCTCATATGGGCAACCGGTAGCGACGATAAATAAACGTAAAAACACACGCTATTTACCGACATACAATAAATACACCATCCTAGAGCTTTGAGTGACAGTTTAATATCTCGTCCTAGAGCTTTGAGTGACAGTTTAATATCTCGTCCTAGAGCTTTGAGGGGCAGTTTAATATCTCGTCCTAGAGCTTCGAGGGGCAGTTTAATATCTCGTCCTAGAGCTTTGAGGGGCAGTTTAATATCTCGTCCTAGAGCTTTGAGGGGCAGTTTAATACATCATCCTAGAGCTTTGAGTGACAGTTTAATATATCATCCTAGAGCTTTGATGGGCAGTTTAATAGCTCGTCCTAGAGCTTTGAGGGCAGTTTAATATCTCGTCCTAGAGCTTTGAGGGGCAGTTAATATCTCGTCCTAGAGCTTTGAGGACGTTAATATCTCGTCCTAGAGCTTTGAGGGGCAGTTTAATATCTCGTCCTAGAGCTTTGAGGGGCAGTTAATATCTCGTCTAGAGCTTTGATGGGCAGTTTAATATCTCGTCCTAGAGCTTTGATGGGCAGTTTAATATCTCGTCCTAGAGCTTTGATGGGCAGTTTAATATCTCGTCCTAGAGCTTTGATGGGCAGCTTAATATATTGTCCTAGAGCTTTGACGAGCAGTTTAATATCTCGTCCTAGAGCTTTGATGGGCAGTTTAATATCTCGTCCTAGAGCTTTGAGGGGCAGTTTAATATCTCGTCCTAGAGCTTTGAGTGGCAGTTTAATATCTCATCCTAGAGCTTTGAGGGCAGTTTAATATCTCGTCATAGAGCTTTGAGGGGCAGTTTAATATCTCGTCCTAGAGCTTTGAGGGGCAGTTTAATATCTCATCCTAGAGCTTTGATGGACAGTTTACTATCTCGTCCTAGAGCTTTGAGGGGCAGTTTAATATCTCGTCCTAGAGCTTTGAGGGGCAGTTTAATATCTCGTCCTAGAGCTTTGAGGGGCAGTTTAATATCTCATCCTATAGAGCTTTGATTAACAGTTTAATATATCATCCTAGAGCTTTGAGGAAAAGTTTAATATACCACCATTGTTTAGCAATCGAACTAAAATACGTTTGTATAAAATAAGTCACTTCAACAGTTTTGGTAATTTGGAGACTCCACACCTTTCATTTGTTGAAGGAACATTCAGCAGGAACATTCAGCATGCCCATCCGAGCAGTATTGCATACACGGATGCGCACGCATATAGAACCATCGATCTTCCGCAAGTCACTGAATAGCTTCCTCACATGATAGTAAAGTCAAACACCGTAACCACTCCGCCACGGAGGCCAGAATGGAACACACAATGATATTATAATAATTATATAGAACATAAGCAACACAAAATTCATAAATAGCCATTTTACGGAAGCATCAACGTTATTTATTTTGCATCGATTGGGAAAGAAGTTTTAAGAACTTATATTAAACACTATGTTGGCGCGATGACCACTTTAGCGTCTTACTTACTTCCTGGTCCGAGGATTGAACATGGGTTGTATTTGATGAGAAGCGAGCGAAGGTGTCCGGAGATCGTTGAAAGGCGCAATAAATCAATTTATTGCATACGTTACTATAAATAGTAACAAATTTAATGGTAGAAAAGCAAAATATCTGTTCGACGCGGGCAATATATTTCGATTTTCGGCTCTGCCGGGCCAATATTCGATATTGGCCCGGCACGCGCCGAGAACGAATCACGAGCACGTGTCACAGGTAGCAACAACATAGTAACTACATTGTGTAAACATGGCCGCCTGGGGCCATTAAGGTATGCAATAAAGAAGTTATTAAACGGCTGCGGTGGGCCATTTGTGGATATTGGAGCACCTATCCGATATTGGCCCTCGGGCCTAACGCCCTCGGGTCAATATCTCCATAGGGTGCGCCAATATCCACAAATGGCCCACCTCCGCGGTTTAATAACCTTTAAGTATGTGTCTAGTGTTCAATATACTCGCCTCACCCACATGCGATACATTCGTTGTTACCGTATACAGATTCGGACGCTGCGCAAAGCCATTTCAAACAAACTAGAAAGTATTCACTCCCAGAACAATCCCACTTTCACGGTGTTGAAAATGAAGACGAATACATGGATGGACGCCTGCAAACACTGTACAATAACGTCATAGACATTCTTCAAATGCTAGCCGAAGAAAAAACAGACCAATCAATGCACCGTAGACACGAGGTTTACCAATACTAATATCTACATTGTATTATGTTGATGCGTGATACAAGGGACATTTGGGAACTCACAGAATGGGGAATTCGCCCCCACCCCCACCCTTCACTATGCATATTTAATTACGCAATATTTCAATGTTTTTATAAATGTTCGCCTCTTTGCATACTTATTTATGTAATATATCAAATGTCTCACGATATGCATGTCCTGGTGTTGGACGGGGTGTATCTATTAACTATTTAGCATTCATAAAGATGACAACATCAGACTTAGCGGTGTATATTGTGTGTATATTATATTTAAATCATTTCACAGTTGTTCATACTATGTATAAAGAATATTATCCTATCCCACAAAAATAAACTTTACAACAATATACATTAATTATTGACCTAGCACCAATGGACATTATACACATACATTATAGTAACATTATTGTTTGGTAGAGATACTTTGAAATACTAAGATAATATTGTACTATTCACAGCAGTACAGAAATTTATCAAGCAATCAAGTCGTTTTAAATGAGTACTTTATATCACTTTCACGCTTAAGATAATAGATTTAGCAACTCCCTAAACCTTAATCCTTTCTCGTTATCACTTTTGCTTGAGCCTTGCTTTCGGGGTCGGAAACTGGACAGTGGATCAACTTTTGCTTGAGCCTTGCTCTCGGGGTGCACATCTTCGGAAACTGGACAGTGGATCATGCAGACTAGTACCTTTCTTTGGAAAGGTCAAAGACTAATACTACGTATAACCATACTATATAACATAATTATGTTCATAGTTAAACTTTTGATTGCGTAATAACGACTTTTTCATTATGTAGTGTTCACATCGTGTCTATGGGGAGGGCCAATCACTAATGTTGTCAGAACTTGTGGCCCAACCCATTTGCTAATTATTGATCGGTTATACGATTTTTATTGTTATATACGTGTATATAGAACAATACAATATTATCAAATTAAATCATCATTCTTAAAATAAAACCGGAAGCTGCGCATACGGTAGGACAAATCAACATTATATTAACAATGTTCTCATGCATGTTTCTTCCACAGACTAACCGACACCCTAAAGGAGGAGTCGCTGCATACATCCATGTAGTGCACAAACAACTAGAAACCATACTACGTGAAGCCAGGACATTCTTGAACAGGTAACATTGCGGTCATTGTGGCTCCCTCATCATCAAAAACAGGTATTCGGTCGGTCATTGTGGTCACCCTAATTATCAATAACAGGTAACCGGACAGTCATTGTGGTCAACCTCATTATCACAAACAGATAACCGGACAGTCATTGTGGACAACCTCATTATCACAAATAGATAACCCTCAGTCATTGTGGTCAACCTCATCATCACAAACAGGTAACTGGTCAGTCATTGTGGTCAACCTCATCATCACAAACAGGTAACTGGTCAGTCATTGTGGTCAACCTCATCATCACAAACAGGTAACCGGACAGTCATTGTGGTCAACCTCATTATCACAAACAGGTAACCGGACAGTCATTGTGGTCAACCTCATCATCACAAACAGGTAACTGGTCAGTCATTGTGGTCAACCTCATCATCACAAACAGGTAACCGGACAGTCATTGTGGTCAACCTCATCATCACAAACAGGTAACCGGACAGTCATTGTGGTCAACCTCATTATCACAAACAGGTAACTGGTCCATCATTGTGGTCAACCTCATTATCACAAACAGGTAACCGGACAGTCATTGTGGTCAACCTCATCATCACAAACAGGTAACTGGTCCATCATTGTGGTCAACCTCATCATCACAAACAGGTAACTGGTCCATCATTGTGGTCAACTTTATCATCACAAACAGTTTTTAGAAAGGAAAGATTACCGAACATTTTATGTTTATCATGCCATCTGTTAACATATGACGTCATACACGCAGCGTTATGGCGTCACGAACAGTTTATTATGTATTGGCTAATAAAGCAACATTTATTACGCTGGCAGTTTTTAGCCATTATTAGTTTATACAAATTTTATTTTAGCTCGATTGCGAAACAAGTTCATACAACTTATATTAATCACTCTCGACCATTCACACCCGAAGCTGACCATTATTACACATGACGATTGGATACATATTTATACAGGAAGCTTCCTAAGGAGACTCACAGGCGGGTGGATTCGTGGAGAATAAGGGCTCAATGGAAACGTATAGAATTCTTGGAATCGCTCCTGAATAAACTCGATCCTAACAAAGACAATGCGGAGTTCGACCCCGTAAAGGTAGGTAATCTGTATCACACACTACTGAAAGTCATACTACTATAAATGTTCATAACGAAGAACCCGCGCTGTGTACGCGAGTGTCCCGTGCTGTAGGCCTATACTAGTAATTGTAGAAACTGGTAAACCATCGTCAAAATTCATGGTAACTTTGCTCATAAGTTCGCCTGAAACGAGTTTTGGAATTTTGCTATTAAAGCGAGCCTTTTGGCGAGCATAATTCCAAAACGAGTTTCATAAAATAGTGTATGAAATCATCACCAGTGTAACATTCTTTTTATCACATTACCATAGCGCAGTCGATTTAGTAAATAACTTTCACTTGCTACTTTCAGTGTCAGCGCAAATTGTCATGACGTCACTATATTGTCATGACGTCACTACGCAAAGCAGCGTTGTATTTGTGTCTTAAACAGCGTTATTATTGCATCAATACTTCTTTTAACTCGTAGTTTGTCTTACCATTAACGTTATGTACCATCTCAAATAGAAATATGCATATTTAAAGTTAAATTTACAAATTATAAGGATTATTCTCTCAACCAATCATAATCCTTCCAGGTGTTATTATACGTGTGTACATATAATAAATTATCACCTGACTGTATTACACTGAATACAAGCAAAGTTATGTAATACATACAGGAATGTTCTTTAGTGTGATATTAATAAACTGGAAACAATAGCGTTACCCCTTTGGGTGCGGTGCATCAAAGGAGATTGAAAACAAAAAGTCTTAAAACTGCTCAAATCCATGTTTTTCAGATTCTGCAATGTAGCTATCTCCGCTTAACCAAGCATAACATAGAATCACTCGAAAAGCAAATCCGAGAACAAGGTAAAGATCCCGGTATTCACATTCATTCAGACGTCACGGATTATGACGTATTTAAGGGATTGAAAGAAGAACGTACTGACATTCAACAACCAAATGTGAAGCAAGAAAATCGACCGGGGCCAAAAGTTCATGATTAAAACGTGTATGGCATACATAAGAATTGTTTACCTTACTGGATAACAAATAAATTAGAAGTTACCGCATTCGTTTTTATTTCCCCGCCATTTAAATATGTTATTACATTAAAGCGATATTACATCGCAAAAACCCAAATAATGCATTGTTCCCATATAAATGCATTACTACAGTAACTACAAATTCTTCCGAATACATTCGAACACAAATATTGAATCAATAAACAGTGTTTTTGTGGTCTACAAACTGTGTGTGAAATTATTCTACGCTCCTGAATTGATGTTTGTTTGTCATTGGAGTCAATACTGAACGCGTGATACTGCCGCTTAGAGATAATAAATTTAACTAAGATTAGTCTACAAATAAATATGCATAGGCACAACTGTGAGATATAACGGTTAATATGTACCATAAATCTCGTTATTCGGGATGCACAGGTTGTATTACGCATGTAGAGTTTACATGTTTACATTATTTTGGTATGTCAACAAACCGCGTATACGACGCTTGTTTATTAGTTGAAATACTCAGTTTTTGAAACAAATATTTGGAAAAAAATTATACAATATAATAGGAAATTACATTCTGTATAAATTTGCGTTTTCACTGATGTAGTGTCGCTTTAACTATATTGTATAATTTATACTTATCTTCGTATGTGAAGCCACCCGCATCAACAGCGGACATCAGCGTTACGTCCATGAATATGAAGGGCACACGAAGTGTCCCTTTTCTATAACTAAAATGCGTGTTGTGTGTTAAGATAAACATACGCTGTATGTTGACCTACAATTTGAGATATTGTCAGATATCACATATTCTAATGGTTGTTAGTAAATATCCAAATATATCGATACAGTATGTGTAATCGTTCATACTTCAATCTGGCTGGAATATTCACGGCAAGATTCCATGTTTGTTTTCATCATTGCAGAAGGCGGACGATGCATTCCGAATGTAAATCAGGTTCCGGTTGTAAACAAGTGCGCGTGACCGACTAACTCAGAAAGTTCTACTTTCGGTTTCGAGTGTGTTTTATCGCAAAAAAACACTGCTTACTAATTGAACATAATTATACAAATTGTAATTTTTAGAATGTGTAGCAGTATTGGTACACATACGTAAACATTTTAAATATATGTTATTTCTTACGATATAAATCTGCTTTAAATGATTAATCGTTTTGTAGAACAGAAGAGAACATGTTTATTTCAATCGTTTCTGGTTCTGGTCAAATATTCACTATTAAAACATGCACATACCTCCAATCACACAGTCACATTGTATGTTCTCCAAAAATTGCTTGCCACAAGAAGCTGTAGTATGTCGATTGAATTACCTTTGACACATCCGAAGATTGCACTTTTTTCAATAGAGTTGACAACCGACCAAGAACCAGAGGAGACTCTGGAATGGGTCTCTCTCTCTCTGTATCATTGCACTATCCTCCAACAATCTAAAATGACTAATCTCTTCAGGAGGCGTCGCTCATATGGGTAACCGGTAGCGACGATAAATAAACGTAAAATACACACACCACATGAATGCGATGCATAGCGATTGTACCGACTACAGACACATTGAAGATGTGGAGCCACCTGATGTATAGGACATATATGTAAATGCTATCATTAAGTTTAAACGTTATTTATTTCACAACGATTGCGAAGCACGTTTTAACAACTTATATTAACCACTCGCGTTGGCGCGGATGAAAGCGTAAATGTTGTAATTCATGTGGGAGGAAACCGGAGTACCCGGAGACAACCCACCTGTCCGATCTGGCGACCACCGTACCATCTCAATGCTTCCCGGTTCGAGGATCGAACCGGGTTGCATTGGTGAGAAGCGAGAGCACTAACCACTGCGTTAATCGGACAGCCTAACTTTCACTGAGCACACGTGAAGCCCTACTACAACAGAAGTAAAGTGTGTGTATGTATCGGTTGTCCATATGAGCGACGTCTCCTGAAGAGAAGAGATACTAATGTAGATTGTCTGCTACAAGCTGAGTCCAAACCATAATTACCCGCATACATTAAACAGGGAAACCCCCACTGTGCCTCGTTTTCATTTCATTGCGTCATTTAAACTCTCCTGTGCTGCCATGCAGTTTGTAGCTGTTTCCGAGCAATCCAAAGTTCGGGCAAACGAAAAAAGAGAGATAAATGTCGACACTCCTTTCTCAACTCGGGTACAGGAAAGGTCACTAGGCAAACATGTCCTTCGCTTAGAGCTCGCTACTATTAGTACGAATCCCTGATTAGTTTCTTGAATTTGCCGACACGACTAAAGCAAAATATCGACCGCACTGTTATGTTATCAGATATTGTCCTCTATAGTCGAGTTGCATGCATCGTGCCTACATCGATGCATTATTATTCCATTACTTTACCTAATTCATTTGGGATTATAGAATATAATTGCTTAATGACATTGCTCAAGCTTTTCAATTAAATATTTTGCAAAATGCATTCAGAACGTATTCCAACTGTTCTGTTTCAATATGTGTGTTTGTATGGGTGTGTTATCTGTGTCTGTCTGGTTGGCTGCACCTGCATATCTGCTCTGTGCTGCATGTTGGCTAAACGCAGCCTCACATGCCTGCCTTCTCTGCATTATATTTAGATATAAAGAACTAATACTAGATTCACTCAGACGACACTCGTGACGGAGAAGAGTTGTTGTATGGCGGCGCATCGAACATACTTCGTAATGTAAGACCACCATGCTGCTGTAATATATAACATACAGTTGATCCCGCATCAACTTAATAATAGAGACGAGATATTTGTAAACAAAGGAAGATAACAAGATATGATTCGGATTAATAGTGATCACATATTTATAAACAAGCTTATGTCCCTTGGAATATAGAGGTCGCATTTCGAAAAAGACAAGTAAGAATATGTTTTGGATCGGGCTAAATTAGCATGTCATTTCATTTATGTACATCATGTGTTTCACGTCTGTTCTCGAAAATAGCATTAATTAGCCGTTGGAGTCGTTCACATGATGCGTGCCGCCTAATTGTTAGTTTGCCTATTAAATACATAGTAAAAAAAAAACATACAGTCAGTTAGTTTATTTTTCCAATCTTTCATTTCTTCTGATAATATAACCACACCCACTGTGAAGAGGTATTCAAATCAAACTGAAAAACAGCGGAAATATACAATAGGTAATGATTCGCATAGCCAGTGCTAACCCGTGAATAACGTTACTGTGTTTACATACTGTATTCCTACGCCAAATAATACAGTATACCAACCTTCAATTTGCAATAGCCTGAATTCTTATACCACATCTTTTCTACACATCAACTAGTCTGAATTCACATACTTTCTCCATAACAACACGAAACCTATTCACTGCCTATCATGAAAATGCATTTTTACAAAAAAGAAAAATGAACTATATTAGTTATTGGGACTACATTCGACATCGGATGCACACCTGCCTATTTACGTATATACAACATGTTATTGCATAGCCTTATTGTTATGGACGCCTGCCTGCCTGTTATTGTTTAGCTATTATAATTAACCACTGACAGCTCTTGTGAAATGATACCGAGAGGAAACTGAACAGATGCTGGGCCGCAGAGCCACCACCTCCTAGAAGGTTCACGAGAGATTTAGCGCAGTGGTTAGCGGGCTCGCTTCTCACCAATGCGACCCGGGTTCGATCCTCGGACAGGGAAGTATGTGAGATGGTACGATGGTCGCCAGATCGGACAGGTGGGTTTTCTCCTGGTACTTCGGTTTCCTCCCACACGAATGACCACATATACGCTTACATCCGCGCCAACGAGAGTGATTAATATAAGTTGTTAAAACTTGCTTCGCAATCGTTGTAAAATAAATAAAGTATAAAAGGGAGACAGTACAAGGCTGGAGCGAAACGGAAACCTGTGTGGCGTAATTACACATTGTGGAATGTCATGCCAGGAAGGTCCACTTCGTGAACCACAACCACGACCCCAGCAAAGATTGGTACAATACAAAACCGGAACAGGATCTATGGCGAATTGCATCACTTAATTGCATAATTATGTCTCACATGTTACTGCTCAATATTCTGGGATCTGATAATTATCTAAGTGTGTGTGTTTACGTTTATTTATCGTCGCTACCGTTTGCCCATATGAGCGACACCTCCTGAAGAGATTAGTAATTTTAGAATTCTGGAGGATAGTGCAAAGATACAGAAAGAGACCCATTCCAGAGTATCTTCTGATTCTTTTACGTGCACGGTATAAAGCACCGACACGAGACCTCGGTTTAATGTCCTATCTGAATGACTGTTAATTTTATTAGGGTCAGACGGGGGATCGAAACTGCTATCCCTGGATTACCAGTCCAACGGGTTATCCACTGGACTACATATTCGTTTGCGATAATTAGCTAAACTTGTTTGAATAAGACTACATTTACTGAGATACAAACAATAACTATTGCGGCGGATGTAATCCATATCTGATCGTAGTGGTCGCCATTGCTAGCAATACAACTCGCTTGAAAGACAGTGTAATGTAAATGTGTTTATCAGTATATTTTGACGAATTGATTTAATTTTCTTGGTTATATTGTTTAATCATATTTTATTTTCTATTTTACATATATAGTACATATTGAATTAACATTCATTATACATGACAAAATGCAAAATGGGTTGGGCAACAAGTTCTATCAACATTAGTAAACTGCCCTCTTGGTTATATATTTACATATATCAACCTATTTAATTTTCTTGGTTATGCATCAGCCTATTACGAAGCATTAATTTAATGTGCTTGACTATGCATTACGCATACATCAGCCTACTACGAAGAATTAATTTAATGTGCTTGTGCGTGTGTGTGTGTGTGTGTGTGTGTGTGTGTGTGCGTGCGTGCGTGCGTGCGTGCGTGCGTGCGTGCGTGCGTGCGTGCGTGCCGTGCGTGCGTGCGTGCGCGTGCGTGCGTGCGTGCGTGCGTGCGTGCGTGCGTGCGTGCGTGCGTGCGTGCGTGCGTGCGTGCGTGCGTGCGTGCGTGCGTTGCGTGCGTGCGTGCGTGCGTGCGTGCGTGCGTGCGTGCGTGCGTGCGTGCGTGCGTGCGTGCGTGCGTGCGTGCGTGCGTGCGTGCGTGCGTGCGTGCGTGCGTGCGTGCGTGCGTGCGTGCGTGCGTGCGTGCGTGCGTGCGTGCGTGCGTGCGTGCGTGCGTGCGTGTGCTCGTATTTGTGTTTTAATGTAGAGTGGTGGAACCTATGCTCGGCGTATTCCTATGCTCGGCGTATTTTTTCCATTTACATCCGTATATAAAATATTTAAATAGTTTTAACATATTTTCGCTGACAGAGGTGAAGCATGGTGTAATAACATTCCGTTGTGCGTACCGGTAGCCTAATGCAACTGTCACATGACTGGTTCAGTAGCCGAATATAAACAGCCAACTTGTTGGGAACTTTTTTTCCACCGAAATGTGCGGTTTATGAGCATTTCAGGTAGCTATCCGGATTGGAAAAAAAATGTACAAATAACCAGAAAAGAGTTTCTTATGAGTTGTAATAGTGTTAGTTATTGATGTCAAAATAATATATTCAACATTTACTCATGCATAAATAAAAAAATCCATGTACGCCGTGCATAGGTGCCCTAAAGTATCTAGTTCCCCATGGAAACAGGTGCCGTTGCGATAGCTGTATTTAGGCGCGTGGTTACGTAATGAAGCTAAAATGTTCAACAACAATTTTATGAAAGTTGTGTTCACGACTTCAGAAAAAAAAATAATATACGGCAAGTGCATTTAACTTTTTTTTTATAGGCCATGCTATGTAGGATTTACGCCGAACATAGGTTCCACCACTCTATGCGTTATAAAACATGTGTGCCTTACCTTGATCTGATGTTGTGACACTTCAAGTCATGCCATACTTAGGAGTGTTTACATGTTTATATATAATATGTATGATGCTTACATGTTTGTATGTATCGTGTTTCGTTTCGAAAATGTTTATCCCAATGAGGTGATAATTCCAAAATTCCAGCCATGCATGTTTAGTTTTCTCCTTGGACGTCGATTGAACAATGGTTAAATTTAAACTTTATTTATTTTACAACGATTGCGAAGCAAGTTCTATCAACTTATAATAATCACTCTCGTTGGCGCAGAGGAAACTGGAGTACTGTACCCGGAGAAAACCATCCTGTCCGATCTGGCGACCACCGTATCATTTCACATACTTCCAGGTCCGAGGATCGAACCCGGGTTGCATTTTTTGACCGAAGATAGTTGGAAAATGTTAGCCAAATCATTTGAGTTTTTGTCATGCAATATAGTTTCCTTATATGTATAAACATGGTGCTAAGGCCAAATAAAATAGAAAACTATATCAAGACGGATTGGATTGTCAATGCAAGACATGTAACTGTACATTTAGACATAATAAAAAGTCTAGATCAGTTTATTCAATGACAATATAATATCTTTTTTTCCACGTGCACAATACCGATAATACAGTGACTGTCTTCCAGTTTACTGATAGCGCCATCACAGCAAATTGGCGGCTGTCTCTCAGTATCCAATCCAAGGGTTGTACAATCCGCAATGCTGGAATAATATATTGGTATTTAACTACTCGTTGAAGGCTCAACAGGATTCTTGCGATGCAATGTTTACAGAGGATGAATGTTATCAATTACCGTTAGCGGTATATATATGGCTTATTTACCTCTACGTGTGAGTATCTATGAGGATACCATAAGTGTATTCGTATGTGTCACGTTAATTGCTGTATTCGTATGTGTCACGGTAATTGTTGTATTCATATGTGTCACGGTAATTGCTGTGTTCGTATGTGTCACGTTAATTGATGTATTCGGATGTGTCACGTTAATTGTTGTGTTCGTATGTGTCACGTTAATTGCTGTGTTCGTTTATGTCACGTTAATTGCTGTATTCGTGTGTGTGTGTGCGTGCGTGCGTGCGTGCGTGCGTGCGTGCGTACGTGCGTGCGTGCGTGCGTGCGTGCGTGCGTGCGTGCGTGTGTCACGTTAATTGCTGTATTCGTTTATGTCACATTAATTGCTGTGTTCGTATGTGTCACGTTAATTGTTGTATTCGTATGTGTCACGTTAATTGATGTATTCGTATGTGTCACGTTAATTGGTGTGTTCGTATTAGTCACGTTAATTGTTGTATTCGTATGTGTCACGTTAATTGTTGTATGTGTCGCGCTATGTGGTATGTGTGTATGTATCACGATACGTGTTGTATTTGTCACGTTAATTGCTATAATCGTATTTATAATGTTAACTGTTTTATTAGTATTTGTCACGTTAAGTGTTGTATTCGTATATATCACGTTAAGTAAATATACATTTACGTTTTTGTGTCATTAATTCAGTGTTCGACAGTAATTATTTGATATAGTAAACACAACATCCAAAATAAACCATATATGTGTTTCTTCTCCAGTGAAAACAGTTTTACAAGTACCAGCTAATACTAGATTGATCATATTTGGAAAACTGCGATACTTGAAAATAATTCGGTAGTTCTCCTTCCAAAGGATATATACAGTCTACATCCGTTATATCGAATTCCGTCGGACCGAACACAATACTTCGACATAACCGAAGTTTGAGTTAACGAAATTCGATATAAACGGAGCCAGTTATACGTAATATGATAGTGTCTGAAACGGGACTTTGATCCGACTTCGAGATAACCGGAGAATTCGACGTAACTGACTTTGACATAGCGGATGTGTGTAGACTGTATATATAAACGAATATCTTACGAACAAATGACCATGTTGTTTCTTGGTAATATGAGCACGTGACATAATTATTATAATTTAGTTTTTATTATGCGAGTATGTAAGAAAGTAAGTCAGTTCTTTATTTAGAGAGGGTAACACATTTAGCAAGGGTAATCGTCCATAAACACATGACAACAACACAATTAAAACTCCCTAATTAATTCATACCAATTCATTCTAGCTCGATTGCGAAACAACTGCTTATAACTTATATTAATCACTCGCTTGTCACCAATGCAACCCGGGTTTGATCCTCGGACCGGGAAGTATGTGAGATGGTACGGTGGTCACCAGATCGGACTGGTGGGTTTTCTCCGGGTACTCCGGTTTCCTCCCACACGAATGACCACAGTTACGCTTTCATCCGCGCCAACGAGAGTGATTAATATAAGTTGTCAAAACTTGCTTAGCAATTGTTGCAAAATAAATGTTCAGCTTAAATAAATTGTCTATTTGCAATTCATGTTTGTTATCTTTGAACAGTAGTCACGGCAAATACCTTTGTTTGGTTTGTCATAGTTAAACTACATACCATAAATTAGACATTAGATCTCCTGGAAATGTAATACGTGATTCAAATTTGACTATTGCATCTCCTTGCTGGTTTGTGTAGCACAAAACGTTGTATCGATAGCATATCAATCAATGGATAACCCAGTATTGTATGTATTTAGTGGTATATCAATAATGCATTAGAGAAATGGCAGGGGCCTAATAACAGAATGATGCGGTACTCCATTTGCAACGATTAGCTTTGGTTTTAGACAATGATCGATTAATTTGAACAACCTGTTGGAGATCGAATATGTACAATTTAACCCTTTCCTTCATAGAGATTTAGGTTACTATACTATTATATCTCCATACAAACGACAGCCATTTAACCATTTCCTTCATAGAGATTTAGGTTACTACACTATTATATCTCCATACAAACAACAGCTATTTAGCTATCATGCAGTGGATAAACAGTTGCCTTATCTATCTCACCTGCATAGATATTACTGGGACTACACAATATTCTGACCTTTATTATGAACATTGGTTTGGCTACTACATTGTCAATGTATACCGTATCGGTAATGGCGTCGAGAGGTGTTTCTATGAGGGAAAGGGTTAAACCAATTCAGAATTGAAGAGGTGCATTTGTAATATTTTAGTTTCAATAATCAAACATTGTTGATCTTTTTTCATACACTTATTGAATGTTTTAACGTCGATCTCATGTACGAAAGGGGTTTCCGATTAGCGCAGTGGCTAGCGCGCCAATGCGGGTTAATCCGGGTTCGATCCTCCGAACGGGAAGTATGTGAGATGGTACAGTTGTCGCCAGATCGGACATGTGGGTTTTCTCCGTGAACTCCGGTTTCCTCCCACACGAATGACCATGTATACGCTGTCATCAGCGCCAACGAGAGTGATTAATATAAGTTGTTGAAAACTTGCTTCACAATCATTGTAGAATAAGTTTAAACTTCCTGCCCATATCTCCTGAAATGCCATCATTTGATAATACAAAACGGCACAGGTATGTTGAATTTCAATCATTATAGAGCAATACACCGCACAAACATGAATCACTACTTAATGTGAAACACTAACAACACAAACTAATCACATATTTCTACTATTATTTCTTCAGATGATATTATACACATGCTCTAGTACTTTTCAGCATTACCATTGCTATAGTTACTAGATTCTGCGAATGGCTGCCTTTAAGCTGATTTCATACTTATTTTCAAGATGTATTGTCATTAATTTTCTCATTCCCTCTTTTCTACTCTGCAAGACAATTTCCTATATCATCATATTCTATAACATACTATATATAGTTCTCTTCTGTTCAGCTTTAATATTACTCTATAATTCCAATATGCAGTTTTCACTTATAGTCCTATCATTTGATTTGTATATATGTTGAGGGCCTCATGGTAGGTAATTTTTGTTAAATGAGTTCTCTCGGACAATAAAGTCTTTATTATTATTAAAACCTTGTTGTATCCATTATTTACATTTTCCCTTCAGCATATTTTAAGACATTGATATTTTAATTTCAATTGGTTGGTTATTCCACATATTTGGACAAAAGTATTCTAAAGCTTTCCTGTAAAGTAGCTTTCTTGAGAGTAGCTTTCTTGTAAAGTAGCTTTCCTGTAAAGTAGCTTTCTTGAGAGTAGCTTTCTTGTAAAGTAGCTTTCCTGTAAAGTAGCTTTATTGTAAAGTAGCTTTCCTGTAAAGTAGCTTTCTTGAGAGTAGCTTTCTAGTAAAGTAGCTTTCCTGTAAAGTAGCTTTCTTGTAAAGTAGCTTTCTTGTAAAGTAGATTTCTTGTAAAGTAGTTTCTGGTAAAGTAGTTTTCCTGTAAAGTAGATTTCCTGTAAAGTAGCTTTCCTGTAAAGTAGCTTTCTTGTAAAGTTCACATCTATGTCTTGGAATATATTGATCACTATTTGAAACCCATCTCAATATCACATTGGTAACATTTTAATCAACATGTATATCTTACCTTCAGTCTAACACTCTCACATTGGTAACATTGTAATCAACATGTATATCTTACCTTCAGTTTAACACTCTCACATTGGAAACATTGTAATCAACATGTATATCTTACCTTCAGTCTAACACTCTCACATTGGAAACATTGTAATCAACATGTATATCTTACCTTCAGTCTAACACTCTCACATTGGAAACATTGTAATCAACATGTATATCTTACCTTCAGTTTAACACTCTCACATTGGAAACATTTTAATCAACATGTATATCTTACCTTCAGTTTAACACTCTCACATTGGTAACATTGTAATCAACATGTATATCTTACCTTCAGTCTAACACTCTCACATTGGAAACATTGTAATCAACATGTATATCTTACCTTCAGTTTAACACTCTCACATTGGAAACATTGTAATCAACATGTATATCTTACCTTCAGTTTAACACTCTCACATTGGAAACATTGTAATCAACATGTATATCTTACCTTCAGTTTAACACTCATCATATATTTATGACTTTTATTTGTTTTTCATTGCATGCAAATTGTATGTGTATTATGTATTATTATGATGATGAGCTATGTAATGCTTAAGCCTAATAAACAATATGTTCTGTTCTGTTCTGTCGTATCTGAATAATTCAATTCAAAATTCAACTTTATTGGCATAATCAGCAAACAAGTTGCCTTTGGCCATTTACAAACACAAAAAACTATGGCAAAGACAAATATAAATACAAATGGTAATGAATATTAAATATATACATGCATATGTATACATTTTCATACAACATACATTTAAGAAACAATTAAAATGTCCAGGGCATTTTTCCTTATAAACATACATTCTTTAATATATTTAGATACTTTTACTTGCAAATGTTTATTTTTTGTCGACATAAGCGTGAACAATTTCTGTACACAAGGCCATGAAATATTGTTAAAATATGTTTTATAGTTTTACTATGTTCTATATGTTTTACTTACTGTTCTATATGTTTTACTTACTGTTCTATATGTTTTACTTACTGTTCTATATGTTTTACTTACTGTTCTATATGTTTTACTTACTGTTCTATATGTTTTACTTACTGTTCTATATGTTTTACTTACTGTTCTATATGTTTTACTTACTGTTCTATATGTTTCACAACATAGCATGACATAATAATAATATCCATTCAAATAATATGGTACAAGAGTGTGCATGAGCGTGTCGTGTCCATTGTGACTGCTAATCTGAACATGTTAGTTAAACGATATTTGTTTAAATGTTTTTAAATTTATTGATTTGTTTAATTCCGATAAAAATGATCTTATTGAACAAGCTTGCACTATTTTGTATAAAAGGTTTTAAGATTAGAGACATCACATTAAACAGACACTAATAAACACCCACCAAGTCTCACGACACATGATTGATATACTATAATAGATACATGCATTTATTCAAACAAAGACGGATCTGTAGTCCAGTGGTAACACGCTGGACTGGTAATCCAGGGATCGCAGGTTCGATCCCCCGTCTGACCCTAATAAAATGAATAGTCTTTCAGATGGGACGTTAAACCGAGGTCTCGTGTCGGTGCTTTACACCGTGCACGTAATAGAACCAGAGAACACTCTGGAATGGGTCTCTGTCTGTATCATGCACTATTCTCAAATTCTAAAATGACTAATATCTTCAGGAGGCGTCGCTCATATGGGCAACCGGTAGCAACGATAAATAAACGTAAAACACACACACACACTCAAACAAAGATAATAATGAACAAACTACTCACACTTTCTCATCTTTCTTTATATTTAACACACATACCATTTAACATAAACATATGTACTGTATATATAGTTTGTAACTCACGCGTACATGCTATTATAATTAAGAAATTAAACATTTTATACAGCTATGTAACACACTGTGCCAAGTACACCACAAGATGTACAACACCATTTGAAAATATTTCAATTTAATTTGCTCTACATAAAATTGAATTAAAATAGAGATGCTGAGATAATTCCTATCTAGTATCTCTTATAACACTCTCACATTGGACATATTTTAATCAACATGTATATCTACCATCAGTTAAACACTTTTCATATATTTATCACTATTTTCCATTGCATGCACATTGTATATGTATTATTATGATGAGCTATGTAATGCTTAAATCTAATAAGCAATATGTTCTGTTCTGTTCTGTTCTGTTCTGATATTGCAAGTCGTATGGTTAGTTATCAATTATATAAGGAACAAATGGCGTTTGGAATGTGCAAAGGTATAGCGAACATGTTCAATGACATCCAACAAGTGTGGCGTCCGTGGTCCAGTGGTAGAGCGTCGGATTTGGAATCGAACGGTCCCGGGTTCGATACTCGGTCAGGCCACGTATGTAGTGTCATTGAGCAAGGCACCTCACACACATTGCTTAGTACTGGTTAATCGCTTATGTTGGTTGAGCCTGCCCAGGAAAACATGTCTAAGTCCCCGCGAGTGGTTTGACATTAAAGGAACATACATACATACAAGTACAGCAATATTGAAGTTATGAATATGTGAAAAAAGAACGCTCCGCGCATTAATATCCCCATAGAATACAACACGAATTGCAATATAATCGCTGCTAAAGGTCAAATTATATACAATGGTAATTGCTGTTGTAAATCGACATATTGCATGCTAGTTGGTTTCTATATTCGGCACGTATAACAGTCCATCATTGATCTTGAAAGATGGTTACGGCATAGATTAGCTTGAATAGTTTGGATAGGAAAGTATATATCTCTGGAATGATCGTCGGACTGTATCAGATATCGTAGGTAATGATTCAGTTGAAGGAAGTGGTACTACGGTAATGAGACATCTGTAATTTTCTATTACCTCCCTTGGCAGATAAAGTCCGATTTATTCCAATATGTGAAGAGGTCCTTTTAGTTAGAATCCTTTGTTTTTACTGTTGTGCCCTAACCAGATGTTGCGGTATGATAATTGTGATTTTATCAAAAACGTGTTAATTAAGTGATAACATTATTTTACAAATAAGTACCCATTGCATATACTGTATGAGATCTGTCGAGATATAGTAATTTAATACTCAGTAGAAGCGATAGTGGGATAACCTTGCTAGCATGTTGTGCAAAGGAAACAACGATAAAAACAGAGGAAAACACTTAATAGGACCTATCTACTTTTAGGGAGTATTCAGGGGCAGTAACTGACCGATGTCTCTCATTGATATTGTAAGGAATGAACACATTGCATGATTGAATGGTATTGGGAATGTAGATGTATTTCCAATACCGACGAGGTGTGTATGTCTGTCTGTATGCCATATACAACAACGAATGAGTGGAGCAAGTTATATAATAGTACACTATATGCTGATGACTTTAGAGTATTGATTCGCGTTTTAGTTTATACAAATTTATTTTAGCTCGATTGCGAAACAAGTTCTTAAAACTTATATTGATCACTCTCGAGACCTCATTCCTGATGGAATCCATCGCCACGAGGGAGAGAGAAGTGGCAACGTGGAATTTAAATGCCTTGCCTTAGGGCACAATCGTAACGGCTCCAGCGGGGCTCGAACTCCAGACCTTTCGCACCTGAAGCGAACGCTCTACCACTGCGCTATCACGACTTCCACGATTCGGGAGTTGACGTGGTGGGACGGAGCGATTGATGGAACATTGGATTATATCTAATAGTCCCATTTTATGTTGTTTTTCTTTAATACATTTTCAAAGGAAACACATTGCTGTTGCTTGTCAATCAATAATCAGTCATTAAGTTTAATTAAACATGTGTGTGGCATTCTAGTGCGGGCCGTTTTCTAACGTTGGCAAACTTATGACCAGAATAATTTCTTTTATCAATTTACACGTAGCACATGAATTAACACATAACCCTGAGTCTCCCATACTATAGTCTACGATAGTCCTCTGGCTGAGGGGGGGGGGGGTCCTGTATAGACGGATCTGTAGTCCAGTGGTAACACGCTGGACTGGTAATCCAGGGATCGCAGGTTCGATCCCCAGTCTGACCCTAATAAAATTAACAGTCTTTCAGTTGGGACTTTAAACCGAGGTCTCTGTCGGTGCTTTACACAGTGCACGTAAAAAAGAATCAGAGGATACTCTGGAATGGGTCTCTGTCTGTATCATTGCACTATCCTCCAAAAATATAAAATGACTAGTAGGTAGGTAGTTCACCATAGCTGTTTGTAAACCATACTCGTATTGTTTAGCATATATCTAAACAGCAATGCGAAATTTACTTCGCTGTTTAATGGTTTTTGTGCATTGTGTATCTACTCTAGAAATTGTTGACAATGCAGATCGTTACCATAATACCAGACATGTTTTACTTTGTAAGTGTTTTATATTGATGAATTATCCTTACGGCAGCACTTACTTATTACGAAATCAAGCACTGTGTATCTATAATAATGATCAATATGTTTTCAATATGAGCTTTCAATGCAAAACATTGTCTCTAGAGCTTACATAGCAGTATTCGTCTGATGTCAGTTTCATGAGAATAGATTGTCAATTACGAAATAATATGTGTCGTCAAGCTTTGCATTTGAATAATAATCATCATTACATCATCATCATCATCATCATCATCATCATCATCATCATCATCATCATCATCATCATCATCATCATCATCATCATCATCATCATCATCACATCATCATCATCATCATCATCATCATCATCATCATCATCATCATCATCATCATCATCATCATCATCATCATCATCATCATCATCATCATCATCATCATCATCATCATCATCATCATCATCATCATCATCATCATCATCATCATCATCATCATCATCATCATCATCATCATCATCATCATCATCATCATCATCATCATCATCATCATCATCATCATCATCATCATCATCATCATCATCATCATCATCATCATCATCATCATCATCATCATCATCATCATCATCATCATCATCATCATCATCATCATCATCATCATCATCATCATCATCATCATCATCATCATCATCATCATCATCATCATCATCATCATCACATCATCATCATCATCATCATCATCATCATCATCATCATCATCATCATCATCATCATCATCATCATCATCATCATCATCATCATCATCATCATCATCACATCATCATCATCATCATCATCATCATCATCATCATCATCATCATCATCACATCATCATCATCATCATCATCATCATCATCATCATCAATCATCATCATTCATCATCATCACATCATCATCATCTCATCATCAATCCTCTTCACCCCGGTTGGGGTATAGGGCTTTCACCACTGCTCTCCACTTGGACTGGTCCGTTGCTGCTGCTTTGGCTTCCCCCCAGGACATCCTGCTTCGGCGCAGCTCACTGTCCAGAGTCCTTCGCCATGTCGTAACTGGTCGACCTCTTTTCCGTGTGCCCTGTGGATTCCAATCCAGTGCTTGGCGTGCTATGTTGGGCTGGTCTCGTCGTAGAGTGTGCCCTATCCACCGCCACTTCCTCTGTGTGATAGAGTCTGTGATGGGGTCCTGTCTTGTTTGCCGCCACAACTCCTGGTTGGTGATCTTTTCTGGCCATCTGATGTGTAGGATCTGTCTGAGGCAGTTGTTGATGAATAATCATCATTACATACATGTATTATAAATGGAATGTATGTGTGTAGTGGAATTAGATTGCATTACATGTAATCAGTGGAAGTCATGATAGCGCCGTGGATGCGCGTTCGCTTCAGTTGCGAACGTTCCGGAGTTCGAACCCCGCTGGGGCCGTTACGAGTGTGCCCTCTGGCAAGGCATTTAAATTCCACGTTGCCTCTTCTCTCTCCCCCTCGTGGCGATGGATTGCATCAGGAATGAGGTCTGAAAATGATTAATATAAGTTGTAATAACTTGTTTCGCAATCGAGCTAAAATAAATGTGTAGAAACTAAATGGAATTTACTACTAATAGGAAAGTTGAGTGTTTTTACAAGCATGTCCCGTGTTTTCATATCTCCACAACTGGAGTAGACGGGCTACCTGTTAACAAACCGGAACTATATGATATTTTGATATGCAGACTATAGGGAATGTGGTGCTCGTGCACGGCGTTACAGTAGAGGAATCATTCCGGATTGGGATCGATTCCCTATTAATCATTCAGCCAGTCTCCATTTTGAAATAAAGTTTCTCACTCCTTCAGATACAATGTATCCTGGTATGCAGATGAACCGCTAATACGTCCGATTAGCGCAGTGGTTAGCGCACTCGCTTCTCACCAATGCAACCCGGGTTCGATCCTCGAACCGGGAAGTATGTGAGATGGTACGGTGGTCACCAGATCGGACAGGTGGGTTTTCTCCGGGTACTCCGGTTTCCTTCGATACGAATGACCACATTTACGCTTTCATCCGCACCAACGAGAGTGATTAATATAAGTTGTTAGAACTTACTTCGCAATCATTGTAAAATAAATAAAGTTTAAAAAAAAACGTGCACAAAAATCGAACAGTACAAAATACACGTACATCTATTCCAGAGGCAGTGTGTCCTTAATTGTATTTGCAAATCAGATTAATGTTTATTCTAACACGACCCAGCTAATAACATACATACTTGTAGCGGGAGGAAATTTCGAAAGCTAAATGCACTGCGTTTGAAGAAAATACTCCATTGATTCTCGTAGTAAGTCGTGTTAGAATCGAAATAATAAGTATCAACCGTGGTATATCGCAGAATAACCCTCGTTTGAAGTTCTTATGCGTAGAAATATATCACGAAGGCCGAACGCCTGAGTGATATATTTCTACGCATAAGAACGAAACAGAGAAATTCTGGCTAATTTCTGCATTGATCCCCAATTATTATGCAAATTAAATTTAGCTCGATTGCAACTTTTTTAGAACATTAGATAAATTTCTCTCGATACCTCATTCCTGATGGAATCCATAGCCACATGGAAGAGAAAAGTGGCAGTGTGGATTTAAGTAGCTTGCCTATGGGCACCGCCACCGTGTTGGTCTGAAGGGTTCGAACCTATTGATATGCAGAGCCCGAAATTTATAAAAGCTTTTCTCAGATCTCGAGCTCAAGGAATATGATTGGTTGAGTCTTAGTGCTACACTCAGCTGAAACAATCATAAGTTTGATACTGAGTTGGAAATTGAAGTGCACTTTTATAACCTCTGGGCCTTGTCTCCACTATGGCAATATACCACAGACATTCATGATATGCAACAATACCATCAAAAACAGATCAGTAAATATTTATATTGAAAACTCCCCTGAGAAACAGCAACAACGTTCGTTACCAACGAGCTGTCATTAGTTTAGGAAGATCATAGGAATATGATGACGATTGCGATTTCCGATTGCCTCTGAATAAATTGACATCATCGCGTGACATTTCAAGAGCAGTTGGCAGTAGCTGCAAACTCGCATGTTCCCATATAAATACATAAAAAGTGTTATTAAATGCAGTTTTGAATATTTAATTATGAGATAGAATAACTGAATTAAACCAACTCTCTGGAGAAATAACAAGAAGCAGAGTGTGCATTAATTCATAAATTGAATTAGTTCAGATACAGTTTCCGGTTGTGAACAAAATTGATGTCTAAAATTTCAGAGAAAATATACTTGGAAAAAGCTTGAGAGCCATTGTATGGAATATTGTGCATGATGCATCTGCAAATATTTGCCAATCGATTATTATTATGTATATATGTGGCAATAGAAAAGTAAAGTAAAGGGTTTGTTTATTATAGTGTCACCCTTATTGAAAGGGCCAGCCATTACTGACTTACACAGTACATGGTTTCCTCATAGCAACCGAGAGGTTGTGAGTTGTTGCTATGGCTATGGCTTCCACACGGATTCAGTCCGTGAGAGCAGTTATTCTAAAATTAACGTTACAGACTGATTCGCAAATGTGTATACACAAACCTCTAAATACAAAGTGCCTTCGATTTGGTATTAACGTTACATACTGCTTCACAATACAACTAAACAAGTGTGCATACACAAACCTCTAAGCACAAGGTGCCTTCTATTTGGTATTAACGTTACAGATGGCTTCGCTAATGTGTATACACAAACCTCTAAGCACAAGGTGCCTTCCTATTTTGTATTAACGTTATGTTACAGACTGCTTCGCAATCCAACTAAACAAATGTGTATACACAAAGCTGGACTGGTAATCCAAGGATCGCATGTCCGATCCCCTGTATGACCATAATAAAATTAACAGTCTTTCAGATGGAACGTTAAACCGAGGTCTCGTGTCGGTGCTTTACACCCGTGTACATAAAAGAACCAGAGGAGACCCTGGAATGTGTCTCTGTCTGTATCATTGCACTTTCCTCCAAACATCTAAAATGACTAATCTCGTGAGGAGGCGTGGCTCATGTGGGCAACCTGTAGCGACGATAAATAAACGTAAAGCACAATGCTTACACATAATGATATGAATATATACTGCCGCTATACATTGCATAGTTTTAAAAAGTATAAACTTTATTTATTTTACAACGATTGCGAAATAAGCTGTAACAACTTTTGTTAAGCACTCATTGGCACGGATGTCAGCGTGTTACCACTGGACTACAGATCCGTCTGTTTGGACGCATTTGGTTTTTTACGTTTATTTATCGTCGCTACCGGTTGCCCACATGAGCGACTCCTCTTGAAGAGATTAGTTATTTGTGAGGATAGTGCATGATACAGATACAGAGACCCATTCCAGAATCTCATCTGGTTCTTTTACATGCACGGTGTAAAGCACCGACACGAGCCCTCGGTTTAACGTCCCATCTGAAAGACTGTTAATGTTATTAGGGTCAGACGGGTGATCGAACCTGCGATCCCTGGATTACCAGTCCAGCGTGTTACCACTGGACTACAGATCCGTCTGTTTGGACGCATATATATTCACAAACGTTTATTATTGAGCA
Organism: Archivesica marissinica; assembly: GCA_014843695.1. Lineage (NCBI taxonomy): Eukaryota > Metazoa > Mollusca > Bivalvia > Venerida > Vesicomyidae > Archivesica > Archivesica marissinica. Next base: position 26,779,755 of record CM026395.1, on the reverse strand, counting down.
TACATACTATATACAAGTTCCCTTGTTCTTATATCGTGTTCAGTATCCTTGTCGTAGGCATTAATTCTTCAAAATAGTGTCGACGTTAATATTCATATCCTTGGTTTAAACAATATTTATTGCAAACAATTAATTAAGAAATAATAAGTATCAACCGTGGTATATCGCAGAATAACCCGAGTTTGAAGTTCTTATGCGTAGAAATATATCACGAAGGCCGAAGAACGACAAACAAGGGTTATTCTGCGATATACCACGGTTGATACTTATTATTTCGATTCTAACAAGACTTACTTCTAATAATTTTAGACGAGAATCAAGGAGTATTTTCTTCAAACGTCGTGCATTTGGCTTTCGAAATGTCCTCCCGCGTAAGGGGTGATGACGTTATTTGTTATGGAAAATATCAATCTAGTGCATAAATGAACAAAAGTTGTAACTGATCAATAATTTTATTTGTTTTGTCAAATAAAACTCTACCGAATAGTAACTGAAACGTTACTTAACAGAAAAACAAGACGGACAAGAGATTATCTGATTCTAAAAATAGCTCACTTCCGCGAATACCACGGTATTAATTACAAACATCACGTGACTTTCATTCATAAAACTTTACACGCATTGTATAAATGGAATAGTCAAAACACGGTGCGCGCGCAGCATAGTTCAATGTAGGCATATCGCAGAATAACCCTAGGTAGATTTAACTCTACAAGTATGTATGTTATTAGCTGGGTCGTGTTAGAATCATATATAACATACAACAGCATGCACAATACATAATGCAATGGGTCAAATAGTAATCTAAACGTAGGAATTATAAAACTAGTTCCTAATGTGTTACATCTAATTGTGTTTATTTGTTTCAGATATTAACATTTCAAATTAATGTTTGACCAGACAATGCGGTACTGACTGCCCATATGGTAGACAACTATGCTCTGTAGACGATTCATCCATCGCGCTATAATAGATACAGCTGGAAAGAGCAAGGATGTGTATGTCAGATAAACGGAAACGAGCTGTACAATAATCTGATATTAACCACCAACACTAAAGCTAATATGAGAGACAAGACACGGATGAGTATAAAATGTAACACAGCGGGTAAATCATATTATGCAAGACACAGACGAGTTATATGAGTCTCCGTGAGAACAGATACCAACAAGGCAATGTTGATAAATAATGAATCAATACGCTGATAGCATGATGATTTATAGGAACTAGAGACTGAGGGTAACACATATGAGTATACTGCATGAATGGAAAGTCAACGAGACGATAACGTTATCAATGGACACCAATGTGAATTATGGGTGACATAGGAACCATTGATATACGCACGATTGTATGACACCAGCAATGTCCGTTAAAAACTACAGATAAAAACACATTCATTTAGAATACTAGTATATTACTTTATAATTAATTGTTCATGATTGTCAGAAAATACCTAACATATACAAGTACACCCAACCGCGGAGGAATACGAAACTCAAGTAGTGACAGAGAAAATGCCATTGTCCACTGTTTGAACACAGTGAAAGATAGCATTTTTTTTCACCGAGAAAACTCAATCATTCATTGGACAACATAAAAGAAAAGAATGGATGTGGAATGAATTGACGTGGCATGTGGAATCACAATAGCATTATAAGATACACAATGATCACAATAACAATAGAAACCAACGTGAACAATCAAAAGTATGCGATAAGGAACCATTGATACACGTTATCATTGCATGAAACCAGCAATGTCTGTTAAATCGAAGCTGAAGTCCTTGCAAGAGGAACTAAAAACCTTTTCATTTTGGAAAGCAGTCAGATGTGAATTTCTTGTAACACTGATTTACGTATTTATTGGCTGTGGTTCGTGGACGGACATGCAACCATCACAAGACACATACCTTAAAGTGGCCTTGACCTTTGGCCTAGCACAAGCAACATTGATGCAATGTGTAGGTCATATAAGCGGAGCTCAAATGAACCCTGCGATAACGCTATCGATGTTGGCAACCGGGAAGATAGGAATAGCAAGATCACTGTGTTATATTATCGCTCAAGGTCTTGGTGCCATTGCAGGAGCCGGTATCTTGTATGGCTCCACTCCAAGAAAATACCACGGCTCCCTTGGAGTGACATTTATTCATCAGGATGTGAAACCAGGTCAAGCCTTTGCTGTGGAGTTCATGGTTACGTTCGTGTTAGTGTTTACATACATTGCAAACTTGGAACCAAAACGAGTAGATATGGGTTCGAGGTCACTCTCCGTTGGGCTGGCTGTTGTGCTGGGACATCTATTTGCAGTAAGTAATTTTCAACTGTGATGTATACTTAGACCATTGTTTCTCTATCTTAAAGTGACATTACATCGCAAAAGGCAAAACATACATTTGTTCACGTATACATTCAAATTGCTACTACAAATTCTTCAGAATACATTCGAACACTAACATTGAATCAATAAACAATGTTTTGTGATTTACCTTTCAATAGTGAAAGTAGGATTTCATAACGGTCATCCACGCTCCTGAATTGACGTTTATTTGTAATTGGAGTCAATACTAAATGCGTGATACTGTCGTTCAGAGATAATTTAACTAAGATTAGTCTACAAATAAATATGCAAGGCACAACTGTGAGATATAACGGTAAGTATGTACTATAAATGGTGTTAGTTGTATTACGCATGGATGTTGACCCTATTTACATTATTTAGTTATATGCCAACAAACCGCGTATACCACGTTTTTTATTAGTAGAAATACTCAGTTGTTGCAAATATTTGGAAAATAATTATATCATGTAATAGGAAATTATATTCTGTAGAAATGTTTTATTGATGTAGTGTCGCTTTAATGTGTAACTTAGTTTTGAGAACTAGAATGTGTATCCCTATGCCAGCTATCATGCTAGGAAGAGACCCGTAACTTAGTTTTGAGAGCTAGAATGTGTATACCTATGCCAGCTATCATGCTAGGAAGAGACCTCTCCATGTCATTCAATAATATGCAACTTACTCTGTTGATTGCTTGTCTTGCAACATGTTAAACAAGTGGTGGTTTCCATTCTGATGATTACTCTTCTGCTGAGGCCATTATCAATGGTTTTAACAACTTGACACTCTTAAGACAAGCAATCACCAGTACTGCATGACATAAAATGTTTAGTTTATACTAATGTATTGTAGCTCGATTGGGAAACAAGTTCTTGCAACTTATATTAATCACTCTCGAGACCTAATTCCTGATGGAATCCATCGCCACGAGGGATAGAGAAGAGATATATGGAATTTAAAATGCCTTGTACAATCGTAACGGCTCCAGTGGGGCTCGAACTCCGGGATTTTCGCACCTGAAGCGAACGCGCTACCACTGCGCTATCACGACTTCCAAACTTCCATAAAACATTTACCTCCTCGTGTTGAAAATAACAGCTGGCTAGATACTTGGGTACTTGTTTTACTTGGTAGATGACATACGCGATTCGCAAACGTAGTGTAACTCTGCTGGTCTCTATTCATAATTGTTTCCACAAGATATAAACAAGACCACAAAGCAATTTTACAAGTCAAACTATACCCTGCTACAGTAGTTCGGTTGGGGTTGTCTTCAAACTAGCAGTAGTTCTCTGATATCTTACGGTTGTAAAACAACAAATAAATTGCCTATTACATAGTAAAAAGTAAACATACAGTCTGTTCATTTATATTTCCAATCTTTCATTTCTTCTGATACCACATCCACTGTGAAGAGGTATTCAAATCAGCCTGAAACAAGTTTCAAATAGCCAGTGCTAACCTGTGAATAACTTCACTGTGTTTACACAAATGTTCAACAGTGGTGTTTAGACAATCGTATGATTCTGAATACTTCTAAGACCAAAATCATGTATATTTCCTCTAAATCAAAAGCTCATAGTATCAGTGAGTCTGCTCTTGAAGTGAAAGTGAACAACACCGTCATACATCCGAGTTCTGCTGAACGATTACTCGGAGTTATGATTGACAACACACTATCCTGGGATAAGCATACTGACAATGTTATCAAAAAATGTAACTCTTATTTATATGTATTGTCTCGTATAAAAAGATATCTCTCTATTCCCAATCGCAACCTCTTCTACAATGCTTACATATTGCCTCACTTAGACTTTTGTTGTGTGATTTGGGGTAACTGCAACTCATCTTTAGAAGATAAAATAGTTCGGTTACAAAAGAGAGCAGCTAGATTAATTCTAGATCAGGACTTTGACACTCCATCGCAATTATTATTCTCCCAACTAAAATGGATGACCTTTCCAGAACGAGTCATATATCAGAAGGCTATACAAATGTATAAAACATTACATGGAGCTGCTCCAGACTATTTAAAATCGTCCTTCACTTTTACTTCTGATATACATCCTAGAATTCTTAGATCAACCTCAGAATATCAATTATACACACCAAGACCAAATTGTGAATTATTTCGTAATACATTTGAATTTTCAGGATCATCTATTTGGAATTCATTGCCTCACTCAGTTCAAAATGCTCCAACTATCCAACAGTTCAAAATTCTCTACTTAAGGTGGTACTATAACAATTCAAACTAATCGCGTACTTCTACTGTTATTATAAACGTGTATTGCCATTGCTATATTTATTGGAATCGGAAAATTGCTGTCCTTAAGTTGATTTCATACATATTTTGAAGATACCACTACAAGTCAAATCTGCACATTGTTAGATAGATCTAGTATCATTAATTGTCTCATTCCCATTTTCTACTCTGCTAGCCAATTCCATATAATTATCATCATATTCCATTACATATTAAATATAGTTTCTCTATTTTTCAGCTTTTACATTGCTATATTATTCCAATGTGCAGTTCTCACTTATAGTGCTATCTTTTGATTGCATTTGATTGTATATATGTTGAGGGCCTCATGGTAGATTAACTTTTTTAAATGAGTACTCTCGTTAAATAAAGTATTTATTATTATTATTATTATTATTATTATTATTATTATTATGTATTACTCCGCCAAATAATACAGTACACCAACCTTCAGTTTGCAATGGCTTGAATTCTTATACCATATCTTTTCTACACATCAACTAGTCTGAAGTTTTCTCAAAAACACAAAAACTATACACTGCCTGCAATGAAAATGCATTTTTACCAAAAGGAAAAATTAACTATATTAGTTATTGGGACTACATTCGAGTGGACCGCGGATGCACTTCTGCCTATTTACGTATATACAACCTTAAAGAGATTGCAAACAAATACTAAAAGTGAACTCGAATAACTACTTTAATTATACAAGCACTTCAAATACGAAGACCCTTTCTAACTGTTTTCCTTTGGCTGTCCGATTAGCACAGTGGTTAGTGCGCTCGCTTCTCACCAATGCAACTCGGGTTCGATCCTCGGACCGGGAAGTATGTGAGATGGTACGGTGGTCGCCAGATCGGACAGGTGCGTTTTCTCCGGGTACTCCGGTTTCTTCCAACACGAATAACCACATTTACGCTGTCATCCGAGCCAACGAGAGTGATTAATATAAGTAGTTAACATTTGCTTCTCAATCGTTGTAAAATAAATAAAGTTTAACTGTTTTCCTTTCTTACGGATGCTGATTCTGAGTAATTCAAACCTCCGTTAGTAGGCAGGTGCTTTTGTCTTTTGACACTCGTTTTGCTGTTTCTTGCTCATCAACACATGGGTTATGCGTTGTATTTACATAAGCTTGCTTGTTGCTTTTGTTTTTTATTTAAAACATCGGGTTGTGATACAAGAAGTGATTGACACCATATGGTATCCTGGGAACAGGCGTCGATATATTTTGCCTGGTCAGTCAAATAAATATATTTTAACACCGATACCATTAATTGGGCCGTATTGAGTTTCTGATAATATCATTTTGCCAGCAGTTAAGAAGTGAAAAATCGACAGACTGGAACCCAGGCTAACCCTATGGTAGAACTAATTAAAATTAATTACATTCGAAGCTTCGATTATTATAAAGCTGGGAAACAACTTTGAATCATTTCACCAATCAGTGATCCACTATGAGGAAACTATATAGATGACTTCTGGAATGGGTGATGTGCTTACTCGTGTGGCAGATACTGCTATGAGGGGTACATGGGATTTCCCTGCACCTGTAAACGTCTAACCGTCACCAAGTAATTTAACATGACGATGTGATGAACATAGTAATCAACAGTACTACCCATTCTGCCTGCACTACATTCTCAAATATCTTCTCTTTCTTCTGCATTCTCGCGGTATTACATTCTGTAATTTCTAAGAACTATGCACATTTGGTATATATGTATTAGTTCCACACCGTCCAATATAGTATTGTGTATTTTGAATTGCAAGGAGAGAAACTATATAAGCTCTGCTTCCGTTTTGATCCTTTCCTATTCTTTGATTTTGTGTGCATGTATTGTTTTGTGAATGTATATAGTGGAATACATATGTTTAAGCCAACATTACTTATAGATTTATTGAAATAACAGCGCTCGAATTCTAACAGGAGTCTGTTTACTTGTGTTTAAACAACGTGTCATTTCCAGTAATTTACATTTGTCTGATAATACAAAACGTAGTGTCTGTAGCGGAAATCGTTATAGAAGTGTATGGTCGATTGCACCAATCTTAGGTTTAATTTCTTTCTGGGGGAAAGTTTCAAATCAACCGTGTTGTCATACATATGATTGACGGCTATTTGTCGTACTGCTACATGAATATCTCCTGATCAAATAAAGGGGGAGACAGGAAGAAAATTATTAGATAATAAAGTATCCTGGTAAATACGAGTATTCAATTACGTATGGAAATATAAGAACCATATCAGCGTGAAGACAATTATTTCTCCTATTCACCCGAGGATACTTGGTTAATACAGTTTCCACCTTCAATGAAAATGGTTGGCCTACAGTGGTAACACGCTGGACTGGTAATCCAGGGATCGCAGGTTCGACCCCCCGTCTGACACTAATGCAATTAACAGTCTTTCAGATGGGACGTTAAACCGAGGTCTCGTATCGGTGCTTTACACCATGCACGTAAAAGAACCAGAGGAGACTCTGGAATGGGTCTCTGTCTGTATCATTGCACTATCCTCCAAAAATCTAAAAAGACTCTTCAGGAGGCGTCGCTCATATGGGAAACCGGTAGCGACGATAAATACTTGGCCTCCAGGTTATAAAACTGTTCTCCTATCTCAAGCTCAGTCTCAAGCTGCTGATTGGTTCAGCTGGCAGTAAAACTCAGAATCAACCAATCAAATCATTTGAGCTTGAGATCTGAGAAAAGTGTTATAACCTTGGACACTGATCGGATCAAACTGATTGCCTTATTCCAACGATAACACACACGATCGCTAACAGAAATTGACCAGGCACAGATCAATGACTCTTTGCCCTTTATTCGCTACTCTCCATTCCCGTACCGCAGTTACTTACTAACATTAGCTGAGAAATATTGTCCAATGCGCTCAGTAGTACAATACATGTTGTGTGTTCCATCTTCGACCGAACACAATAAAAACAAATATATCTGACATCACCAAAGAATATATGTTTCACAGAATATCTATATTTAATTTTCTCTTCAAGGGTGTTTTGCCAATAACACACACTATTCTAAATTACAGACAACAGCAATAGACTTTCTAAATCTTGACAGCTATTATATTGTGCAGACATTCGTATTCTCGTTATTGGGGGATAGCCAAATTGACGTATGAATGACTGATATAGTACGTTGTTTGCTATTCACATAGGAATATAGCCATCTCGTCAATATTTAGAGTTTTCCTTGCCGATGTTTACTGGAGCCAAACGCAATATGCAGTTTTAAAAAGGACCAATATTAACCCTTTCCTTCATAGAAGCATCGCCTATTGCCAATACGACATACATTGACAATGTAGTAGCCAAACCAATGTTCATAATAAAGGTCAGAATCTCATGTAGTCTCAGTAATATCTATGGAGGTGGGATAGATATGGCGACTACTTATCCACTGCATGATAGCTAAATGGCTGTTGTTTGTATGGAGATATAATAGTATATTAACCTAAATCTCTATGATGTCTCAGTAATATCTATGGAGGTGGGATAGATATGGCGACTACTTATTCACTGCATGATAGTTAAATGGCTGTTGTTTGTATGGATATATAATAGTATATTAACCTAAATCTCTATGAAGGAAAGGGCTAAATGGCTGTTGTTTGTATGGAGATATAATAGTATATTAACCTAAATCTCTATGAAGGAAAGGGCTAAATGGCTGTCGTTTGTATGGAGATATAATAGTATATTAACCTAAATCTCTATGAAGGAAAGGGTTAAAAAGTCTGCTGCTGCTGCTGCTGCTGTTATTGCTCCATAGCACCACTTGACATCCCATAATCATAATTATATCATCAACAACAACATCAACAACAACAACAACAACAACAACAACAACAACGGCAACATCGTGCAGGGGGTAATATCGTCCTGCGCATATAAACAAACTGCCGAATGTTGCTATAAAATAGCAGATAATTTACCATAATTGCCGTATATGATAAGTTTCGTTATGCATGCTTGTGTCTATGCAAGCACCGACATGAAGGGAACTCAGTATAACCATTGACCATTTCAGTTTGACTACACTGGATGTGGTATGAACCCGGCGAGGTCCTTTGGTCCTGCGGTCGTTACAAATCAATGGAAGGATCACTGGGTATGTATTATATTCAACGTGATCATTGAAGATGGTGAGCTGTGTGAAGATGGTGAGGTGCGTGAAGATGGTTAGGTGCGTGAAGATGGTGAGGTGTGTGAAGATGGTGAGGTGTGTGAAGATGGTGAGGTGTGTGAAGATGGTGAGGTGTGTGAAGATGGTGAGGTGTGTGGAGATGGTGAGGTGTGTAAAGATGGTGAGGTGTGTGAGGATGGTGAGGTGCGTGAAGATGGTGAGGTGTGTGAAGATGGTGAGGTGTGTGAAGATGGTGAGGGTGTGGAGATGGTGAGGTGTGTGAAGATGGTGAGGTGTGTGAAGATGGTGAGGTGTGTGAAGATGGTTAGGTGTGTGAAGATGGTGAGGTGTGTAAAGATGGTGAGGTGCGTGAAGATGGTGAGGTGCGTGAAGATGGTTAGGTGTGTGAAGGTGGTTAGGTGTGTGAAGATGGTGAGGTGTGTGAAGATGGTGAGGTGCGTGAGGATGGTGAGGTATGTGAGATGGTGAGGTGCGTGAAGATGGTGAGGTGCTGAAGATGGTTAGGTGTGTGAAGGTGGTTAGGTGTGTGAAGATGGTGAGGTGTGTGAAGATGGTGAGGTGTGTGAAGATGGTGAGGTGCGTGAAGATGGTGAGGTGTGTGAAGATGGTGATGTGTGTGAAGATGGTGAGGTGTGTGAAGATGGTGAGGTGTGTGAAGGTGGTGAGGTGTGTGAAGATGGTGAGGTGCGTGAAGATGGTGAGGTGTGTGAAGATGCAAATCAACAATGTAATATGTAAAACAACAATGTAATATGTAAATCAACAATGTAATATGTAAATCAACAATGTAATATGTAAAACAATAATATGTAAAACAATAATGTAATATGTAAAACAATAATGTAATATGTAAAACAACAATTAATATGTAAAACAACAATGTAATATGTAAAACAACAATGTAATATGTAAAACAACAATTAATATGTAAAACAACAATGTAATATGTAAAACAACAATGTAATATGCAAAACAATAATGTAATATGTAAAATAACAATGTAATATGTAAAGTAACAATGTAATATGTAAAGTAACAATGTAATATGTAAAGCAACAATGTAATATGTAAATCAAGAATGTAGTATGTAAAACAACAAAGAAATATGCAAAACAACAATGTAAACCAAATAAGATATTTTTTAAAAAGGACTAAAATGTTGCCAAGGCAAGTACGTCTCCCATTAGCTTGTTTCGATCTACATATACCATTATACAATTTTTATCATAACTATGTTTCAGGTATTTTGGGTAGGACCAGTTATCGGTGGCATATTTGGCAGTTTCACATACGAATATACACAGTGCTCGTCCGACGACATACAACGATTTAGGGGTTCTTTCAGACAAAAACAGATCGAGTTTGTTGTTGATACCGATCAACGATGTGACAGTCCATTGACAACCGAGTTTTCATTTAGACCGGCATCACCGTCAAACGAAGAACTCCGATTATGAACAATTTCGAACTGCATAAAAAAGTAAAAGCTAATTTGGGTTTGCCATGCGTAAATGCAGCTTATTTATGATCTCTTATACACATTTATTGAGCTCGATTGCGAAACAAGTTCTTGCAACTTATATTTATCACGCTCGAGACCTCATTCATTGGAATCCATCGCACGAGGGAGAGAGAAGAGGCAACGTGGAATTTAAATGTCTTGCATGAGGGCATAATCGTAACGGTCTCTGACAATGGTATTCCTATTTATATTATTGTGTTATGTAATGGTTGGTTCTCCAAATAATAATTCAACCAGCTATATGCTGCATTGATATGGTTACTAAGTATAATTAATGTATATTCTAATAATTCTTGGATATATATATCTTAAATGAGTGATGGGTTCATACCATATCTTATGAAACGAGTTATGGAATTTTGCAATTTAAGCGAGCCATTTCTGTGCCATTTATTTATTTTACAACGATTGCGAAGCAAGTTCTAACAACTTATATTAATCACTCTCGCTGGCGCGGATGAAAGCGTATATGTGGTCATTCGTGTTAGAGGAAACCTGAGTATCCGGAGAAAACCCACCTCTCTCCGATCTGGCGACCACCGTACCATCTCACGTACTTCCCCGTCCGAGGATCGAACCCGGGCTGCATTGGTGAGAAGCGAACGCGCTAACCACTGCGCTAATAGGACAGCCAAACATGTATGTGAGTGACGTATGAATAATACTAAAACACAATATGTTTGCGACATATACCAAATGTGCTTGCAGACAATGAAATAATAGTATCGTCAGTATGTAATGTATTGTGTTACAGAGCGCCTTTTTCTCAAACATCTACTAATTCTTGGGAAACAGGACAGTGGATTGAACAAACTAGCATATTTCTTTGAAAACTCACAGACTAACTATATTAAATCTTGTAAAATGCATTATGTACATGTTTTCAGCATTAACTACGCCACTTACATTCTGTTGCTCTTACTTTATTTTATGGGGAGGGAGGGCCAATCACTAATGTTGTTAGAACTTGTGGCCCAACCCATTTGCTAAATTTCTATTTGTTCAACGATTGTGATTGTTATATACATGTATATAGAGCAATAAAATATTATCAGAGTAAGCAACGGCAAGCAAGTATCTATTTAAACATATGCACGAATGACATTGACTCCAGTATAGCATATAAATATAGTTTATACTAATTTATTTTAGCTCGATTGTGAAACAAGTTCTTACAACTTATATTAATCACTCTCGAGATCTCATTCCTGATGGAATATATCGCCACGGAGGAGAGAGAAGAGGCATGTGGAATTTAATGCCTTGCTGAACGGCATATTAGTAACGGCTCCAGCGGGGCTCGAACCCCGGGCCTTTGTACGCTACCACTGCGCTCTCACGACTTCCACAATCTAGATATGTCGCAGTATGTCGAGTCGTGACGAATACACAATTACAATAGCATTGCTTGAAAACAAGGGATAGGACAAAACACCAGAAAACAATAGAGTAAACAAAGAAACGAAAAAGAAGAAAAAGGGAGGCCAGGACAAAATCACGATTATTTTATTTACCTATAAATCTCTTATACGAAGAAAATAATGGTATGAAAGTATATCGGATTAGTGGATAAACTTGGGTTTACGGTACAGAGGGACTCGAATTAGAATACTGAAATATTGTTTGTATTCATTAAAAAGCTTAAAGCAGCATTACATCGTATGAAATAAAAGATATTTGAAAAATTCAATGTTTACATATGGGTAGCAATGCTGCTACACATTATAACATTATACTTTGTATGCTTATGTTCATTTGGTAAACAGTGTTTTTTTGCGATAAAACAAACTCAAAACCGAAAGTAGGACTTTCCGAATCGATCGGTCACGCACTTGTCTTTTTTAATTAAATTACTTGATATGTTGATTCATACCTCTGTTAGCTAAGTCTTTTAGGGACATTTCTACATCCCCGCGAGTGGTTCGACATTAGAGGAAGATAGATAGATAGTCTTTCATGTTCAAAATATATACTTTGTTTCAACATCCTCTGTTGTTTCACGCATGCGCGCTGTGCCTGTTTACATTTCGTGTGTTGATAAACAAATTCGCGTATACGACGGTTTAAATTTATTAGAATTTTATCGTTTCTGAGCGACTATTTCGATTTTTGTAAGCACACACACATTAGTATTTATATTTTACCCAAAACATTCTTTATTACGATGTAATGCTGCTTTAACATCCGGAAACAGGTAAGCCAAACCCGATTACAACAGCCATAGACACATATCATTGACTCTCCTGTGTGCGAATGCGGGTCTGTCGAATCAGTCAGTCGCTTCAGTCTGCACTGCCCAAGGTGCAATCTTCAACGTCGGCAACATCTCCTAATCCTTCGTGTGAGAGGAAACCGGAGTACCCGTAGAAAACCAACCTGTCCGATCTGGCGACCACCGTACCATCTCATATACTTCCCGGTCCGAGGATCGAACCAGGGTTGCATTGGTGAGAAGCGAGCGCGCTAAAATAAATAAATGTATCGTAAATATATGCTAACGTTAAGCTACATCAACTCCAACCATCTGTATTTATTCTTTTTATTATTGTTTACGTTTATTTATCGTCGCTACCGGTTGCCCATGTGAGCGACGCCTCCTGAAGAGATTAGTCATTTTAGATTTTTGGAGGATAGTGCATGATACAGACAGAGACCCATTCCAGAATCTCCTCTGGTTCTTTTACGTGCACGGTGTAAAGCACCGACACGAGACATCGGTTAACGTCCCATCTGAAAGACTGTTAATTTTATTAGGGTCAGACGGGGAATCGAACCTGCGATCCCTGGATTACCAGTCCAGCGTGTTACCACTGGACTACATATCCGTCTGTATTTATTCGACTGCTGTTTAAGTATTTTTCTCTACAATGTATACTTAGTTCACACATACACACGCTGTTACTTAGCCTGGGTTCCAGTCTGTCGATTTTTCACTAATTTACTTCTTGCAAAATGACAGTTGATATTATCAGAAACTCAATACGGCCCAATTAATGATCTCGGTATTAAGATATATTTATATGACTGATCAGGCAGAATATATCAACTTCTGTTCCCAGGCTAGCCATTACAATTAGCCTAGCAATATGTCCATAGAGTCGCCCAATACTATAACGTGTTGATGATTAGAAATCATAATTTACTTTTCGATAATAAATAACTACTTCAGATTTTGAGTACACTATGAAGGTCTGTCTTCATTACTTATTTTACGTTTATTTATCGTCGCTACCGGTTGCCCATATGAGGGATGTCTCATGAAGAGATTAGTATTTTTTTTTTATATTTGTGGAGGATAGTGCAATGATACAGACAGAGACGCATTCCAGAATCTCCTCTGGTTCTTTTACGTGTACAGTGTAAAGCACCCACATGAGACCTCGGTTTAACGTCCCATCTGAAAGATTGTTAATTTTATTAAGGTCAGACGGGGGATCGAACCTGCGATCCCTGGATTGAAGTCCTGTCTGCACATGAACTTGTCTTTGTATCTTGTACATTTATTATACTCATATGCCTATCAACAAACCAAGAAGCAATCGTATTACACTGCAAACAAGGTTTTCACACTTATATACCATGTTTTTCTTATTACGCCGCAAGCAAGTTGTTCACGCTTAGATACCATGTTTTTCTTATTACGCTGCAAACAAGGTTTTCACGCTTAGATACCATGTTTTTCTTATTACGCTGCAAACAAGGTTTTCACGCTTAGATACCATGTTTTCTTGTTACACTGCAAACAAGGTTTTCACGCTTAGATACCATGTTTTTCCTATTACACTGCAAACAAGGTTTTCACGCTTAGATACCATATTTTTCTTATTACACTGCAAACAAGGTTCTAACGCTTAGATACCATGTTTTTCTTATTACACTGCAAACAAGGTTTTCACGCTTAGATACCATGTTTTTCCTATTATGCTGAAAACAAGATTTTCACGCTTAGATACCATGTTTTTCTTATTACGCCGCAAACAAGGTTTTCACGCTTAGATACCATGTTTTTCTTATCACGCTGCAATCAAGATTTTCATGCTTAGATACCATGTTTTTCTTATTATGCTGCAAACAAAGTTTTCACGCTTAGATACCATGTTTTTCTTATTACACTGCAAACAAGGTTTTCACGCTTAGATACCATGTTTTTTTTATTACGCCGCAAACAAGGTTTTCACGCTTAGATACCATGTTTTTCTTATCACGCTGCAATCAAGATTTTCATGCTTAGATACCATGTTTTTCTTATTATGCTGCAAACAAAGTTTTCACGCTTAGATACCATGTTTTTCTTATTACACTGCAAACAAGGTTTTCACGCTTAGATACCATGTTTTTCTTATTACACTGCAAACAAGGTTTTCACGCTTAGATACCATGTTGTTCTAATTACGCCGCAAGCAAGGTTTCCACGCTTAGATAACATGTTTTCAATCATTGTTTTTGATTCGGGATTAGCATTGTGCAATCAAAATCCTGGAAGCTGTATTACAGTGTATAATAAACATTACTGAATTTACTTCACTGACACTTTCAGGATACAGTCCATAAACAAACTGACATATTACGTTATTTCTCAGTAACCGTTAATGATAACTAATGGTGGATTGACATTTTCCAACTGACTGCTAATTGATTTATATGTATTCAGGAATCTAATTATTGATATAGGTTTAGAACTTGTCACAAGACAGACAGAGAATACAGCACTGGCTGCGCTAATGTAATTCGTATTGCAATTTGCATTGCTGCATGGGTCCGCCCATTGTCGCTTCATTACTGCAGATCTGCAGCACTGCCAAACATGTTCTATAAGTTAACCTTCTAGAATGTGGACCTATACTAGGATATACGGACTACGTACATTCCAGTATACCAGGATATACGGACTACGTACACACCAGTATACTAGTAACTAGGATATACGGACTACGTACACACCAGTATACCAGTAACTAGGATATACGGACTACGTACATTCCAGTATACCAGGATATACGGACTACGTACACACCAGTATACCAGTAACTAGGATATACGGACTACGTACATTCCAGTATACCAGGATATACGGACTACGTACACACCAGTATACTAGGATATACGGATTACGTACACGCCAGTATACTAGGATATACGGACTACGTACACTCCAGTATACCAGTAACTAGGATATACGGACTACGTACACACCAGTATACCAGTAACTAGGATATACGGACTACGTACACTCCAGTATACCAGTAACTAGAATATACGGACTACGTACAAACCAGTATACCAGTAACTAGGATATACGGACTACGTACACTCCAGTATACCAGTAACTAGGATATACGGACTACGTACACTCCAGTATACCAGTAACTAGGATATACGGACTACGTACACTCCAGTATATCAGTAACTAGGATATACGGACTACGTACACTCCAGTATACCAGTAACTAGGATATACGGACTACGTACACTCCAGTATACCAGTAACTAGGATATACGGACTACGTACACTCCAGTATACTAGGATATACGGTATATGTACACTCCAGTATACTAGGATATACGGACTACGTACACTCCAGTATACTAGGATATACGGACTATGTACACTCCAGTATACTAGGATATACGGACTACGTACACTCCAGTATACTAGTAACTAGGATATACGGACTATGTACACTCAAGTAAACTAGGATATACGGACTACGTACACGCCAGTATACTGGGATATACGGACTATGTACACGCCAGTATACTAGGATATACGGACTATGTACACGCCAGTATACTAGGATATACCGACTACGTACACTCCAGTATACTAGGATATACGGACTACGTACACTCCAGTATACTAGGATATACGGACTCCGTACACGCCAGTATTCTAGGATATACGGACTACGTACACTCCAGTATACTAGGATATACGGACTACGTACACTCCAGTATACTAGGATATATGGACTACGTACACTCCAGTATACTAGGATATACGGACTACGTACACTCCAGTATACTAGGATATACGGACTCCGTACACGCCAGTATTCTAGGATATACGGACTACGTACACTCCAGTATACTAGGATATACGGACTACGTACACTCCAGTATACTAGGATATATGGACTACGTACACTCCAGTATACTAGGATATACGGACTACGTACACTCCAGTATACTAGGATATACGGACTCCGTACACGCCAGTATTCTAGGATATACGGACTACGTACACTCCAGTATACTAGGATATACGGACTACGTACACTCCAGTATACTAGGATATATGGACTACGTACACTCCAGTATACTAGGATATACGGACTACGTACACTCCAGTATACTAGGATATACGGACTCCGTACACGCCAGTATTCTAGGATATACGGACTACGTACACTCCAGTATACCAGTAACTAGGATATACGGACTACGTACACTCCAGTATACCAGTAACTAGGATATACGGACTACGTACACTCCAGTATACCAGTAACTAGGATATACGGACTACGTACACTCCAGTATACCAGTAACTAGGATATACGGACTACGTACACTCCAGTATACTAGGATATACGGACTACGTACACTCCAGTATACCAGTAACTAGGATATACGGACTACGTACACTCCAGTATACCAGTAACTAGGATATACGGACTACGTACACTCCAGTATACCAGTAACTAGGATATACGGACTACGTACACTCCAGTATACAAACTAGGATATACGGACTACGTACACTCCAGTATACTAGGATATACGGACTACGTACACTCCAGTATACTAGGATATACGGACTACGTACACTCCAGTATACTAGGATATAAAGACTACGTACACTCCAGTATACTAGGATATACGGACTACGTACACTCCAGTATACTAGGATATACGGACTCCGTACACGCCAGTATTCTAGGATATACGGACTACGTACACTCCAGTATACTAGGATATACGGACTACGTACACTCCAGTATACTAGGATATATGGACTACGTACACTCCAGTATACTAGGATATACGGACTACGTACACTCCAGTATACTAGGATATACGGACTCCGTACACGCCAGTATTCTAGGATATACGGACTACGTACACTCCAGTATACTAGGATATACGGACTACGTACACTCCAGTATACTAGGATATATGGACTACGTACACTCCAGTATACTAGGATATACGGACTACGTACACTCCAGTATACTAGGATATACGGACTCCGTACACGCCAGTATTCTAGGATATACGGACTACGTACACTCCAGTATACTAGGATATACGGACTACGTACACTCCAGTATACTAGGATATACGGACTCCGTACACTCCAGTATACTAGGATATACGGACTACGTACACTCCAGTATACTAGGATATACGGACTACGTACACTCCAGTATACTAGTAACTAGGATATACGGACTACGTACACTCCAGTATACTAGTAACTAGGATATACGGACTACGTACACTCCAGTATACTAGTAACTAGGATATACGGACTACGTACACTCCAGTATACCAGTAACTAGGATATACGGACTACGTACACTCCAGTATACCAGTAACTAGGATATACGGACTACGTACACTCCAGTATACCAGTAACTAGGATATACGGATTACGTACACGCCAGTATACCAGTAACTAGGATATACGGACTACGTACACTCCAGTATACCAGTAACTAGGATATACGGACTACGTACACTCCAGTATACCAGTAACTAGGATATACGGACTACGTACACACCAGTATACCAGTAACTAGGATATACGGACTACGTACACTCCAGTATACTAGGATATACGGACTACGTACACTCCAGTATACCAGTAACTAGGATATACGGACTACGTACACGCCAGAATACCAGTAACTAGGATATACGGACTACGTACACTCCAGTATACCAGTAACTAGGATATACGGACTACGTACACTCCAGTATACCAGTAACTAGGATATACGGACTACGTACACTCCAGTATACTAGGATATACGGACTACGTACACTCCAGTATACTAGGATATACGGACTACGTACACGCCAGTATACTAGGATATACCGACTACGTACACTCCAGTATTCTAGGATATACGGACTACGTACACTCCAGTATACTAGGATATACGGACTACGTACACTCCAGTATACTAGGATATATGGACTACGTACACTCCAGTATACTAGGATATACGGACTACGTACACTCCAGTATACTAGGATATACGGACTCCGTACACGCCAGTATTCTAGGATATACGGACTACGTACACTCCAGTATACTAGGATATACGGACTACGTACACTCCAGTATACTAGGATATACGGACTCCGTACACTCCAGTATACTAGGATATACGGACTACGTACACTCCAGTATACTAGGATATACGGACTACGTACACTCCAGTATACTAGTACTAGGATATACGGACTACGTACACTCCAGTATACTAGTAACTAGGATATACGGACTACGTACACTCCAGTATACTAGTAACTAGGATATACGGACTACGTACACTCCAGTATACCAGTAACTAGGATATACGGACTACGTACACTCCAGTATACCAGTAACTAGGATATACGGACTACGTACACTCCAGTATACCAGTAACTAGGATATAC
Organism: Archivesica marissinica; assembly: GCA_014843695.1. Lineage (NCBI taxonomy): Eukaryota > Metazoa > Mollusca > Bivalvia > Venerida > Vesicomyidae > Archivesica > Archivesica marissinica. Next base: position 26,760,787 of record CM026395.1, on the reverse strand, counting down.
GGATTACGTACACGCCAGTATACCAGTAACTAGGATATACGGACTACGTACACTCCAGTATACCAAACTAGGATATACGGACTACGTACACTCCAGTATACCAGTAACTAGGATATACGGACTACGTACACACCAGTATACCAGTAACTAGGATATACGGACTACGTACACTCCAGTATACTAGGATATACGGACTACGTACACTCCAGTATACCAGTAACTAGGATATACGGACTACGTACACGCCAGAATACCAGTAACTAGGATATACGGACTACGTACACTCCAGTATACCAGTAACTAGGATATACGGACTACGTACACTCCAGTATACCAGTAACTAGGATATACGGACTACGTACACTCCAGTATACCAAACTAGGATATACGGACTACGTACACTCCAGTATACCAAACTAGGATATACGGACTACGTACACTCCAGTATACCAAACTAGGATATACGGACTACGTACACGCCAGTATACCAGTAACTAGGATATACGGACTACGTAAACTCCAGTATACTAGGATATACGGACTACGTACACTCCAGTATACTAGGATATACGGACTACGTACACTCCAGTATACTAGGATATACGGACTACGTACACTCCAGTATACTAGGATATACGGACTACGTACACTCCAGTATACCAGTAACTAGGATATACGGACTACGTACACGCCAGTATACTAGGATATACCGACTACGTACACTCCAGTATACCAGTAACTAGGATATACGGACTACATAAACTCCAGTATACTAGTAACTAGGATATACGGACTACGTAAACTCCAGTATACTAGTAACTAGGATATACCGACTATGTACACTCCAGTATACTAGGATATACGGACTACGTACACTCCAGTATACAAGTAACTAAGATATACGGACTACGTACACTCCAGTATACTAGGATATACGGACTACGTACACTCCAGTATACTAGGATATACGGACTCCGTACACTCCAGTATACTAGGATATACGGACTACGTACACTCCAGTATACTAGGATATACGGACTACACTACGTACACTCCAGTATACTAGGATATACGGACTACGTACACTCCAGTATACTAGGATATACGGACTACATACATTCCAGTATACCAGGATATACGGACTACGTACACTCCAGTATACTAGGATATACGGACTACGTACACTCCAGAATACTAGGATATACGGACTACGTACACTCCAGTATACTAGGATATACGGACTACGTACACTCCAGTATACTAGGATATACGGACTACATACATTCCAGTATACCAGGATATACGGACTACGTACACACCAGTATACTAGGATATACGGACTACGTACACTCCAGTATACTAGGATATACGGACTACGTACACTCCAGTATACTAGGATATACGGACTACGTACACTCCAGTATACTAGGATATACGGAGTAAGTACACTCCAGTATACTAGGATATACGGACTACGTACACTCCAGTATACTAGGATATACGGACTATGTACACTCCAGTATACTAGGATATACGGACTACGTACACTCCAGTATACTAGTAACTAGGATATACGGACTATGTACACTCCAGTATACTAGGATATACGGACTACGTACACGCCAGTATACTAGGATATACGGACTATGTACACGCCAGTATACTAGGATATACGGACTATGTACACGCCAGTATACTAGGATATACCGACTACGTACACTCCAGTATACTAGGATATACGGACTACGTACACTCCAGTATACTAGGATATATGGACTTCTTACACTCCAGTATACTAGGATATACGGACTCCGTACACGCCAGTATTCTAGGATATACGGACTCCGTACACGCCAGTATTCTAGGATATACGGACTCCGTACACGCTAGTATACTAGGATATACGGACTACGTACACTCCAGTATACTAGGATATACGGACTACGTACACTCCAGTATACTAGGATATACGGACTCCGTACACTCCAGTATACTAGGATATACGGACTACGTACACTCCAGTATACTAGGATATACGGACTACGTACACTCCAGTATACCAGTAACTAGGATATACGGACTACGTACACACCAGTATACCAGTAACTAGGATATACGGACTACGTACACTCCAGTATACCAGTAACTAGGATATACGGACTACGTACACTCCAGTATACCAGTAACTAGGATATACGGACTACGTACACTCCAGTATACCAGTAACTAGGATATACGGACAACGTACACTCCAGTATACCAGTAACTAGGATATACGGACTACGTACACTCCAGTATACTAGGATATACGGACTACGTACACTCCAGTATACTAGGATATACGGACTCCGTACACGCCAGTATACTAGGATATACGGACTACGTACACTCCAGTATACTAGGATATACGGACTCCGTACACGCCAGTATACTAGGATATACGGACTACGTACACGCCAGTATACTAGGATATACGGACTCCGTACACTTCAGTATACCAGAATTTGCGGGGTGAGCTTTATCTGCAGAATTACCACCCTTTCTTTTGGTCACACCATTTTAAGTTCTATAACGTTGTATATACCGCTCTTCTTGATACTTTATATCGACTTCTTTTTATTCAGTAAAAGACTCAAACTACAAATACAACAACTATAGTTCACAGTGCACATGACTATACAAAAATTATGCGTTACTAATTAACTAAAAGCACTCAGTGGTATTAGACGGACATGAAATGCCGTAGCAAAATATAAACGGTTAGGTACGGAAACGGACGGGATTTATCCAGTACATAATAAATCGTTCACTACGTTAGTACATTATTTTAGTCAAAGCGTATGATGATAACTACCGAATTCAATCCAATTCCTGACAATGATATATTAACTAATTTGCTATTTTCAGACAGTACATATTATGCCGCTTTCCTGACAACACACAGTAGACAATTATCAATCGCCCAAAGTTCCCATAGTTACAAGCGTATTGACAATAAAAGACAATTCTGTTAGTATAACCTTAAGGAACAGAAGCAATTACTTTGCGTTCGCGTTGTGATAAATATCAGTTATTTAATATTTTCCTATTTGTGTATGCTTCATCGACAAATATATTCGTCTCGCGGTTGGTCTATATAAAAACATGTTATGTACTGCAGCTACTGCAATGAAACTGTTGGAATTTCACCGAATAAACAAAGTTGGTGAAATACAGAGAAGAAAAATATACATCCGATGAGATTGAAGAGAAGAGTGAATAGATTGATACCCGGGTTTCAAGCGTCTGTGTTGCATTTGCGCCGGATAACTGCTATCCACTCCAGGTCAGACACCGCTATTGCAATTTCCATAGGCCACCATTATAACATACAGTGCCATTATATTTTCCCCCAAAATAGTTTGACACAAAAGACCGTAGTTTTCAACAGACTGGCCTTTGAGCCACAGGAAAATGTCAAATTTCAATGGGGTTGACCGATTGCGGTTTTTTAATTTCCCACTAAAGGCACCCACCCCTACTATGAAGGTAATTTAGTGGTGAATGTTGCACTGACACCTGCATTTATAATATGCTGTTTATTTGTCACCATATTGTCTTCAAATATTTTTAAATATTCCAAAATTCAGCTCATATATTGTATTTTAATATTTAGAAGTCATGTTCACTATTTGTGACAATACCTACTCAGCCAATCAGTTCATGTATCAATAACTCTTAAGGGCTTCCCTACACTTTTTCAACCAATCCCAGACCACTATATCAATAACACCGTCTGACCTCCACGATTGAGCAGATAAATATGTAACTACAACAACATGGTTATAGTAACCGCCTCCGTGGTCGAGTGGTTACGGTCGCTGACTTGTATCATTTATATGAAAAAGTTGGCAGCTTCTTACGGAGGTTGGTGCACCAAGTACTGGTCAACCGCTGGAGCCTGCTCAGAAAATTTGTTGTTAGGTAAACTGCCCGTCGCTCAAATGGGAAACCGGTAGCGACGTTAAATAAACTTAAATTTAAAAAATGGTTATAGTCCGGTAGATATTAAATGTGGACAGGAATTGACGTATACTTATAAAATACCACAGGCACAAGACACAATTTGTTCAGTGATCTGGTCGTTTTTACCTAGTTTCTCGTCGATGTATCTGCATGCATGTTTCATTTCCGTTGATTGCATTTGGTAAACATTACTTCATATATGACCATAGGTCAAAAAATAAAAATGTGTGTCTTGTGCCACAGGCACCAGACACAAAAAAATTTTAATTTTTTTTGGCCTATGGTCATATAGTAAGTAATATATAATAAAGGCAACCAACGAAATTGAAACATGCATGCAGAAACATCGATGAGAAACTAGGTAAAAACGACCAGATCACTGATTTGCCCTCGTGGTCCCGACAGGAAGACCTTTTTCTGTCAACAAATACTTTTTATTTCATCGAGATCGATCAAATAACACCTGAACGGCGCATTGTTTCATCGGGAACAGCAGGAAACGAAAAGTTGTCGTTTTGGCTGGGCGATCGGTTTTTGATTTAGTATTTTGATCATGTTTTCTCGTCTTTTTACCCATTTTACTATGCATAACATCTTTAAATCACACCTACTTCGTTCAATGCATTATTTCTCTCGCGAATCATGCTGATTGCAGCCGCGGTCTGCAGATCCAACAGAGCAATACAGGTAACAAATACAAAACAAAAGTGAAATCCAATAATTGTTCCATTTTGGATAAGATACGCGGTGAATATACAGCGGAATTTCATTGGCTTTAGTTTACCTTCGGATTTCCTCAGGTATTATCGTTACAGTTGATTTCGTCTGACGCCAAAAAAGAGAATGTATACAACGAGCTGTCAAACTGTATCTGAATCCGTACTGTTAAGTAACCACTCCAGGCTTTAACTCAACTGATAGAGTGCGCTTTCAAAGAGTATTTATCTTCTAGACGTAACGTACGACTTGAATAGTTCGATCGTGTCGTGCCGGATGTCATATTCACTGAGTTTGTTCCAATCTATCAGTATCACAGTTCTAACATAGAACGCTTGTTTATAGTTTTCATCGTGTGGCAAATATCTGACTGTTAGTGTTCGCATAATTATTCATAACTTGTTATATTTGTATGTGCAAAGGTTTTAGACCGTTCAATTAAAAATGAATGAAGAGCAAGCCCAGGCTCTCCAACATATTAAAGATGGACATAGTGTTTATCTTGGCGGACAAGCAGGAACAGGGAAAACGTTTGCCGTTAGGGAAGTTGTTTCCTGGTCAAGAGAACAGTACATTAATGTCGCCCTTACTGGTACAACAGGAGTGGCCTGTTGCCTGTTCCCGGAGGTAAATTATGTGATATTTAAACATTTTATGTCTTACATTACTGTACAGGAATCAATAGGTTGTTGAATAATGCCCATACATTTCATATACATTTGCTTAAGGTACGTTCTATTTATCTGTAATCATTTTCTGAAACCTAGACATGTCTATCCGGTCTACGTGGTAGCATGTAGTTTATTTCGGCGTTTGTAGAAGGTCGGCCTGGCAAGCTCAGTTGGTAGTTCTCTCCGCCAAGTGTCATTAAAGGATGTGTATGTTGTATTTTGATCAAGCATACCACATACGTGCACTAAATTGATAAATTCCCTAATTGTGAACACTCGATTCCAAATTAGAACATCTCTCGCAGGATCATGAACAACACTATGTCTAACCCCTACAGTGGTCTTAGAAATATTTCGACATAATTGGTCCACTGTTAATGAACAGTATGCATTGATGAGGTGACTTGCCACACGACACCACATATGTGCTGTGACCATGTATCGAACATGCGACATGACAAATCAAAATTTGTCACTCGACCGCATGACACTATTCATACACCTAAATAGCCATAATATTTGTTGTGCATGGATTGGTATACAACTCCATTGACTTTACTCACTATTTATATGTTTGCAGATGTTTTGTCCCATGACAGTGCATAAATGGAGCTGGTTGGGAGATCGTAGGCTCACTAGCCGTCAGTTAATCGCCTTATTTAATGCCGAGGACGATCGGTATATATCAGCAGCAAAGAGGATACGTTGTGCTGACCTGCTGATAATCGACGAGATAAGCATGATGTCCAAAGTCATGTTAGAAAAATTGGAATGTATTATAAGGCATGTGAAAGATAACGATTTAGTATTTGGAGGAATGCAATTGTTACTCGTCGGAGACTTCCTTCAATTACCACCTGTAAAAAATCACAGGTATAGTGACCCTGGAGAATTTTATTTTACTTCAAATGTGTTCCCCTCACATGTCATTTTTCTGTGTAAAGTTATCAGACAAAAAGACATCACTTTTTGCAGTGTTTTAAAACATATTGCCGTCGGCGATAAAAACTGTATGTCGATGAAATATGTACATCAGCTTAGGCGACATTTATTACTAGATGGAACAATACACACTAGTCATTTGTTTGCTAGTAACATACTAGCAGATATGTACAATAGGGACTGTCTACTGAAATTGGCTGGAAAAGTATACGAGTTCGTAGCAGTAGATGAAGGCAAGGATATGCATTTGGCCACATTAACTGTGCAGAAGACACTGTGGATAAAGATCAACGCTAAGGTGGGTACCTGTACTTTTTATCGTATACGTTAGATCTGGCAGTTATATAGTAGTTAGAATGCATCCCTATTAACGGTTCCAACCCTATCAGTACCACAACACATAGGCCACAAACAGCAATACCTACTGCGATGCTATCCATCATGTAAATGAGACATTTAGTGTCTAATGAGTTAACTACTAGTATATAGTAGTGAACACATAGTTTTATGGTTCACATAGTCTCTAGTAGTGAACACATAGATTTATGGTTCACATAGTCTCTATATGCACTCTACATTATTGTATTTACAACTATAGAGACAATGTGAACCATATATCAATGTGAACCATATATCAATGTGTTTACTACTATATACTATGTGAACCATATATCAATGTGTTTACTACTATATACTATGTGAACCATATATCAATGTGTTTACTACTATATACTATGTGAACCATATATCAATGTGTTTACTACTATATACTATGTGAACCATATATCAATGTGTTTACTACTATATACTATGTGAACCATATATCAATGTGTTTACTACTATAGACAATGTGAACCATATATCAATGTGTTTACTACTATATACTATGTGAACCATATATCAATGTGTTTACTACTATATACTATGTGAACCATATATCAATGTGTTTACTACTATATACTATGTGAACCATATATCAATGTGTTTACTACTATATACTATGTGAACCATATATCAATGTGTTTACTACTATAGACAATGTGAACCATATATCAATGTGTTTACTACTATATACTATGTGAACCATATATCAATGTGTTTACTACTATATACTATGTGAACCATATATCAATGTGTTTACTACTATATACTATGTGAACCATATATCAATGTGTTTACTACTATATACTATGTGAACCATATATCAATGTGTTTACTACTATATACTATGTGAACCATATATCAATGTGTTTACTACTATATACTATGTGAACCATATATCAATGTGTTTACTACTATATACTATGTGAACCATATATCATTGTGTTTACTACTAGAGACAATGTGAACCATATATCAATGTGAACCATATATCATTGTGTTTACTACTATATACTATGTGAACCATATATCAATGTGTTTACTACTATATACTATGTGAACCATATATCAATGTGTTTACTACGAGAGACAATGTGAACCATATATCAATGTGAACCATATATCAATGTGAACCATATATTATTGTGTTTACTACTATATACTATGTGAACCATATATCAATGTGTTTACTACTATATACTATGTGAACCATATATCAATGTGTTTACTACTAGAGACAATGTGAACCATATATCAATGTGTTTACTACTATATACTATGTGAACCATATATCAATGTGTTTACTACTATATACTATGTGAACCATATATCAATGTGTTTACTACTATATACTATGTGATCCATATATCATTGTGTTTACTACTAGAGACAATGTGAACCATATATCAATGTGAACCATATATCATTGTGTTTACTACTATATACTATGTGAACCATATATCAATGTGTTTACTACTATATACTATGTGAACCATATATCAATGTGTTTACTACGAGAGACAATGTGAACCATATATCAATGTGAACCATATATCAATGTGTTTACTACTATATACTATGTGAACCATATATCATTGTGTTTACTACTATATACTATGTGAACCATATATCAATGTGTTTACTACTATATACTATGTGAACCATATATCAATGTGTTTACTACTAGAGACAATGTGAACCATATATCAATGTGTTTACTACTATATACTATGTGAACCATATATCAATGTGTTTACTACTATATACTATGTGAACCATATATCAATGTGTTTACTACGAGAGACAATGTGAACCATATATCAATGTGAACCATATATCATTGTGTTTACTACTATATACTATGTGAACCATATATCAATGTGTTTACTACGAGAGACAATGTGAACCATATATCAATGTGTTTAATACTAGAGACAATGTGAACCATATATCAATGTGTTTACTACTAAAGACAATGTGTACTCTACTTTAATGTGTTTACTACTAGAGACAATGTGTACTCTACTTTAATGTGTTTACTACTAGAGACAATGTGTACTCTACTTTAATGTGTTTAATACTAGAGACAATGTGAACCATATATCAATGTGTTTACTTCTAGAGACAATGTGTACTCTACTTTAATGTGTTTAATACTAGAGACAATGTGAACCATATATCAATGTGTTTACTACTAGAGACAATGTGTACTCTACTTTAATGTGTTTACTACTAGAGAAAATGTGAACCATATATCAATGTGAACCATATATCAATGTGTTTACTACTAGAGACAATGTGAACCATATATCAATGTGAACCATATATCAATGTGTTTACTACTAGAGACAATGTGAACCATATATCAATGTGAACCATATATCAATGTGTTTACTACTAGAGACAATGTGAACCATATTTCAATGTGAACCATATATCAATGTGTTTACTACTAGAGACAATGTGTACTCTACTTTAATGTGTTTACTACTAGAGACAATGTGAATCATAAATATCAATGTGTTTACTACTAGATATTATGTGAACAATATAACAATGTGTTTACAACTAGATACTATGTTAACCATAAATCATTATATTTACTCCTAGATATTATGTGAACCATAAAGTAAGATTAGTGATTTATGATCTATATTTTGTTGTGTATGTTTTGTATTTTTGAGATATGTCATGTTGTGTTGTGATTTTTGTGGGTGTTATGTTGTGTTTAATTTTGAGGTGATATGGTGTGTTCTTCTGTTATGTTATGTATATTTTTGTGCTTTATATTGTGTTCTGTTTTATTTATTTTTGTTCTGTTGTGTTGTATTCATATTTTGTGTTGTGTTTTTCTTTTAGTTGTGTTGAGTTCAGTTTAGTTTGTGTTGTGTTGTGTTTTATTTTTTTGTTATGTTGTGTTGTATTAATAATGTTGACTGTTATGTTTTGTTATAGTCTGTTTTTGTGTTATGTTGATTTCTTTTCTTTTATTTTGTGTTGTGTTTTTCTTTTAGTTGTGTTGAGTTCAGTTTAGTTTGTGTTGTGTTGTGTTTTATTTTTTTGTGTTGTGTTGTATTAATAAAGTTGAGTGTTATGTTTTGTTATAGTCTGTTTTTGTGTTTTGTTGATTTCTTTTATTTTGTGTTGTGTATTTCATTTTGTTGTGTTGAGTTCAGTTTATTGTGTGTTGCATTGTGCTGTGTTTTATGTTGTGTGTTATGTTGTGATGTATTAATAATGTTGAGCGTTATGTTTTGTTATAGTCTGTTGTTGTGTTGTGTTGTGTTTTTATTTTTGTTGTGTAGAGTTTAGTTTTGTGTGTGGTGTGTTGTGTTCTGTTTTTTTTTGTGTCATGTTGCATTGTGCTCGTTTTATTTTGTGTTGTGGTGTTCTTTTTGTGATGTTGATTTCAGTTTTGTGTGTGTTGTTTTGTGTTCTTTTTTTGTGACATGATGCATTGTGTTCTGTTATTTTGTGTTGTTTTTTTCTTTGTGCTCTGATTGTTTTGTTGTGTTTTATTTTAGTGTTCTGTTGTGTTGAGTTCCATTATGTCGTGTGGTGTTGTGTTACACACGGATGATTCTGTAGTACAAGACCATTGGGAACATACATGTTTCTTATACTTTATTCGTAGTACCCGGAGAAATCCCACCTGTCCGATATGGCGACCATCGTAACATCTCACATACTTCCCTGTCCGAGGATCGAAACCCAGGTCGCATTCGTGAGAATCGAGCGCGATAACCACTGCGCTAATCGGCACATATATTATTGTGTCTTCGCAATTGATGTTGTGTTACCTACTGTCGATAATGCATAACCATCAAATAATGTTTAATCTTGGAGTAAAAATCAAAGAGCTTATGATTGCCGTTACTGATTTGGATAATTATTAACTATATATTTATATTACATGTTACGGCTCTTATACAATACACAATAGTATGTTGTTTTAAATATTATACGTTAGCCAAATAAAGTTATATCATTCATATTAATGTTTTTCTCCAAAAATAAACATTATTTGGTGACGTGGTGGTAGTATAAAGGTTTAAACAATGATTACACCAATTATTACAACATTGTGTTATCGTATGTAAAAATCTATGAAAATAAAATATATCTAACAAATTAACAGGGACTATTGTTTCATTTTAACTTTCATTAATATTCTAAGTCCATCTGCCGATTTTATGGACTAAAATATGAAAGTGACATCCCCCATTCCCCTGAATATCAAAAGATCTTTTATTGCATACCGAGGTGTCAACCTCGCCCATGTCAGACTGCTATGCATTTGTCAGTGCACTTGGTTAATATAGACGCCAGAATGAAATTGATACAAATAATGTATGAAACTGACTAAACTTAAATAGTACATATCTTGGACAATAGTATTTTGATGAATACACATAATTCTTAATATTGACCTCTATTTATTATAATATTTATACTTCACATAAATGAGATTAATGAACATTTGCATACTTTCAGATAAAATGTGAATATTTAATGTGGTGAAGTTAGCAGTGAGCAGTGTACTACCCACTGCTGGATTACACTACTCACTGCTCACTGCTAGCAGTGCAGCAGTACACTGCTCACTGCCAGCAGTACACTGGCAGTAAAAAAATAAAAAAACATTTTTTATTATTTTTATTTATTTATTTTTCGAAATTTGGCATATACACATCATTCACTACTAGAATACATAACTCACTGCTGGATTACACTACTCACTGCTCACTGCTAGCAGTACAGCAGTACACTGCTCACTGCCAGCAGTACAGCAGTACACTGCTCACTGCCAGCAGTACAGCAGTACACTGGCAGTACACTGCTCACTGCTAACTTCACCCACATGAATATTTATCTGATGCGCAGTTTAATCTTTGATAATTAATATAGGAACCCATAAGTACCAAAGCATATGTTTGTAGAGCAATGAAGTTACTCACGTACCAGAAGTGACCAAGACAAGCATTAATAAACACAGACCGAAAACAGGTGAGGGTCGATAACAGGTATGTTGACGATACGACTAACAATCCTCTTTTAACTCTTACGGTAAGCCTTTTTTCTCAACCACCAAAATGAATAATGACTAAAATCACGCTTTTTGAACCTAACCATGTCCGGAGCAAGTGATGAAGACGCTTTATGCGTGGTTGATACTATATTCAGATTCGCTAATTTAGGTTCTAGCTCTACCGCCCACAACCTCCAACAACTGCTGTGACAGTCACATAGTACAGCTGTTCTTGTGAGAGAAATTATTGAGAAGTGATCGGGTGATACATATATATATATATATTTACCAGGTAACTAAAGCATTGTTGGTGAAGATTGATTATTTTGGAATATAAACTTTGACAATTATGACATAGAACGTATTAGCGCATTTCCATAGCGACGCAATGCGTATTCTTGGTTGCGATCGAATTATTTTTATTAATCAAATTTATGTGAAGGACAAGTCGCAAATCACGTTAATTCCAAAAATACATATGTTAACAATGAAAATAAATTAAAACAAATAAAACTATTATATTTTACCTGTTTTCATTTTTAACCAATGAGGCAACCGCATTCATTCACCTCGTATGTTGTCAAAAACCGATCGCCCAGCCAAAACGACAACTTTTCGTTTCCTGCTGTTCCCCCGGTCGGGACCACGAGGGCAAATCAGTGATCTGGTCGTTTTTACCTAGTTTCTCGTCGATGTTTCTGCATGCATGTTTCAATTTCGTTGGTTGCCTTTATTATATATTACTTACTATATGACCATAGGCCAAAAAAAAAAAAATTGTGTCTGGTGCCTGTGTAAAATACCTGTATAATAAATGTTTAGTCAAATTCTGATAAGGGGCACACTACTATTGAAGACTCTGAACGATATGTGGCATCATGTAGCGTTTTTAGAAATTCATGATGGCCGCCGTTTCAGTAAGCGTTTATAGAAATTCAAGATGGCCGCCGTTTCAGTAAGCGTTTTTAGAATTCAAGATGGCCGCCGTTTCAGTATTATCAACCATATGATGTTATTACGATGCATTCTGCCCATTGTATTTAATATAGTATTTTAATGCAATGATAATAAAGAATGACCGTTAAAAGAAATAAACAAATACTCATTCAAAATGGTACCCAATATGGCTGCCAGTATGGCCGCCAATTTAGGTGGTGGCATGCAGACATGACTATTAGCCGTTTATACTCGAATAAACCAGTTGATGAAATAACATAGATCCGATGAGCTTAAAGAGAAGAGTGAATAGATTGATACCAGGAACAGTGTTTCAAGCGTCTATGATGCACGCGTGCCTGGTGACTGCGATTCTCAGCACGGTTTAGCAGATACAATGTAACTACATTAATATCTTGGAACTTTAAACCGAGGTTTCGTGGCGGTGCTTTACATCGTGCACGTAAAAGAACCAGAGGATACTCTGGAATGGGTCTATGTCTGTATCATTGCACTATCCTCCATAAGCAATATCTAATATGACTAATCTCTTCAGGAGGCGTCGCTCATATGGGCAACCGGTAGCGACGATAAATAAACGTAAAACACACACAGACAAAGCGACACTATAATACAGCATAAATAATGACAGGTATCCTAGCGACAAGATTGTGCTGGGTGTTTTGACCCATTAAAACATGAAAGGAAATGAATGAGAAAGTTAATAGCTTACGGGAAACAATTACACATGTAACTGTTTAAGGATAATATATGAGCACAATGTAAAACCATGTATCCAAATCAATTATATGTATGGATACAGTCTACATCCGCAATGTCAAAGTCGGTTATGTCGAATTATCCGGTTATCTCAAAGTCTGTTCAAATTCCCGTTCCAGACACTATCATTTTACATATAACTGGTTCTGTTTATATCAAATTTCATTAAGTCAAACTTCGGTTATGTCGAAGTTTTTGTTCGGTCCGACGGAATTCGACATAACAGATGTAGACTGTATATAACATGTATATTATAACGAGAACCAAATGCAATACTGCTTACATTATATAACGCTGAAATATTAAATATATATTAATATAGCATAACATAACATAACATAAAGTTTATTTGCATAAAACATTTACATGTTTATAGCCTTAAACATCAATCAATATGGTGAAACATAAATACGCAAATATAACTAGCATTAGCAAGGAAGAACTCATTATATACCAGTCATAATCAAATAATGCTGCATGGGTAACTAGCATTAGCAAGGAAGAACTCATTATATACCAGTCATAATCAAATAATGCTGCATGGGATGAACTCCATAGTAATATATATTACCTTATTTGTGCTCTAAGTTTGAAAGCATGATATACAAATGTAGCTGTACTGTTAATAACTCTATCGCTGTTAGCATTCATAAGAGATACAAATGTGTTAGTAATGGGCCATCTACAAATATATGGTTTGAAATATTTCAGTCTAAGATTTCTATATTTGGGGCAAACTAGAATGAAATGGTATTCACTTTCGACTACATTCATATCACAGTATAAACAATTGTATCCACAGGAAATATAGAAACTTTCTATGCAGAAAAACACACCCAAATGTCTGCAAGAGCAAGGAAATTAGAATGAATAGTGTGTATCTGTTCCGATGTTTTCCTAGTACAAAGACAAGTACATGATTGATACGTGAAGTGTTGCCAATGATATGCCATTTAGCTCAGTATCTCTACAAGAACCATTAGGTTGATAAAAATGTCCATTACATGTTTGAATTCATCATTGTATTCAACGCCGTTGTACTGGTTCGATGGAATTCAACGCCGTTGTACTGGTTCGATGGAATTCAACGCCGTTGTACTGGTTCGATGGAATTCAACGCCGTTGTACTGGTTCGATGGAATTCAACGCCGTTGTACTGGTTCGATGGAATTCAACGCCATTGTACTGGTTCGATGGAATTTAACGCCGTTGTACTGGTTCCATGGAATATAACGCCGTTGTACTGGTTCCATGGAATTTAGCGCCGTTGTACTGGTTCCATGGAATTCAACGCCGTAGTATTGGTTCGATGGAATTTAACGCCGTTGTACTGGTTCGATGGAATTTAACGCCGTTGTACTGGTTCGGTGGAATTTAACTCCGCTGTACTGGTTCGATGGCATTTAGAGGCGTTGCACTGGTTCGATGGAATTCAACGCCGTTGTACTGGTTTGATGGAATTTAACGCCGTTGTACTGGTTCGGTGGAGTTTAGAGGCGGTGTACTGGTTCCATGGAATTCAACGCCGTTGTACTGGTTCGATGGAATTCAACGCCGTTGTACTGGTTCGATGGAATTCAACGCCGTTGTACTGGTTCGATGGAATTCAACGCCGTTGTACTGGTTCGATGGAATTTAACGCCGTTGTACTGGTTCGATGGAATTAACACCGTTGTACTGGTTCGATGGAATTTAACGCCGTTGTACTGGTTCGGTGGAATTTAACTCCACTGTACTGGTTCGATGGCATTTAGAGGCGATGCACTGGTTCGATGGATTTCAACGCCGTTGTACTGGTTTGATGGAATTTAACGCCGTTGTACTGGTTCGGTGGAATTTAGAGGCGGTGTACTGGTTCGATGGAATTTAGAGGCGTTGTACTGGTTCTATGGAATTCAACACCGTTATACTGGTTCCGTGGAATTCAACACCGTTGTACTTGTTCGATGGAATTCAACGCCGTTGTACTGGTTCGATGGAATTCAACGCCGTTGTACTGGTTCGATGGAATTCAACGCCGTTGTACTAGTTCGATGGAATTTAGAGGCGTTGTACTGGTTCTATGGAATTCAACACCGTTATACTGGTTCCGTGGAATTCAACACCGTTGTACTTGTTCGATGGAATTCAATGCAGTTGTACTGGTTCGATGAAATTCAGCGCCGTATTACTGGTTCGATGGACTTCAACGCCGTTGTACTGGTTCGATGGAATTCAACACCATAGTACTGGTTCGATGGAATTCAACGCCGTTGAACTGGTTCGATGGAATTCAACGCCGTAGTACTGGTTCGATGGAATTCAACACTGTTGTACTGGTTCGATGGAATTCCACGCCGTTGTACTGGTTCGATGGAATTCAACGCCGTTGTACTGGTTCGATTGAATTCAACACCGTTGTACTGGTTCGATGGAATTCAACGCCGTAGTACTGGTTCGATGGAATTCAACACCGTTGTACTGGTTCGATGGAATTCAACGCCGTAGTACTGGTTCGATGGAATTCAACACTGTTGTACTGGTTCGATGGAATTCCACGCCGTTGTACTGGTTCGATGGAATTCAACGCCGTTGTACTGGTTCGATGGAATTCAACACCGTTGTACTGGTTCGATGGAATTCAACGCCGTAGTACTGGTTCGATGGAATGCAATGCCGTAGTACTGGTTCGATGGAATTTAATGCCGTTGTACTAGTTCGATGGAATTTAGAGGCGTTGTACTAGTCCGATGGAATTCAACGCCGTAGTACTGGTTCGATGGAATTCAACGCCGTAGTACTGGTTCGATGGAATTTAATGCCGTTGTACTAGTTCGATGGAATTTAGAGGCGTTGTACTAGTTCGATGGAATTCAACGCCGTAGTACTAGTTCGATGGAATTCAACACCGTTGTACTGGTTCGATGGAATTCAACGCCGTAGTACTGGTTCGATGGAATTCAACGCCGTTGTACTAGTTCGATGGAATTCAACGCCGTTGTACTGGTTCGATGGAATTTAGAGGCGTTGTACTGGTTTTATGGAATTTAACGCCATTGTACTGGTTCGGTGGAATTTAACGCCGTTGTACTGGTTCTATAGAATTTAACGCCGTTGTACTGGTTCGATGGAATTCAACGCCATTGTACTAGTTCGATGGAATTCAACGCCGTTGTACTAGTTCGATGGAATATAGAGGCGTTGTACTGGTTCTATGGAATTCAACGACATTGTACTAGTTCGATGGAATTCAACGCCGTTGTACTAATTGAATGGAATTTAGAGGCGTTGTACTAGTTCGATGGAATTTAACGCCGTTGTACTGGTTCTATAGAATTTAACGCCGTTTTACTGGTTCGATGGAATTTAACGCCCTTATACTGGTCCGATGGACTTTAGAGGCATTGTACTGGTTCGATGGAATTTAGAGGCGTTGTTACTGGTTGGATGGAATTTAACGCCGTAGTACTGGTTCGATGGAATTTAACGCCGTTGTACTGGTTCGATGGAATTTAGAGGCGTTGTACTGGTTCGATGGAATTCAACGCCGTTGTACTGGTTCGATGGAATTCAACGCCGCTGTACTGATTCGATGGAATTTAACGCCGTAGTACTGGTTCTATATAATTTAACACCGTTGTACTGGTTCGATGGAATTTAACGCTGTTATACTGGTCCGATGGACTTTAGAGGCGTTGTACTGGTTCGATGGAATTTAGAGGCGTTGTACTGGTTCGATGGAATTCAACGCCGTTGTACTGGTTCGATGGAATTCAACGCCGTTGTACTGGTTCGATGGAATTTAACGCCGTTGTACTGGTTCGATAGATTCAACGCCGTTGTACTGGTTCGATGGAATTCAACGCCGCTGTACTGGTTCGATGGAATTTAACGCCGTAGTACTGGTTCGATGGAATTTAACGCCGTTGTACTGGTTCGATGGAATTTAGAGGCGTTGTACTGGTTCGATGGAATTCAACGCCGTTGTACTGGTTCGATGGAATTCAACGCCGTTGTACTGGTTCGATGGAATTTAACGCCGTAGTACTGGTTCGATGGAATTTAACGCCGTAGTACTGGTTCGATGGAATTCAACGCCGTTGTACTGGTTCGATGAAATTCAACGCCATTGTACTGGTTCGATGGAATTTAACGCCGTAGTACTGGTTCAATGGAATTCAACTCCGTAGTACTGGTTCGATGGAATTCAACGCCGTAGTACTGGTTCGATGGAATTTAGAGGCGTTGTACTGGTTCGACGGAATTTAGAGGCGTTGTACTGGTTCGATGGAATTCAACGCCGTTGTACTAGTTCGATGGAATTCAACGCCGTTGTACTGGTTCGATGGAATTCAACGCCTTTGTACTTGTTCGATGGAATTCAACGCCGTTGTACTAGTTCGATGGAATTTAAAGGCGTTATACTGGTTCTATGGAATTCAACACCGTTGTACTGGTTCGATGGAATTCAACGCCGTAGTACTGGTTCGATGGAATTCAACGCCGTAGTACTGGTTCGATGGAATTCAACGCCGTTGTACTAGTTCGATGGAATTTAGAGGCATTGTACTGGTTCTATGGAATTCAACACCGTTATACTGGTTCCACGGAATTCAACACCGTTGTACTGGTTCGATGGAATTCATCGCAGTTGTACTGGTTCGATGAAATTCAACGCCGTATTACTGGTTCGATGGACTTCAACGCCGTTGTACTGGTTCGATGGAATTCAACGCCGTAGTACTGGTTCGATGGAATTCAACGCCGTTGTACTGGTTCGATGGAATTCAACACCGTTGTACTGGTTCGATGGAATTCAACGCCGTAGTACTGGTTCGATGGAATTCAACGCCGTTGTACTGGTTCAATGGAATTCAACGCCGTTGTGCTGGTTCGATGGAATTCAACGCCGTAGTACTGGTTCGATGAAATTCAACGCCGTAGTACTGGTTCGATGGAATTCAACGCCGTTGTACTGGTTCGATGGAATTCAACACCGTTGTACTGGTTCGATGGAATTCAACGCCGTTGTACTGGTTCGATGGAATTCAACGCCGTTGTACTGGTTCGATGGAATTCAACGCCGTTGTACTGGTTCGATGGAATTCAACGCCGTAGTACTGGTTCGATGGAATTCAACGTCGTTGTACTGGTTCGATGGAATTCAACGCCGTTGTACTGGTTCGATGGAATTCAACACCGTTGTACTGGTTCGATGGAAATCAACGCCATAGTACTGACTCGATGGAATTCAACGCCGTAGTACTGGTTCGATGGAATTCAACGCCGTTGTACTGGTTTAATAGAATTTAACGCCTTTGTACTGGTTCATTGGAATTAACACCGTTGTACTGGTTCGATGGAATTGAACGCCGTTGTACTGGTTCGATGGAATTAAACGCCGTTGTACTGGTTCGATGGAATTTAACTCCGCTGTACTGGTTCGATGGAATTTAGAGGCGTTGCACTGGTTCGATGAAATTCAACGCCATTGTACTGGTTTGATGGAATTTAACGCCTTTGTACTGGTTCGGTGGAATTTAGAGGCGGTGTACTGGTTCGATGGAATTCAACGCCATTGTACTGGTTCGATGGAATTCAACACCGTTGTACTGGTTCGATGTAATTCAACGCCGTTGTACTGGTTCGATGGAATTCAACGCCGTTGTACTGGTTCGATGGAATTCAACGCCGTTGTACTGGTTCGATGGAATTCAACGCCGTTGTACTGGTTCGATGGAATTTAGAGGCGTTGTACTGGTTCGATGGAATTTAAAGGCGTTGTACTGGTTCGATGGAATTCAACGCCGTTGTACTAGTTCGATGGAATTCAACGCCGTTGTACTGGTTCGATGGAATTCAACGCCTTTGTACTTGTTCGATGGAATTCAACGCCGTTGTACTAGTTCGATGGAATTTAGAGGCATTGTACTGGTTCTATGGAATTCAACACCGTTATACTGGTTCCATGGAATTCAACGCCGTAGTACTGGTTCGATGGAATTCAACGCCGTAGTACTGGTTCGATGGAATTCAACGCCGTTGTACTAGTTCGATGGAATTTAGAGGCATTGTACTGGTTCTATGGAATTCAACACCGTTATACTGGTTCCACAACAACACCGTACTGGTTCGATGGAATTCATCGCAGTTGTACTGGTTCGATGAAATTCAACGCCGTATTACTGGTTCGATGGACTTCAACGCCGTTGTACTGGTTCGATGGAATTCAACGCCGTAGTACTGGTTCGATGGAATTCAACGCCGTTGTACTGGTTCGATGGAATTCAACACCGTTGTACTGGTTCGATGGAATTCAACGCCGTAGTACTGGTTCGATGGAATTCAACGCCGTTGTACTGGTTCAATGGAATTCAACGCCGTTGTACTGGTTCGATGGAATTCAACGCCGTAGTACTGGTTCGATGAAATTCAACGCCGTAGTACTGGTTCGATGGAATTCAACGCCGTTGTACTGGTTCGATGGAATTCAACACCGTTGTACTGGTTCGATGGAATTCAACGCCGTTGTACTGGTTCGATGGAATTCAACGCCGTTGTACTGGTTCGATGGAATTCAACGCCGTTGTACTGGTTCGATGGAATTCAACGCCGTAGTACTGGTTCGATGGAATTCAACGTCGTTGTACTGGTTCGATGGAATTCAACGCCGTTGTACTGGTTCGATGGAATTCAACACCGTTGTACTGGTTCGATGGAAATCAACGCCATAGTACTGACTCGATGGAATTCAACGCCGTAGTACTGGTTCGATGGAATTCAACGCCGTTGTACTGGTTTAATAGAATTTAACGCCTTTGTACTGGTTCATTGGAATTAACACCGTTGTACTGGTTCGATGGAATTGAACGCCGTTGTACTGGTTCGATGGAATTAAACGCCGTTGTACTGGTTCGATGGAATTTAACTCCGCTGTACTGGTTCGATGGAATTTAGAGGCGTTGCACTGGTTCGATGAAATTCAACGCCATTGTACTGGTTCTATGGAATTCAACACCGTTATACTGGTTCCGTGGAATTCAACGCCGTAGTACTGGTTCGATGGAATTCAACGCCGTAGGACTGGTTCGATGGAATTCAACGCCGTTGTACTAGTTCGATGGAATTTAGAGGCATTGTACTGGTTCTATGGAATTCAACACCGTTATACTGGTTCCGTGGAATTCAACGCCGTAGTACTGGTTCGATGGAATTCAACGCCGTAGGACTGGTTCGATGGAATTCAACGCCGTTGTACTAGTTCGATGGAATTTAGAGGCATTGTACTGGTTCTATGGAATTCAACACCGTTATACTGGTTCCGTGGAATTCAACGCCGTAGTACTGGTTCGATGGAATTCAACGCCGTAGGACTGGTTCGATGGAATTCAACGCCGTTGTACTAGTTCGATGGAATTTAGAGGCATTGTACTGGTTCTATGGAATTCAACACCGTTGTTCTGGTTCGATGGAATTCAACGCCGTTGTACTGGTTCGATGGAATTCAACGCCGTTGTACTGGTTCGATGGAATTCAACACCGTTGTACTGGTTCGATGGAATTCAACGCCGTAGTACTGGTTCGATGGAAATCAACGCCTTAGTACTGGTTAGATGGAATTTAGAGGCGTTGTACTGGTTCGATGGAATTTAGAGGCGTTGTACTGGTTCGATTGAATTTAACGCCGTTTTACTAGTTCGATGGAATTTAGAGGCGTTGTACTGGTTCGATGGAATTCAACGCCGTTGTAATAGTTCGATGGAATTCAAAGCTGTTGTACTGGTTCGATGGAATTTAGAGGCGTTGTACCGGTTCTATGGAATTTAACGCCGTTGTACTGGTTCGATGGAATTCAACGCAATTGTACTAGTTCGATGGAATTCAACGCCGTTGTACTAGTTCGATGGAATTTAGAGGCGTTGTACTAGTTCTATAGAATTTAACGCCGTTGTACTGGTTCGATGGAATTTAACGCCGTAGTACTGGTTCGATGGAATTTAACGCCATTGTACTCGTTCGATGGAATTTAGAGGCGTTGTACTGGTTCGATGGAATTCAACGCCGTTGTACTGGTTCGATGGAATTTAACGCCGTAGTACTGGTTCGATGGAATTTAACCCCGTAGTACTGGTTCGATGGAATTCAACGCCGTTGTACTGGTTCGATGGAATTCAACGCCGTTGTACTGGTTCGATGGAATTTAACGCCGTTGTACTAGTTCGATGGAATTTAGAGGCGTTGTACTGGTTCGATGCAATTCAACGCCGTTTTACTAGTTCGATGGAATTCAAAGCCGTTGTACTGGTTCGGTGGAATTTAGAGGCGTTGTACTGGTTCTATGAAATTTAACGCCGTTGTACTGGTTCGATGGAATTTAACGCCGTTGTACTGGTTCTATAGAATTTAACGCCGTTGTACTGGTTCGATTGAATTCAACGCCATTGTACTAGTTCGATGGAATTCAACGCCGTTGTACAAGTTGAATGGAATTTAGAGGCGTTGTACTAGTTCGATGGAATTTAACGCCGTTGTACTAGTTCGATGGAATTTAACGCCGTTGTACTGGTTCTATAGAATTTAACGCCGTTGTACTGGTTCGATGGAATTTAACGCCGTTATACTGGTCCGATGGAATTTAGAGGCGTTGTACTGGTTCGATGGAATTCAACGCCGTTGTACTGGTTCGATGGAATTCAACGCCGTTGTACTGGTTCGATGGAATTTAACGCCGTTGTACTGGTTCGATGGAATTCAACGCCGTTGTACTGGTTCGATGGAATTCAACGCCGTTGTAATGGTTCGATGGAATTTAACGCCGTAGTACTGGTTCGAAGGAATTTAACGCCGTTGTACTGGTTCGATGGAATTTAGAGGCGTTGTACTGGTTCGATGGAATTCAACGCCATTGTACTGGTTCGATGGCATTTAACGCCGTTGTACTGGTTCGATGGAATTTAACGCCCTTGTACTAGTTCGATGGAATTTAGAGGCGTTGTACTGGTTCGATGGAATTCAACGCCGTTGTTCTAGTTCGATGTAATTCAACGCCGTTGTACTGGTTCGATGGAATTTAGAGGCGTTGTACTTGTTCTATGGAATTTAACGCCGTTGTACTGGTTCGATGGAATTTAACGCCGTTGTACTGGTTCTATAGAATTTAACGCCGTTGTACTGGTTCGATTGAATTCAACGCCATTGTACTAGTTCGATGGAATTCAACGCCGTTGTACTAGTTGAATGGAATTTAGAGGCGTTGTACTAGTTCGATGGAATTCAACGCCGTTGTACTGGTTCTATAGAATTTAACGCCGTTGTACTAGTTCGATGGAATTTAGATGCGTTGTACTGGTTCGATGGAATTAAACGCCTTTGTACTAGTTCGATGGAATTCAACGCCGTTTTACTGGTTCGATGGAATTTAGAGGCGTTGTACTGGTTCTATGGAATTTAACGCCATTGTTCTGGTTCGATGGAATTTAACGCCGTTGTACTGGTTCTATAGAATTTAACGCCGTTGTACCGGTTCGATTGAATTCAATGCCATTGTACTAGTTCGATGGAATTCAACGCCGTTGTACTAGTTGAATGGAATTTAGAGGCGTTGTACTAGTTCGATGGAATTTAACGCCGTTGTACTGGTTCTATAGAATTTAACGCCGTTGTACTGGTTCGATGGAATTTAACACTGTTATACTTGTCCGATGGACTTTAGAGGCGTTGTACTGGTTCGATGGAATTTAGAGGCGTTGTACTGGTTCGATGGAATTTAGAGGCGGTGTGATATTGAATGTGTACTATTATGTATTATATGATTATGTACTATGTACAAGTCTGATAATAAAATGTTGTTCTGTTCAGTTAAAGTACGATAATACAAACCATTGTCATTCAATAGTGTTTGTTTATTATAATGTCACCCCTATTGAAAGGGCCAACCAATACTTATGATACACATATTTTTATGAACATCAGTACTTCCCGAATCATATACTTGTATGCCAGGCACCAGGCTGGTAGGCAATCGGTAACCATTATTTAACTAGGTGGCGGCTCAGTCTATATCAGAGAGAACAACTGACGAGGTTCGAACTTTCGACCTCCCGCACCGTAGGCGGACTCCTTAACCACTAGACGACGGATTATATATATATATCAATCAATCCGCCCACCGACGAGAGTTGGAGTGTAGCTATATAGAATAACTTACATTCAGATAGATAGAGATACTTAGATAGATACACGGATGTGACCACTGTCCAGCACATTCTAAATGCTCATGATCAAACTGGCTTTGTGTTAATATGTGCTACCAACGTCTGCAACTAACCCAATGAGCACATAATAACACATACAGTCACACCTGTGTTAGTGACCACCTCCATTACGCAGCCAGCCTGTATTACGCAGCCATTTCCAGATAACAAATATGTTATTTTATTATATCTATTAAGCAGCAACCTGTGCTTAAGCAGCCATTTTCTGTGATTCACTTTGCTGGCTGCATAAGTCAGTGTTGACCGTAGATGAAATGAGTTATTGATGCGACATTCTGCATGACATTATATAGAAATGCTATACTGTTTTACAGGCATATAACTAACTACCAGTAAGCATACATATATTGCCCTGCGTATCTAAACTTGTTCTACGCTTCATCGTCTAGTCGTTAGTAATTGCATCCCTTTGTTCTCACAGACGGATCTGTAGTCCAGTGGTAACACGCTGGACTGGTAATCAAGGGATCGCAGGTTCGACCCCCATCTGATCCTAATAAAATTAACAGCCTTTCAGATGGGACGTTACACCGAGGTCTCGTGGCGGTGCTTTACACCGTGTACGTAAAATGATGATGACGATGATGATGATGACGATGACGGCGATGACGACGACGGCGATGATGATGATGATGATGATGGACGACGACGACGATGATGATGATGATGATGATGATGATGATGATGATGATGATGATGATGATGATGATGATGATGATGATGATGATGATGATGATGATGATGATGTGTGATGATGATGATGATGTTGATGATGATGATGATGATGATGATGATGATGATGATGATGATGATGATGATGATGATGATGATGATGATGATGATGATGATGATGATGATGATGATGATAGTGTTGCCAGACATAACACGTACTATATATATCGCTCAGATGTATGCCTCAGACATTCCGAAATCAACAGCATTACCGGTTAATAAAGCATCCGAGTAAATGGTGAGATTAAATTAGGAATAGAAATATACTATATCATATATACGAGCAGACAATGATTGTATTTCTTCCTCAGGGGGGAGATATTGGCTAACACAATTTGCCATTTTCGCAGATAAGACTTGAATCAACATTATTTAATTCAGACGATACGAACTTTATTTTCTTTTGTGTTGTATGTATGCCATTTAATGACATTATCAACTACCTGTGCGCATTTGGGATAGTTTGCGATGTGTCCGAATTGAACTCAGTGGCTTCCGTGACCGAGTGGTTAGATACGTTGGCTTCAATTCACTAGCCCCTGTTCGCTGTAAGTTCGAACTCGTATTATGTCAAGTGCGGATGCTATCCTGCTAGCTTTGGGAAGGGAGGTGGTTCTACATTGGTAGTATAGTGTCTGAACTAGTGCTTGGTGCGGCATCAGCGCAATCCAGATGCGTGCTGGGCCTCACGTGGTAACAAAATCACAGCTAGGCAACGCAATCCGAGTCGTGTTGGGCCTCACGTGGTAACTAAATCACAGCTAGGCAACGCAATCCGAGTCGTGTTGGGCCTCACGTAGTAACTAAATCACAGCTAAGCAACGCCATCCGAGTCGTGTTGGGCCTCACGTGGTAACTAATTCACAGCTAGGCAACGCAATCCGAGTCGTGTTGGGCCTCACGTGGTAACTAATTCACAGCTAGGCAAAGCAATCCGAGTCGTGTTGGGCCTCAAGTGATAACTAATTCACAGCTAAGCAACGCAATCCGAGTCGTGTTGGGCCTCACGTGGTAACTAATTCACAGCTAGGCAACGCAATCCGAGTCGTGTTGGGCCTCACGTGGTAACTAAATCACAGCTAGGCAACGCAATCCGAATCGTGTTGGGCCTCACGTGGTAACTAATTCACAGCTAGGCAACGCAATCCGAGTCGTGTTGGGCCTCACGTGGTAACTAAGTCACAGCTAGGCAACGCAATCCGAGTCGTGTTGGGCCTCACGTAGTAACTAAATCACAGCTAGGCAACACAATCCAGACGCGTGTTGGGCCTCACGTGGTAACTAATTCACAGCTAGGCAACGCAATCCGAGTCGTGTTGGGCCTCACGTAGTAACTAAATCACAGCTAAGCAACGCCATCCGAGTCGTGTTGGGCCTCACGTGGTAACTAATTCACAGCTAGGCAACGCAATCCGAGTCGTGTTGGGCCTCACGTGGTAACTAATTCACAGCTAGGCAACGCAATCCGAGTCGTGTTGGGCCTCACATAGTAACTAATTCACAGCTAGGCAACGCAATCCAGACGTGTGTTGGGCCTCACGTAGTAACTAATTCACAGCTAGGCAATGCAATCCGAGTCGTGTTGGGCCTCACGTGGTAACTAATTCACAGCTAGGCAACTCAATCCGAGTGGTGTTGGGCCTCACGTAGTAACTAAATCATAGCTAGGCAACACAATCCAGACGCGTGTTGGGCCTCACGTGGTAACTAATTCACAGCTAGGCAACGCAATCCGAGTCGTGTTGGGCCTCACGTGGTAACTAATTCACAGCTAGGCAACGCAATCCGAGTCGTGTTGGGCCTCACGTGGTAACTAAATTCACAGCTAGGCAACGCAATCCGAGTCGTGTTGGGCCTCACGTGGTAACTAATTCACAGCTAGGCAACGCAATCCGTGTCGTGTTGGGCCTCACCTGGTAACTAATTCACAGCTAGGCAACGCAATCCGAGTCGTGTTGGGCATCACGTGGTAACTAAATCACAGCTAGGCTACGTAATCCGAGTCGTGTTGGACCTCACGTAGTAACTAACTCACAGCTAGGCAACGCAATCTGAGTCGTGTTGGGCCTCACGTGGTAACTAATTCACAGCTAGACAACGTAATCCGAGTCGTGTTGTGCCTCACATAGTAACTAATTCACAGCTAGACAACGCAATCCAGACGCGTGTTGGGCCTCACGTAGTAACTAATTCACAGCTAGGCAACGCAATCCGAGTCGTGTTGGGCCTCACGTGGTAACTAATTCACAGCTAGGCAACGCCATCCGAGTCGTGTTTGGGCTCACGTAGTAACTAAATCACAGGTAGGCAACACAATACTGACTAGTGTTGGGCCTAAAGTGGTAACTAATTCACAGCTAGGCAACGCAATCCGAGTCGTGTTGGGTCTCACGTTGTAACTAATTCACAGCTATGCAACGCAATCCGAATCGTGTTGGGCCTCACGTGGTAACAAAATCACAGCTAGGCAACGCAATCCGAGTCGTGTTGGGCCTCACGTGGTAACTAATTCACTGCTAGACAACGCAATCCGAGACGTGTTGGGCCTCACGTGGTACCTAATTCACAGCTAGGCAACGCAATCCGAGTCGTGTTGGGCCTCACGTGGTACCTAATTCACAGCTAGGAAACGCAATCCGAGTCGTGTTGGGCCTCACGTAGTAATTAATTCACAGCTAGGCAACGCAGTCCGAGTCGTGTCGGGCCTCACGTTGTAACTAATTCACAGCTAGACAACGCAATCCGAGTCGTGTTGGGCCTCACGTAGTAACTAATTCACAGCTAGGCAACGAAATCCGAGTCGTGTTGGGCCTCAAGTGGTAACTAATTCACAGCTAGGCAACGCAATCCGAGTCGTGTTGGGCCTCACACGGTAACTAATTTACAACTAGGCAACGCAATCCGAGTCGTGTTGGGTCTCACGCGGTAACTAATTCACAGCTAGCCAACGCAATCCAGGGTCGTGTTCGTAGTTCTCCCTGGATAAAACAATAATTATATTAACCCAGTCATTAGCTAACGCACAACAGCACGTGAAATTACTCTGTATATGTTGCACATATTTCAATACACCGGGGACTTGATTAATTAGAATTGCTTTTGTTGGGGACTTTTCTATTTTGGCTTAGTTTACTCATATTCGATTTGCTAGTTTACATTTACATACATACAAATAAAAAGCAAAATGGTTTGGGCAACAGGTTTAATAAACTGCCCTCCACAAGAAGAATATTTGAATAATTGGCAAACATGCTATGTGGTAAATAAGCAAACAAAATGTTTGAAGAAGGAAACGGAATCGCGAGAACATTCAAATTAGAATAGAGAAATTAATGAAGATACAGAGTACTGTAAAACGTGTAAGAAGAGTAAATGTCACATGCATTTTGTTAATCAACCTAAGAATTGCAATTAATACTAACCATAATATGTCACGATGCAATATAGCCTACAAATATCCATTCCATGGCTTATTAACGTGTCCGATTAACTGTTCGATTAGCGCAGTGGTTAGCGCGCTTCTCACCAATGCAACCCGGGTTCAATCCTCGGATCTGGAAGATGGTGATGGTACGGTGGTCGCCAGATCGGACAAGTGGGTTTTCTCCGGGTACTCCGGTTTCGTCCTACACGAATGACCACATATACACTTTTATCCGCGCCAACGAGAGTGATTAATATAAGTTGTTAGAACTTGCTTTGCAATCGTTGTAAAATAAATAATGTTTAAACTTTATTATCGTGTGTAAATTTAAGTTTAATTATATGCCACAACTCCCGGGTATTTAGCTTGGAGATTCTATGTATCCTGTGAGCTATTTAATTATTTCGATTCTAACACGACTTACTTCTAATAATTTTAGACGCGAATCAAAGGAGTATTTTCTTCAAACGCTGCATTTGGCTTTCGAAATTTCCTCCCGCGTAAGGGTGATGACGTTATATTTTATGGAAAATATCAATCTAGTGTATAAATGAACAAAAGTTGTAACTGATCAATAATTTTATTTATTTTGTCAAATAAAACTGTACAGAATAGTAACTGTTACTTAACAGAAAAACAAGACGGACAAGAGATTATCTGATTCTAAAAATAGCTCACTTCCGGAGTTTCCCACTGTAGTATTTACAAACATCACGTGACTTTCATTCATAAAACTTTACACCATTATATAAATGGAATAGCCAAAACACGGTGCGCGCGCAGCATAGTTCAAGGTAGGTATATCGCAGAATAACCCGAGGTAGATTTTACTCTACAAGTATGTATGTTATTAGCTGGGTCGTGTTAAAATATATAATATGCTTACAGTTAAACCTGTCTTGCGCAGCTAGCCGGGATCACAGAAAGTGGATGCTTAGCACAGGTGGTTGCTTAATATAGGGCTAATGTATAACAAAGTAACATATTGTGAATCTGAAAAGTGGCTGCTTAATGCAGGTTGACTGCTTAATAAAGGTGACAACTAACACAGGTTTGACTGTATATTTGTCAAACTATACATAAATGTTGCCCGTATCTAAGGGTCGGCAATTCCAATTAACCTAACGATTGACCGCAACAATTCATTAGATGGTCAAAGAGTTAATTCCTTTGTTTATTTAAGTTTATTTATCGTCGCTGACGCTTACGGCAGGTTACCTAGCAACACCTTTCCTGGCCATGATCCAGCAGTTAACCAGTACTTGATGCACCAAGCTCCCTAAGAAACGTCCAACTTGTTCATATAAATGAAACACTGTGTGAGCGGGGCTCAAACTTGTGAACATCAGTGATGATAGGTTACAGTGGTATCCAAGTCAGCAATATTTATATTAAGTGAGTTGGAATTTTGAGTATAATGAGGTAGTGAATTCCAAATGGAAGAACCTGAATAAACACAAGTAGTAACCTCAACTACTGCCCTAATCTGAGACAGTCGGGGCCATGTGTACGAGCGACATCTGCTATCATTCTCAGCATAAGCCTGGCGCTGGTTTGAACACATGTAATGAGATTTAATTATCAAGTTTTCTCTCCTTCTTAATATTCATTATATTGTTTCAGGAAGAGTGTGCATTCTACTGCGATAAATCATGCGAGAACAGTCTCTACGATTATACGTATCGTCTGCTTCGACAGAAATTAGGAAATTGTAAAATCAATTCGATTAATACTCTGTGCTGAAAAGACATCTTCTGAGACTGGTATTCCAATATAGTAAACAGTCCAAGTTTTCTATAACGAGGATAAATACTTGAATAGACGAAGGACTAATTGACGAGAAAACATTTCTGAGAAATCAGTAAAATCAATGTTGATTACTTGTATAGTTTCACTTGAGGAAGCAAATTCACAGACTGGAATGTCTGAACGTAATGAACTGTAGACATATGACAGAACTATCTAAATCAGTTTAATTTCGAAGTCTGGACGGGGTAGCCAATAAAAGAGATAGTTGAGGTCAGAAGATGTGTGGTTGTGTAGTGTAGGGGTGATTATGGCATTGCTACATATCTCTATTATGTATATGTTCTAAGTAGATCTACATGAGACTTAAATCAAGATGAAACATAGCATAGCTCATACAATGATATATAATAATCCAAGAACAAAGATGTTGCCATGGGAACCAAAACCATTGATTAAAAACTGCTATAAGTAGTAACTTAGAAAATAAAACATAGGAAGTAGCATCTATAGCTATACATTTACTTACGATTACTGACCAAGGATGAAAATATTGCTCTATATTTCAACGTCATAAATGTGACAAGTTGATGTTTGAAAGCAACAAATGTGACAGATTAATGCTTGCATGTAATAAATGTGACATATCGATGCTCGGATGTGATAAACGTGACAAGTCATTGCGCATGATCAACATAATTGGATGCTATATTGGGTCATATTTAAACGCAGTGTGTATTGCTGATCGTTTATACACATTTATTTGAGCTCCATTGCGAAACAAGTTCTTACAACTTATATTAATCACTCTCGAGACCTCAATCTGGTGGAATCCATCGCCACGAGGGAGAGAGAAGATTCAACGTGGAAATTAAATGCCTTGCCTAAGGGCACACTCGTAATGGCTCCATCGGGGCTCGAACTCCGAACCTTTCGCACCTGGTGGTTTAGTCCTTCTCGTTTCAGTTCCAGCTATTGTTTTACTAATTCACTGTCCTTCCAAATCTGAAGTAACGCATTGAACAAGCATGTACTTGATAAAAGGATGCAGTTCATTTTAAGGTTGTAAAACAACAAATAAATTGCCTATTAAATACATAGTAACAATTAAAAGCATACAGTGTGATCAGTTATATTTCCAATCTTTCATTTCTCCTGATACCACATCCACTGTGCAGAGCTATTCAAATCAGCCTGAAACACACCACATTTCTCCTGATACCACATCCACTGTGAAGAGCTATTCAAATCAGCCTGAAACACACCACATTTCTCCTGATACCACATCCACTGTGAAGAGCTATTCAAATCAGCCTGAAACACACCACATTTCTCCTGATGCCACATCCACTGTGAAGAGGTATTCAAATCAGCCTGAAACACACCACATTTCTTCTGATACCACATCCACTGTGAAGAGCTATTCAAATCAGCCTGAAACACACCACATTTCTCCTGATACCACATCCACTGTGAAGAGCTATTCAAATCAGCCTGAAACACACCACATTTCTCCTGATACCACATCCACTGTGAAGAGGTATTCAAATCAGCCTGAAACACACCACATTTCTCCTGATACCACATCCACTGTGAAGAGGTATTCAAATCAACCTGAAACACACCACATTTCTCCTGACACCACACCCACTGTGAAGAGGTATTCAAATCAACCTGAAACACACCACATTTCTCCTGACACCACACCCACTGTGAAGAGGTATTCAAATCAACCTGAAACACACCACATTTCTCCTGATGCCACATCCACTGTGAAGAGGTATTCAAATCAGCCTGAAACACACCACATTTCTCCTGATGCCACATCCACTGTGAAGAGGTATTCAAATCAGCCTGAAACACACCACATTTCTCCTGATGCCACATCCACTGTGAAGAGGTATTCAAATCAGCCTGAAACACACCACATTTCTCCTGATGCCACATCCACTGTGAAGAGGTATTCAAATCAGCCTGAAACACACCACATTTCTCCTGATGCCACATCCACTGTGAAGAGGTATTCAAATCAGCCTGAAACACACCACATTTCTCCTGATGCCACATCCACTGTGAAGAGGTATTCAAATCAGCCTGAAACACACCACATTTCTCCTGATACCACATCCACTGTGAAGAGGTATTCAAATCAGCCTGAAACACACCACATTTCTCCTGATACCACATCCACTGTGAAGAGGTATTCAAATCAGCCTGAAACACACCACATTTCTCCTGATACCACATCCACTGTGAAGAGGTATTCAAATCAGCCTGAAACACACCACATTTCTCCTGATACCACATCCACTGTGAAGAGGTATTCAAATCAACCTGAAACACACCACATTTCTCCTGACACCACACACACTGTGAAGAGGTATTCAAATCAACCTGAAACACACCACATTTCTCCTGACACCACACCCACTGTGAAGAGGTATTCAAATCAACCTGAAACACACCACATTTCTCCTGACACCACACCCACTGTGAAGAGGTATTCAAATCAACCTGAAACACACCACATTTCTCCTGATGCCACATCCACTGTGAAGAGGTATTCAAATCAGCCTGAAACACACCACATTTCTCCTGATGCCACACCCACTGTGAAGAGGTATTCAAATCAACCTGAAACACACCACATTTCTCCTGATGCCACATCCACTGTGAAGAGGTATTCAAATCAGCCTGAAACACACCACATTTCTCCTGATGCCACATCCACTGTGAAGAGGTATTCAAATCAGCCTGAAACACACCACATTTCTCCTGATGCCACATCCACTGTGAAGAGGTATTCAAATCAGCCTGAAACACACCACATTTCTCCTGATGCCACATCCACTGTGAAGAGGTATTCAAATCAGCCTGAAACACACCACATTTCTCCTGATGCCACATCCACTGTGAAGAGGTATTCAAATCAGCCTGAAACACACCACATTTCTCCTGATACCACATCCACTGTGAAGAGGTATTCAAATCAGCCTGAAACACACCACATTTCTCCTGATACCACATCCACTGTGAAGAGGTATTCAAATCAGCCTGAAACAAACCACATTTCTCCTGATACCACATCCACTGTGAAGAGGTATTCAAATCAGCCTGAAACACACCACATTTCTCCTGATACCACATCCACTGTGAAGAGGTATTCAAATCAACCTGAAACACACCACATTTCTCCTGACACCACACCCACTGTGAAGAGGTATTCAAATCAACCTGAAACACACCACATTTCTCCTGACACCACATCCACTGTGAAGAGGTATTCAAATCAACCTGAAACACACCACATTTCTCCTGACACCACACCCACTGTGAAGAGGTATTCAAATCAACCTGAAACACACCACATTTCTCCTGACACCACACCCACTGTGAAGAGGTATTCAAATCAGCCTGAAACACACCACATTTCTCCTGACACCACATCCACTGTGAAGAGGTATTCAAATCAGCCTGAAACACACCACATTTCTCCTGACACCACATCCACTATGAAGAGGTATTCAAATCAGCCTGAAACACACCACATTTCTCCTGACACCACATCCACTGTGAAGAGCTATTCAAATCAGCCTGAAACACACCACATTTCTCCTGATACCACATCAACGGTGAAGAGGTATTCAAATCAGCCTGAAACACACCACATTTCTCCTGATACCACATCCACGGTGAAGAGCTATTCAAATCAGCCTGAAACACACCACATTTCTCCTGATACCACATCCACGGTGAAGAGCTATTCAAATCAGCCTGAAACACACCACATTTCTCCTGATACCACATCCACTGTGAAGAGGTATTCAAATCAACCTGAAACACACCACATTTCTACTGATACCACATCCACTGTGAAGAGGTATTCAAATCAGCCTGAAACACACCACATTTCTTCTGATACCACATCCACTGTGAAGAGCTATTCAAATCAGCCTGAAACACACCACATTTCTTCTGATACCACATCCACTGTGAAGAGCTATTCAAATCAGCCTGAAACACACCACATTTCTTCTGATACCACATCCACTGTGAAGAGCTATTCAAATCAGCCTGAAACACACCATATTTCTCCTGATACCACATCCACTGTGCAGAGGTATTCAAATCAGCCTGAAACACACCACATTTCTTCTGATACCACATCCACTGTGAAGAGGTATTCAAATCAGCCTGAAACACACCACATTTCTACTGATACCACATCCACTGTGCAGAGGTATTCAAATCAGCCTGAAACACACCACATTTCTCCTGATACCACATCTACTGTGAAGAGCTATTCAAATCAGCCTGAAACACACCAAGAATATTTCAAATTTAATGTTTCAAATAGCCAGTGCTCGCCTGTGAATAACGTCACTGTGTTTACACACTGTATTCCTCCGCAAAATAATACAGTATACCAACCTTCACCTTGTAATGGCCTGCATTCTTATATCACATCGTTTCTACACATCAACTAGTCTGAAGTCTTCTCAAGTCACATAATTTCTCAGAAAAACACATAAACTATACACTGCCCTGCCATGAAAATGCATTTTTACCAAAATGAACTATATTAGTTATTGGGACTACATTCGATACGTATGCACTTCTGCCAATGTACGCATATACAACATTAATTGTTGACATTGTTAGCACATTATATTACTTCTGTCGTAACAGTATCATTGTATCGTTTGGGCGACAAGAACCATTCGAATGCGCATGCGCAGTAATTGTTAGCTTTGCATGAAACTGTATTCATCTGTTTGTTTGTTCGGTGTTTACGCATTCATCAGTACAATTTTGGGCTATATTGCCGGTGGGGCAGTTTACCTAGCAACACCTTTCCTGTGCAGGCTCCAGTCATTAACCAGTACTTGGTGCTCCAACCTCCGTAAGCAACCTGTATACACTATTCGATAACTCATAAGTAGGCATTTTCTTGTGTCGCATTTTAAAGCTATTTACAAAATGATGTTGTTGTTATAATTACCCGTAATGCGAATATCAATACATGTACTACACTCTACGAATTACCAAATCATCTCTCTCATTCAATTATTGCAAATGTTAAATATGTATTTCTAACATGGCACGCGTGATCGATATGTTAAAGTCGTTGACTTAAGTTTAAACTTTATTTATTTTACAACGGTTGCGAAGCAAGTTTTAACAACTTATATTAATCACTCTAGTTGGCGCGGATGAAGGTGTATATGTGGTCATTCGTGTGGGAGGAAACCGGAGTACCCGAAGGAAACACACCTGTCAATATTGCGACCACCGTACCATCTCACATACTTCCCGGTCAGAGGATCGAATCCAGGTTGCATTGGTGAGAAACGAGAGCGCTAACCATTGCGCTAATTGGACAAATGACTTTCCCCCTCACTGTTGTATGTTCTAATCTCACTGGGGTGTCGAATGGTCGGTGATTCTGCCTTTACTATGGGGCATTAACAACACAGGCGGATCTGTAGGCAAGTGGTTAACACGCTGGACTGGTAATCCAGGGATCGCAGGTTCGATCCCCCGTCTGACCCTAATAACATTAACAGTCTTTCAGATGGGACGTTAAACCAAGGCCTCGTGTGGGTGCTTTATACAGTGCACGTAAAAGAACCAGAGGCGATTCTGGAATGGGTCTCTGTCTGTATCATTGCACTATCCTCCAAATATCTAAAATGAATAATCTCTTCAGGAGGCGTCGCTCATATGGGCAACCGGTAGCAACGATAAATAAATATAAAACACGCATTAACAAATACGCTTGACTTCAGGTTAAGTGGCGTGGGTTCTTAATACACGATCACAAAGTTAGCTAAACGCGCAGAATATATATAGTATTAGAAATCAATAACCATGCACACTAATTTGCACGAACATTTTCTACGTATATTTCCACCGTGTTTATGCACGAAGCATATAAACCATTTAAAGAACTAGTCCCAACAGTCCAATTTCAAATTATAATCTTAAGCCTATTCACATAGAATTAAATGATGTAGGCGCCATGGCGTATGTAGAATGTTTTCAAGTGACAAGTATTCCTCTGCAGCAGTTCGTATTCAAATACACCACAACCCAATCAATACACAACACATTCTCTTTTCGGAAAATTCTAATGAAACAATAACGCTAACGTTAACGTTAACAGCAGTTAACAGGCAGTGTTATAATAACACGGCACATTTTTTATGCTTACGTAATGTACATATACAAAATTATGTTTGCTCAATTGCGAAACAATTTTTACAACATTATATTAATTGCTCTCGATACAGCATTCCTTGTGGAATCCATCGCCATGATGGAGTGAGAAGAGCAATGTGGAATTTAAGTGCCTTGTCAAAGGACACAATCGTAATGGATGCAGGGATAGTTTACGTGGCATTTAAGAAGAAAGTTATGAAATGAAAATAAACTGTAAATCACTGTTATCACCAATTGGTACGTACATTAGTATATGTATAAGAACTGCAGTGTATGTGTTTTAAGATTATATTACACGCACGACAGGCTGTAATGCAAAGCTTTGGTGGAGCAATTACGATTGTGCCCCTAAACAATAATAATATATATACGTAAACTAAAGTCAATCTTCATGATAGCGTAGTGGTAACGCATTCGCGTCAGGTGTGCACTGTCCGGTGTTCTACGTTGCCATGCTCTTCTCCCTTTCTCCCTCGTGGCGATGGATTCCATCAGGAATGAGGTCTCGTGAATGATTAATATAAGTTATAAGAACTTGTTTCGCAATCGAGCTAAACTAAATGTGTATAAACTAATGCACAGCTTTCCTATGCTTCTTACATACTGATTTAGCCATTCACTAGCCAATGACATTCATTTATGTTAAACTTGTCATGAAATATAAACTCGAGCTCTTGGGATTCTTCATTTCTACAAGTCATAAACAAAATAAATACGTGACATTTATCTCTGGTTGAAGTGTAAACTGGAGACTATTGTTCACAAATTGGACAATCTTGCCAGACTCTAGAGGGTTCCCTTCCAATGCTAATAATGCTATTTATATCATTTAAGTCGTAACAGGACCTCGACAACAAGCGGAATGGTGCGATTAATTGACAAGTCTACAAATGAGAAATACTTCGAGTCATTTGTTACACAGCTTAGCAAGATACTTTACTTAAAAAATGAATCGTGGGTAATAGTTTCCATCAGGATATAAACTATATTTGGCTTGGTTAAAGTGTGTGGTGACCGAAGTCATCCACGCTAACTTTAAACACAGCAAATGTAGTTCATACCCAGATGGAAAGTATTAACCCGCGATTCATTACTTATATTTACATTAATTATTCTTTTTAATGACAACGAAAATATAGCACACTTTGCATTTAAAATGTCCAGATTTTACACTTACCATGTCACGGAACAGGTGAATAGATCATCCTTGGAACAGCGTAAACTGTAAAACACGCCTTTTCTCGTGACCAACGTTGCCTAATAATGCGAATGCGCATGCCCGTAGCTTCGAGTGCGCATGTCAGCTGCATATCAATAGTTGTAAACCCTCATGTGAAATTGTATGCAATCAGAGCATATATGTTCATACAAGGAAATGCAATAGGGATGTAAATATACTCGAATGAAACTCATCCTAAACCTTCGGCGTAATGTCCGTGTACCTTATGCCGTAACTGGCCCTGCAACGTATATATCCAGATATATCCAGATGGGAATGGTACACATGTTCGAATATCGGCGGCGGTCGTTTCCTTCTGCTGTGTCATGGATATCAATCGTAGGACGGCAATGACAACCAAGTATCATCAGATCGTACCATATGCAAACTAATTGTTGTTTTTTACGTTTATTTATCGTCGCTACCGGTTGCCCATATGAGCGACGCCTCCTGAAGAGATTAGTTATTTTAGATTTTGGATGATAGTGCATGATACAGACAGAGACCCATTCCAGAATCTCCTCTGGTTCTTTTACGTGCACGGTGTACAGCACCGACACGAGACCTCGGTTTAACGTCCCATCTGAAAGAAAGTTAATGTTATTAGGGTCAGACGGGGGTTCGATCCCTGTATTACCAGTCCAGTGTTTTACCAATGGGCTACAGATCCGTCTGTATGAAAACTAACAACCATGTTACTCGTTATATACTCGTTATATATCGTCATCATGTTTGTACAATTCCAATGGTATATTTAATAATGTTCATCATACCGCCAATAACTATTCCAGTGAGTTTGCTGTAAAAACATTGTAGTGTACGTGAAGTCTGTAAACAAGTGAACATTTAGAAATATAAATTCAATTCAATAAGTTTATTGCATAACACATGTATATATATATATATATATATATATGTTTATAGCAAATACAAACATTTTCAATACAAAGACATGAATTCTTAACAAAGAGCATATAATTCCAGTGGATATTTCAATGCTATTGGCATATAACAGCAATTTTGACGACGTTACAGTTCTTAACAGGTTAGCATGGTAAATGTATTTGCAAAGATTGTTTAAAGTAATTTTGGAGTTTGTTGACATAAAACAGGCACATTTTTGTTTTGTTGGCCAGGTGTAATTGTAGCGTTTTATATATTTTGATCACAATGATAAATAATGATTCTGTAGTTTGTGTACGTGTATAGAGCACAGTGTCAATATCTGAATTTAGCAGAACACACACATATACCTTGAACATTCTAGCCTCTGACAAAGAACATTATCTCGACTTCAAAACCATTGAATAATATTAATGCCAACATGTACTGTTATTAACGACACTAGCGGCATTATTTGTCTGTCTTTCAAATGCGACGTACAGCTTTTCGTGGTCGGGACAAATCCGGTGAAATAACAAGACAGTAAATGTACTAATTCATGATTTGGCATGGTATAATAGTTCGTCTTGATGTATAACTCATGTACCACATCATCGCTTTAAAGTATTCATGTATGTCTTATGAATAATTAGTCCAACAATGTAGTCACATATTTTAAAGCGACATTACACCGCAAAAAGCGAGTACAATGCATTTGTTCACGTATAAATGCATTGCTACTACAAATTCTTCCGAATACACTCGAACACTAACATTGAATCAATAAACAGTGTGTTTGTGGATTTAAAGAATGATTTCATATAACGGTCATCCATGCTCCTGAATTGACGTTTGTTTGTCATCGGTGTCAATACTAAGCGCGAGATAATGTCGTTTAGATATTAATTAACTAAGAACAGTCTTCAAATAAATAGGTAGAAATGTGAGATATAATGGTAAATCTGTACTATAAATCGTGTTATTCAGGATAGTTGTATTACGCATGGATGTTTACAAAATGTTGATATGTCAACAAACCGCGTATACGACGTTAATATATTAGTTGAAATACTCAGTATTTGAGGCAAATATTTGAAAACAATTTATACTATATAAAAGGAAAATAAATTCTGTAGAAATTTGTGTTTTCATTGATGTCTCTTTAACTTCTGCATCTGTATTGTACAAGCACAAACTAACATGTTCACAACTACTTGCTATGCTATGTACGAAGATCCGTTTGTCTGCATGATCATGGCGTGCGCGTTTTACGATTATTTATCGTCGCTACCGGTTACCCATATGAGCGACGCCTCCTGAAGAAGTCATTTTAGATTTTTGGAGGATAGTGCAATGATACAGACAGAGACCCGTTCGAGAGTCTCCTCTGGTTCTATTACGTGCACGGTCTACAGCACCGACACGAGACCTCGGTTTAACGTCCCATCTGACTGAAAGACTCGTGTACACTTAGATGATATAGTACATAGTCGACGACTCTTGTATACTTAGATGATATAGTACATAGTCGACAACTCTTGTACACTTATATGATATAGTACATAGTCGACGACTCTTGTACACTTAGATGATATAGTACATAGTCGACGACTCTTGTACACTTAGATGATATAGTACATAGTCGACGACTCTTGTACACTTAGATGATATAGTACATAGTCGACGACTCTTGTACACTTATATGATATAGTACATAGTCGACGACTCTTGTACACTTAGATGATATAGTACATAGTCGACAACTCTTGTACACTTATATGATATAGTACATAGCCGACGACTCTTGTACACTTAGATGATATAGTACATAGTCGACGACTCTCGTACACTTAGATGATATAGTACATAGTCGACGACTCGTGTACACTTAGATGATATAGTACATAGTCGACGACTCTTGTACACTTAGATGATATAGTACATAGTCGACGACTCGTGTACACTTAGATGATATAGTACATAGTCGACGACTCTTGTACACTTAGATGATATAGTACATAGTCGACGACTCTTGTACACTTAGATGATATAGTACATAGTCGACGACTCTTGTACACTTATATGATATAGTACATAGCCGACGACTCTTGTACACTTAGATGATATAGTACATAGCCGACGACTCTTGTACACTTATATGATATAGTACATAGCCGACGACTCTTGTACACTTATATGATATAGTACATAGTCGACGACTCTTGTACACTTATATGATATAGTACATAGCCGACGACTCTTGTACACTTAGATGATATAGTACATAGCCGACGACTCTTGTACACTTATATGATATAGTACATAGCCGACGACTCTTGTACACTTATATGATATAGTACATAGTCGACGACTCTTGTACACTTATATGATATAGTACATAGCCGACGACTCTTGTACACTTAGATGATATAGTACATAGCCGACGACTCTTGTACACTTATATGATATAGTACATAGTCGACGACTCTTGTACACTTAGATGATATAGTACATAGTCGACGACTCTTGTACACTTATATGATATAGTACATAGCCGACGACTCTTGTACACTTAGATGATATAGTACATAGTCGACGACTCTTGTACACTTAATGATATAGTACATAGCCGACGACTCTTGTACACTTAGATGTATAGTACATAGTCGACGACTCTTGTACACTTATATGATATAGTACATAGTCGACGACTCTTGTACACTTAGATGATATAGTACATAGTCGACGACTCTTGTACACTTAGATGATATAGTACATAGTCGACGACTCTTGTACACTTAGATGATATAGTACATAGTCGACGACTCTTGTACACTTATATGATATAGTACATAGTCGACGACTCTTGTACACTTATATGATATAGTACATAGTCGACGACTCTTGTACACTTAGATGATATAGTACATAGTCGACGACTCTTGTACACTTAGATGATATAGTACATAGTCGACGACTCTTGTACACTTATATGATATAGTACATAGTCGACGACTCTTGTACACTTATATGATATAGTACATAGTCGACGACTCTTGTACACTTAGATGATATAGTACATAGTCGACGACTCTTGTACCTATATGATATAGTACATAGCCGACGACTCTTGTACACTTAGATGATATAGTACATAGTCGACGACTCTTGTACACTTATATGATATAGTACATAGTCGACGACTCTTGTACACTTAGATGATATAGTACATAGTCGACGACTCTTGTACACTTAGATGATATAGTACATAGTCGACGACTCTTGTACACTTATATGATATAGTACATAGCCGACGACTCTTGTACACTTATATGATATAGTACATAGTCGACGACTCTTGTACACTTATATGATATAGTACATAGTCGACGACTCTCGTACACTTAGATGATATAGTACATAGCCGACGACTCTCGTACACTTATGTGATATAGTACATAGCCGACGACTCTCGTACACTTATATGATATAGTACATAGTCGACGACTCTCGTACACTTAGATGATATAGTACATAGTCGACGACTCTCGTACACTTAGATGATATAGTACATAGCCGACGACTCTCGTACACTTATATGATATAGTACATAGCCGACGACTATTGTACACTTATATGATATAGTACATAGCCGACGACTCTTGTACATTTATATGATATAGTACATAGTCGACGACTCTCGTGTACACTTATATGATATAGTACATAGTCGACGACTCTCGTGTACACTTATATGATATAGTACATAGTCGACGACTCGTGTACACATAGATGATATAGTACATAGCCGACGACACTTGTACACTTATATGATATCGTACATAGTCGACGACTCTTGTACACTTATATGATATAGTACATAGTCGACGACTCTTGTACACTTAGATGATATAGTACATAGCCGACGACTCTTGTACACTTATATGATATAGTACATAGCCGACGACTCTTGTACACTTATATGATATAGTACATAGTCGACGACTCTTGTACATTTGTATGATATAGTACATAGCCGACGACTCTTGTACACTTATATGATATAGTACATAGTCGACGACTCTCGTGTACACTTATATGATATAGTACATAGTCGACGACTCTCGTGTACACTTATATGATATAGTACATAGTCGACGACTCGTGTACACATAGATGATATAGTACATAGCCGACGACTCTCGTACACTTAGATGATGTAGTACATAGTCGACGACTCTCGTACACTTAGATGATATAGTACATAGTCGACGACTCTTATACACTTAGATGATATAGTACATAGTCGACGACTCTTATACACTTAG
This sequence comes from Archivesica marissinica, assembly GCA_014843695.1. Classification (NCBI taxonomy): domain Eukaryota; kingdom Metazoa; phylum Mollusca; class Bivalvia; order Venerida; family Vesicomyidae; genus Archivesica; species Archivesica marissinica. The sequence goes on along the minus strand of CM026395.1, from coordinate 26,718,520 downwards.
ATGATATAGTACATAGCCGACAACTCTTGTACACTTAGATGATATAATACATAGCCGACGACTCTTGTACACTTAGATGATATAGTACATAGTCGACGACTCTCGTGTACACTTATATCATATAATACATAGCCGACGACTCTTGTACACGTAGGTGATATAGTACATAGTCGACGACTCTTGTACACCTATATGATATAGTACATAGCCGACGACTCTTACACAATTATATGATATAGTACATAGTCGACGACTCTTGTACACGTAGGTGATATAGTACATAGCCGACGACTCTTGTACACTTATATGATATAGTACATAGCCGACGACTCTTACACAATTATATGATATAGTACATAGTCGACGACTCTTGTACACTTAGATGATATAGTACATAGTCGACGACTCTTGTAAACTTATATGATATAGCACATAGCCGACGACTCTTGTAAACTTAGATGATATAGTACATAGTCGACGACTCTTGTAAACTTAGATGATATAGCACATAGCCGACGACTCTTGTAAACTTAGATGATATAGTACATAGCCGACGACTCTTGTACACTTAGATGATGTAGTACATAGTCGACGACTCTTGTACACTTAGATGATATAGTACATAGCCGACGACTCTTGTACACTTATATGATATAGTACATAGCCGACGACTCTTGTACACTTATATGATATAGTACATAGCCGACGACTCTTGTACACTTATATGATATAGTGCATAGTCGACGACTCTCGTGTACACTTAGATGATATAGTACATAGTCGACGACTCTTGTACACTTATATGATATAGTACATAGCCGACGACTCTTGTACACTTATATGATATAGTACATAGTCGACGACTCTTGTACACTTAGATGATATAGTACATAGTCGACGACTCTTGTACACTTAGATGATATAGTACATAGTCGACGACTCTTGTACACTTAGATGATATAGTACATAGTCGACGACTCTTGTACACTTATATGATATAGTACATAGCCGACGACTCTTGTACACTTATATGATATAGTACATAGTCGACGACTCTTGTACACTTAGATGATATAGTACATAGTCGACGACTCTTGTACACTTAGATGATATAGTACATAGTCGACGACTCTTGTACACTTATATGATATAGTACATAGTCGACGACTCTTGTACACTTATATGATATAGTACATAGTCGACGACTCTTGTACACTTATATGATATAGTACATAGCCGACGACTCTTGTACACTTAGATGATATAGTACATAGTCGACGACTCTTGTCCACTTAGATGATATAGTACATAGTCGACGACTCTTGTACACTTAGATGATAGAGTACATAGTCGACGACTCTTGTACACTTAGATGATATAGTACATAGTCGACGACTCTTGTACACTTAGATGATATAGTACATAGTCGACGACTCTTGTACACTTAGATGATATAGTACATAGTCGACGACTCTTGTACACTTAGATGATATAGTACATAGTCGACGACTCTTGTACACTTATATGATATAGTACATAGTCGACGACTCTTGTACACTTAGATGATATAGTACATAGTCGACGACTCTTGTACACTTAGATGATATAGTACATAGTCGACGACTCTTGTACACTTAGATGATATAGTACATAGTCGACGACTCTTGTACACTTATATGATATAGTACATAGTCGACGACTCTTGTACACTTATATGATATAGTACATAGTCGACGACTCTTGTACACTTATATGATATAGTACATAGTCGACGACTCTTGTACACTTATATGATATAGTACATAGTCGACGACTCTTGTACACTTAGATGATATAGTACATAGTCGACGACTCTTGTACACTTAGATGATATAGTACATAGTCGACGACTCTTGTACACTTATATGATATAGTACATAGCCGACGACTCTTGTACACTTATATGATATAGTACATAGTCGACGACTCTTGTACACTTAGATGATATAGTACATAGTCGACGACTCTTGTACACTTAGATGATATAGTACATAGTCGACGACTCTTGTACACTTAGATGATATAGTACATAGTCGACGACTCTTGTCCACTTAGATGATATAGTACATAGTCGACGACTCTTGTCCACTTAGATGATATAGTACATAGTCGACGACTCTTGTCCACTTAGATGATATAGTACATAGTCGACGACTCTTGTACACTTATATGATATAGTACATAGTCGACGACTCTTGTACACTTATATGATATAGTACATAGTCGACGACTCTTGTACACTTAGATGATATAGTACATAGTCGACGACTCTTGTACACTTATATGATATAGTACATAGTCGACGACTCTTGTACACTTATATGATATAGTACATAGTCGACGACTCTTGTACACTTATATGATATAGTACATAGTCGACGACTCTTGTACACTTAGATGATATAGTACATAGTCGACGACTCTTGTACACTTATATGATATAGTACATAGCCGACGACTCTTGTACAATTAGATGATATAGTACATAGTCGATGACTCTTGTACACTTATATGATATAGTACATAGTCGACGACTCTTGTACACTTAGATGATATAGTACATAGTCGACGACTCTTGTACAATTAGATGATATAGTACATAGTCGACGACTCTTGTACACTTATATGATATAGTACATAGCCGACGACTATTGTACACTTATATGATATAGTACATAGTCGACGACTCTCGTACACTTATATGATATAGTACATAATCGACGACTCTCGTACACTTATATGATATAGTACATAGTCGACGACTCTTGTACACTTAGATGATATAGTACATAGCCGACGACTCTTGTACACTTAGATGATAGAGTACATATTCGACGACTCTTGTACACTTAGATGATATAGTACATAGTCGACGACTCTTGTACACTTAGATGATAGAGTACATAGTCGACGACTCTCGTACACTTAGATGATATAGTACATAGCCGACGACTCTTGTACACTTAGATGATATAGTACATAGTCAATGAATCGTGTATAATGTGATGATATAGTACATAGACGACTCTTGTCAACGACCCAGTATGCCTCGCCTGAAAATAATTATATCAAACTAGTTGATATTTATATATATTGATCATTTGAAATTATTTGCAAATAACACGACTGTGTTGAAACTATATTGTTTTCTAATATCTGCCAACGGCATTATTAGTTGACGTGCATTAGAAGAAATATTATATTGTATATGTGAATGGCATTATTAAGCTAAATTATACATCATCTGGACACACACAAAGAGCTATTTTATATATAACTGTTATTCCAACTAATATTATTGTTGTATGCATTAAATGTTGTAACGGTACTCAGAGTGTATGTACAAACACGTGGTCCTGATATCCGTGATTGTGAGCGAATAGATAGGTTAGTCAGATGTGTACGAACCTACCAAAGGTGCCTCCGTCGATGGCCGAGTAGCTGATTTCCAATCCCACTGGAGAAATCTAATTCATTCAAGTGACGACATAGTTCGGATGGCTTACGCAAGGTCGGTGATTTTACCCGGGTGCCCGATTATGTTAGAAATATTGCGCAGATGGTCATTTCGCGACCGGTTGCCCACATGTGCTACGGGAAGTTTACCTAACAACATCTTTCCTTGGCAGGCTCCAACGGTTAACCAGTACTTGGTGCACCAATTTCTGTAAGAAACTGCCAACTTTTTCATATAAAGAGACACGATCTAAGATAGGCTCGAACCAGTGACGACCAATCAGTGATGATAGTTTACAATAGTATACACGTCAGCGACCTTAGCTACTCGACAACGGAGATGGACACTCGCCATATGACTTAATTTAAACTTTATTATTTTGTATTGTTCTTCTTTTGTACAAAAAGCATATATGCATGGAAATTGTAAACACACATATAGCAGAAAGATAACAAAGGAATGGAAAACAAATACAATCTTAGATAAATTCCTCTGCAAATGACGTATATAGTTGTTGCGACCCTATACACCAAAACTAACAACAACACACTAATCTACTGTCCTATGGTCGTCTATCGAAAGTTTCAAATAAAGCCTTTCATACTAAATTGCTCTTTTTATGCGGATCCATTTCACATAGTTGTTTCATGGAGGGGTCTACGGTCATATAAACGGATGCGTCAAGCGAATTGTTCATTTCTTTAATATGATTATCATTGAACAGTTCATGTCTCAATATTAGGGATGGTTGATGGGGACCAATAAATGAGCAAACTTGTTTTGCTGAAATTACAAACACAATATTAGGGATGGCAACGAATAGCGATTACACTATTCGAATATTCGAATATCAAAAACTCAAAATCACTCAAACCACAAACCAAACAACCCAATTTCTGTTTTACGCGTAAACGTCATCTTCTTCAAATGATTATTCAGATTGATATTGTACCCAGATATGTTAAATCCAATTTGCATAGATTACACCTAGCAGTTTTCTTATTCTCAGAGGGATTCAAGCATTTCCAAACGTGTGACTGAGCGTGTGGCATTTTTGAGGACAATATAATAGTTGTTCCCGAATATTCGAATACTAGAATAGTATTCGGATATTCGGACGTTTGAGCGAATATTCGAATATGTGTTTGCCATCCCTATTCAATATACAACAGCCATTATCAACGGTCATGCAGTTTCTTCGGGTAATTCTAAAATTAATAAATAAAGTCTGCACTTATTCCCATATGCCGTAACTAGATTACGGTGTAAAATCTGCAATTGTAAATGAAATAAATAACACATTTTCATTCCTCCAGACGAATTAAGCCAAATTAAGCAGCTTTTCCGATCCAAAACATTGAACACTTGCAATAATTGAAAATAATTGATCAATTTACTAGAAAGTTGATTTGTCTACACAGATAACGAGCATACGCATTTCAGTGTCAGATTGTTCCAGTCACAAGTCTTGCTTCTTGAAAACAGCCCGCTCGTAGATTGAGATATCAAATCATTATTTCATTGTACGATTCTTTGTAAATTGCTATATTTCACTACTGCTGTGTCATTTAGGGGAATTGTAATGCATATTTAGAAGACAACATTGTTAGATTCCAAAAACGAGCTCCACGAATAATGTTTGAACAGATTTTTACACTCCTTCTAAACACTCAATTGTAATCACTTTTCCAGGAAGAATTAGCTAGCAAAAGCATAACAAATGTTTAAAACACACAAGAGCCGAGCCTGCCTATCTCCAATAGTCAAATTCAGATTTACCTCCGCTGTTCGAACTCAAAACCTGCGATCATCCTACAATCACCAGCTTTACCCTCCCAAACAATATAGCGGACTTTCCTATATTCTTAGTAACAAATGTGGAATTCCATTCAGAAATACACCAACACAGCATATTATGTTCCACACTTCAAAGTTTTAAATACTATTATTATTCCGAGGCGTAGGGATCAAGACGTCCGCCTACGGAGCGGCAGGTCGAAGGTTTGAACCTCGTCAGGGGTTCATTCTGATGATGGCCTGTTGGTGAACTGCCATCTAGTTAAATAATGGTTACCGATTGCCTATCAGCCAGGCGCCTGACCTTCAATGTTGCGGATTGTGCGGTTCAGCATAAGGCTGCCATTCTATTGGCAATTACTGTTGTATCCGGTTGCTATTGTCGCCCCCGGTGCCTATTCAGGCTGCCATTGAATGCAAACAAAAATGTTATTAGCTGTTCAAAGAAAGGGCTAGATATTTCCCTATAATGATGCTAGATAAAATTATTATTGGTCTATGATTTTTGTATGTCACATCCCAAACAAATCCGACTGATATCTTGTCTTGGGTGGGCTGGCAAAATGCTGACACATCAATGTGAACCATTTTATTGTGGCGAAGAATAGCCCACCTTTGCTTTGTCATGCTTTGAATATGCTATGACAAAGTTTTCAATATTGTCAGTAGAATATTTTAGTTTAATATGTTGTTACACGTACGTCATTTAATAATAACATGACATATGCACACAATGCACACTTCTATGTTATTTCTTACAAAGCAAATGAACCTGCCAAATTATCAGTCGGATTTACATGACATTGGTTGAAATTGTGAGTTAGCATGGGCTGATTCAAATATCTTTTATATTTTAGATGTATACAAGTCTGTAAAAAGTGCTTGTTTATTATAGTGTCACCCCTATTGAAAGGGCCAGCCATTTCTGACTTATGAGACACCTCTTTTTATGAACATCAGTACTTCCCGAATCGTATGCGTGTATGTCAGGCGCCAGGTTGGTAGGCAATCGGTAACATTATTTAACTAGATGGCGGCTCACCAACCGACCATATCAGAACGAACCCCTGGTGAGTTTAGAACCATCGACCTCCCGCTCCGTAGGCGGACGCCTTAACCACTATGTCTGTACTAAATGCAATGTTTGTACAAGTGTATGTGTATCTCGATAATGTGTTCTTTTTATTCGACTCATTTATGACATAAACCAAGAAAACGATATAACTATCTTTGACAAGGATCCCTCTTGGGTCCAATAACAATTCTCAGAATTAGGAAATTGCAAGAAATAGAGCACAATTCACTTGTTGTGTGGATATCCATTGTACAAATTTGTAAAAGAATTCATTAACTCGCAACACCAGCTGACATTACATTGTATCCTGTACTCCCTATCTAGTTAACCCTTTCAACACTACACACCTATAAATATGCTTACAAAAAATGTAGATCAAGATGAGCCGGCTCGTGACGAGCCTCTCATTACGATCTGCACGTTTTGCCAGTAGTATTACTATATTTAGACAAAATTATCCATTTTGATAAATGAAAATGTCCAAATATAATGTTCTTATTAATGTATTGGTCTGAAAATATCATGCATCAGTCCATGTCAGTTGATTGGGGTTGAATGTATTAATATCATGCATCAGTCCATGTCAGTTACTTGGGGTTGAATGTATTAATATCATGCATCAGTCCATGTCAGTTACTTGGGGTTGAATGTATTAATATCATGCATCAGTCCATGTCAGTTACTTGGGGTTGAATGTGTTAATATCATGCATCAGTCCATGTCAGTTACTTGGGGTTGAATGTGTTAATATCAGGCACCAGTCCATGTCAGTTACTTGGGGTTGAATGTGTTAATATCATGCACCAGTCCATGTCAGTTACTTGGGGTTGAATGTGTTAATATCATGCACCAGTCCATGTCAGTTACATGGTGTTGAATGTATTAATATCATGCACCCGTCCATGTCAGTTATTTGGGGTTGAATGGGTTAATATCATGCACCAGTCCATGTCAGTTACTTGGGGTTGAATGGGTTAATATCATGCACCAGTCCATGTCAGTTACTTGGGGTTGAATGGGTTAATATCATGCACCAGTCCATGTCAGTTACTTGGCGTTGAATGTGTTAATATCATGCACCAGTCCATGTCAGTTACTTGGGGTTGAATGTGTTAATATCATGCACCAGTCCATGTCAGTTACTTGGGTTGAAGTTTAATATCATGCACCAGTCCATGTCAGTTACTTGGGTTGAATGTGTTAATATCATGCACCAGTCCATGTCAGTTACTTGGGGTTGAATGTGTTAATATCATACACCAGTCCATGTCAGTTACTTGGGGTTGAATGTGTTAATATCATGCACCAGTCCATGCCAGTTATTTGGGGTTGAATGTGTTAATATCATGCACCAGTCCATGTCAGTTATTTGGGGTTGAATGTGTTAATATCATGCACCAGTCCATGTCAGTTACTTGGTATTGAATGTATTAATATCATGCACCAGTCCATGTCAGTTACTTAGGGTTGAATGTGTTAATATCATGCACCAGTCCATGTCAGTTACTTGGGGTTGAATGTGTTAATATCATGCACCAGTCCATGTCAGTTATTTGGGGTTGAATGTATTAATATCATGCACCAGTCCATGTCAGTTATTTGGGGTTGAATGTGTTAATATCATGCACCAGTCCATGTCAGTTACTTGGTATTGAATGTATTAATAAGCCGAATCACGTGTTGTGGTTGTAATACCATTGGATCATTGGATAGCTTCAACAGATTCTAGGAGCAGAATAGAACTGAATGGTATGCCAATATGAGCTTGTAGCCGGAAATACAGACACGTGTGTATTAACACGTTTTTGTTGATCTAAGCCATCAATGTATAAGTTCTTAGAATTGCTAAAATCAACTGATAAAAATGTGTTATGTAACTTGTTCAAATATGTCAAAGAAGAATTATCTTTGCTGAATAACCAAATGCTTATATAGTATATTATATGTTCATCCTCTTTACCCTAATTTGCATAATCAGTAATACAGTCAAACCTGTGTTAGTGGTCACCTCTATTAAGCAGCCAACCTGTATTAAGCAGCCAGTTTCCAGATTCCCAATATGTTGTTTTATTATAAAGTTGACCTCCATTAAGCAGCCAGTTTCCAGATTCCCAATATGTTGTTTTAGTATACATTTGACCTCCATTAAGCAGCCAACCTGTATTAAGCAGTCAGTTTCCAGTTTCCCAATATGTTGTTGTATTATACATTTGACCTCTATTAAGCAGCCACCTGTATTAAGCAGTCACTTTCTGTAATTCCCTTGGTTGGCTGCTTAAGACAGGTTTGACTGTATACTGATAGAAACGTTCTTGTTAAACTGATTGTTATATGATATATATCACATGACCAGTACTTATGTTTAATATGTTGTGCCTTTCGACGAGGTACTATGTACAAGTCTTGTAAACACACTGTTCTATTCTGTTCCTGTTCTGTTCTATTCTGTTCTGGACACTACCATAAGCCAACATGCAAACTACTTGACAAATCAATGTCGATTTCAGCCGGCATTCGCTATTTTAATGTGTGTGAACTGTATCGAACTGGATTTAATTGCATGGCAGCTCTGAAACGGATCGAGCTGGACAATTATTTTGTTCCTGTTTAAACGTATGTTGATGTCATATAATCTCCCGAAATATATAGGATTTTACGTAAGTGCTAATGTTCACAGACGGATCTGTAGTCCAGTGGTAACACGCTGGACTGGTAATCCAGGGATCGCAGGTTCGATCTCCCGCCTGACCCTAATAAAATTAACAGTCTTTCAGATGGGACGTAAAACCGAGGTATCGTGTCGGTGCTTTACACCGTGCACGTAAAAGAACCAGAGGAGATTCTGGAATGGGTCTCTGTCTGTATCATGCACTATCCTCCAAAATCTAAAATGACTAATCTCTTCAGGAGGCGTCGCTCATATGGGCAACCGGTAATGACGATAAATAAACGTAAAAATGCTGATTTCATACCATATATTATGAAATGAGATTTGGAAGCAAAATTCACCAAACGAGTTTCATAAAATATGGTACGAAATCACCACGAGTGTAAGATCCTTTTTATCACATTACCATAGCAACATATTGAGGTTTAATTATATTTATGTACAAAATAACGCTGCTACTTTCAAGTTGGCGTTAACTGTCAGCGCAAATTGCCATGGCGTCACTAAGTTATCATGACGTCACTAACCAAAAGCAGCGTTCTATTTATGGTTTAAACATGGTTATGATTGCGTCAAGACTTCTTTTAAACCGTAACTTGTCTTACCATTAACGTAATGTACCAATTACAATATAAATATAACTATATCAAATACAATTATGCATACCTAAAAAGTTTAATTTACAAATTATAAGGATTATTCTCTAAACCAATCAGAATCCTTCCAGGTGGTATTACACGTGTGTACATATAAGAAATTATGAGATGCCTGTATTACACTGAATACAAGCAACGTTATGTGATACATCTATTTATAACATTATTTGCGCTAAGGATTGTCTTGTGTTGAGTACTCTTCTCATACTAAGGGCATTTTATCAGATATTTGACCGATCTGCAAACAAAATCCTTACCAATCGATGTCTTCATTAATATGTGTATACGGGTGTGTGATAGAATGTACATGTATTAAAATATTGACGTTCATCTTCTGTATGTTTTCTTTGGCCTTTGTCAAACTAGGTTCATGATTCTTAGTTGATTGCAATCGTGTATTTTTCAGAGTGAACACGTAATAATGAGACAATACTACCATGTAGAGCAGGCGATGACATATGCCTACTGTTAGAAGGTCCGTGGTAGAGTGCGTATGGTCTTAGACATCAACTCACTTGCCCCTTAGCGATGTAGGTTCGAATCCCATTGGGAGTGGAATTATTGCATGCGCGGAAGCTATTCAGCTGATGTGTGTACGGTCGCTGCCCGTCCGTGGCTGATACACAGCTCATTCCTCAGCGTGTTTATCATTGGTACGTATGTAATGCGGGAGTGTTTTCATGTTGCAGGCTCACCAACTCGAACACATGACATCTGTTGAATCATCTACCATGCATTCTATCCGGAGATATCCATTTCATGAATAGCATTAGTCCCCTTCAACAAGCAGCTGAGTCTAACAGTTGGTGAAGTGGATATCGTATCAACAAATTACCATAGATTAATTTCTCTCTCGGTCTTTGCGTACTTGTTCTGAAATGGAACATTGCATTACTGGCAGAGACGATGCGAATAACGCAATCAACGTCCACATTACATTTTGTTCTGTCGAATAAATTGTTCAATTTGCGAAAGTTAGAATCTATTTCACACCACATTAAGCAATTCTCGATTTTCGAGAACTTGAATAATTGAAATAATCTGCTCATGTTTTTTATATTGACAGGATTGTAGAATAATGTGAAAAGAACAATATGTGTGTGGAGTGGGTGCTTATAAGTATGAACACTATCTTCTGCTACCATTAAACATATTTTAGTTTAGTTTATACAAATTAATTTTTGCTCGATTGCGAAAGAAATTCTTATAACTTATATTAATCACTCTCGAGATCTCATTCCTGATGGAATCCATCGCCACGAGGGAGAGAGAAGAGGCTACGTAGAATTTAAATGCGCTGCCTAAGGGCACATTCGTAACGGCCCCAGCTGGACTCGAACTCCGGGCCGTTCGTACATGAAGCGAACGACGCTCTACGACTGCGCTATCACGACTTCCACAATCTCTAAGCATCCCTTAAAGGGGCCTCCGTGACCAATAGGTCGTTGACGTTAGACCACTTTCCCCTCACTGTTATATGTTCAAATCCCACGGGGGGGTGTTCGAATTCATTAGTTTGAGAAATGTATCCATCTCATTTGCGGACGGTCGTTGGTTCTACCCGGGTACCCGTCCGTGCCTGGAATACTGCTCCGATTGGCTTCATCCATCAATAATAGATGGAGCCGCCATATCACATAAAGCTGCTGATGCGACGATCAGCCTCTAAGACAAGCAACCAAACAAAAGATATCTTCTAATGAGAGGATGTTTAATAATTGTGAATATCGTCTTTTATTACTATTGTTCAAAAATGTGTTCTTGAAGTTATAAACATATTTGGAAGGTCAGTCCACATGTAAACTTGTTTTCTACCGACATTAAAACTGTGTATATTTCAACAGCAGTACGGAACATCGTACATAAAAATGATTTAATATACTGACACCATACAAACGTTGTGCACGTTTTATATTAAGCGTTACGCTTACGTTACAAATTTTAGAATTATGGATTTTACTAAATGAAACTAATCCTTCACACATTGCAGTAATTTACCCAATATTTCGCAGATGTTGATACCATATTTGCCTATATGTGGTTCTAAAATGGATATAAATTACCTCTAAGGCAAGTGCACAGCTTCTTTTTGGTGTCAGTATAATGTTCCATTTATAGCTCACACCCAAAAGCAGAATGCTGGCGATATACCTATAAGTGTTTCATTCGTAAGCGAACACAATGAATTCTATTATCACTTTATACCAGAAATGTTGGCGATATACCTATAGGTGTTTCATTCGTAAGCGAACACAATGAATTCTACTATCACTTTGACACCAGGCATGCTGGCGATATACCTATTAGTGTTTCATTCGTAAGCGGACATAATGAATACTTCCTCCACGTTGATACCAACTATGTTAGTCTGGTCATTTATAACTCAGACTCAAAACCCCCGAGTGCTGGCGATACAGCTATAAGTGTTTCATTCGTAAGCGAACACAATGAATGCAACTATCACTTTATACCAGAAATGTTGGCGATATACCTATAGGTGTTTCATTCGTAAGCGAACACAATAAATTCTACTATCACTTTATACCAGAAATGTTGGCGATATACCTATAGGTGTTTCATTCGTAAGCGAACACAATAAATTCTATTATCACTTTATACCAGAAATGTTGGCGATATACCTATAGGTGTTTCATTCGTAAGCGAACACAATGAATTCTATTATCACTTTATACCAGAAATGTTGGCGATATACCTATAGGTGTTTCATTCGTAAGCGAACACAATGAATTCTATTATCACTTTATACCAGAAATGTTGGCGATATACCTATAGGTGTTTCATTCGTAAGCGAACACAAGGAATACAACTATCACTTTGACACCAAACATGTTAGTCTAGTCATTTATAACTCAGACTCAAAACCCGAGTGCTGGCGATACACCTATAAGTGTTTCATTCGTAAGCGAACACAAGGAATACAACTATCACTTTGACACCAAACATGTTAGTCTAGTCATTTATAACTCAGACTCAAAACCCGAGTGCTGGCGATACACCTATAATTGTTTCATTCGTAAGCGAACACAATGAATACTACTATCACTTTGACACCAAACATGTTAGTCTAGTCATTTATAACTCAGACTCAAACCCGAGTGCTGGCGATATAGGTGCTTCATTCGTAAGCGAACACAATGAATACTTCTTCCACTTTGATACCAAACATGTCGGTCTGGTCATGTATTACTAAGACATATTTAATAGTACGCCAATGATTCAAAATCCATCTGAGACGCTTAGAATTATATTGGTCGGTTTTATTTATGTAGAGCATCTGCCAAGAAATGATCTTTATTTGAATAATTATATCCTACATCTCGCAGCTCAATAGTTCCTCCCAATCTTGCTTATGTCAACACAAACCAGGCGATAAACAATCTAATTCTGGTCTTCAGTGTGAGCTACTTGAGTCATGATGACGTAAAATTAATATTCTAACACGACCCAGCTAATAACATACATACTTGTAGAGTAAAATCTACTTCGGGTTATTCTCCGATATACCTACCTTGAACTATGCTGCGCTCACGGAAGTGAGCTATTTTTAGAATCAGATAATCTCTTGTCCGTCTTGTTTTTCTGTTAAGTAACGTTTCAGTTACTATTCTGTACAGTTTTATTTGACAAAATAAATAAAATTATTGATCAGTTACAACTTTTGTTCATTTATGACCTAGATTGATAGTTTCCATAAACAATAACGTCATCACCCCTTACGCGGGAGGAAATTTCGAAAGCCAAATGCAGTGGCGTTTGAAGAAAATACTCCTTTAAAATTATTAGAAATCAGTCGTGTTAGAATCGACATAATAAGTATCAACCATGGTATATCGGCTTTCGTGATATATTTCTACGCATAAGAACCTCAAACTCGGGTTATTCTGCGATATACCACGGTTGATACTTATTATTTCTTAAATATTAGTAGCATATAAAACTTGGAAGTGTGGAACAGAAGTTGCGTTTGGTGTGTGTATTACGGGAGGGAATTCCACAAGTGTGCCCTTGAATATAAGCTGAATGTGGCTGTCTGATTAGGGCAGTGGTTAGCGCACTTGCTTCTAACCAATGCAACCCGGGTTCGATCCTCGGACAGGGAAGTATGTGAGATGGTACGGTGGTAGCCAGATCGGACAGGTGGATTTTCTCCGGGTACTCCGGTTTCCTCCCACATGAATAACCACATATACGCGTTCATCCGCGCCAACGAGAGTGATTAATATAAGTTGTTAAAAGACTAAAAAGTTCACTATTTGGTTTGGGAGGGTAAAGTTGGAGATTGGAGGAAGATCGCAGGTTTTGAGTTCGAGCATCGGAAGTAACTCTGATTGACTCTCAGAGAGAGGTGCTAGGCTATTGAGTGTTTTAAACATACTTATCTCTTTCAACGTCCACTGATTGCGTCGCTTCTATTTTTCTAAGTTCTTCAAATCTGTACACATTTCTCTCATGTCATGTGTGTGCAGGTTGTTGTCGGGAGTTGACCTCATTAATTGGAGAAACAATCGACGGTAAAACTAACACTCACGCTTGGTTCTAATAATATTTTGCTTACACGCTTAGTTCTAATAATATTTTTCTTACACGCTTAGTTCTAATAATATTTTGCTTACACGCTTGGTTCTAATAATATTTTGCTTACACGCTTGGTTCTAATAATATGTTGCTTACACGCTTGGTTCTAATAATATTTTGCTTACACGCTTGGTTCTAAATATCGTTTGCTTACACGCTTGGTTCTAATAATCGTTTGCTTAGATCACACTAGGTTGTTCTTGGATAATAGAATGATATGTGGAATAGTTTAACACTATTTAAATGCAGGTGTGTAGCTGAAAAATCGTATACTATAAGTCCATAGAAAATTAATTTATTTCCCTTTCCCTAGTACAATAGACGGACCGCGTCCATATAGAACAAACGATGGCCTTTTGTTTACAAAGAGCAGTTGTCTAGAGTCCAAACACATACATTGCTTGTGGATCACACCAAGTAAACAGCCGTTGATACACACAAACACTAGCCAATTGCTAAGCATATTTTTTTCTGTGAGGAAACCTTTACGATGTGCATATTGGAAACCCAATATATGTGTAGAATCGTAAGTCTTTTTCTCCTGAAACTTTTTACTAACGATTTGACTACACCAATATATTATAAACGAATGGTATTGCCAATGGGATCTCTTGTGGCTTATTAAACATTCCTAGTTTTTCTGAACGCTCTGTCATTTCACAAAGGAGTAACCTGATTAAAATATAAATGACATTATCTTAGAAACGTAAATGAACCCCAAGGTGAAGACCACAACATGAGAAATAATTAGTTTGAAATGAAATGCGAAAAACGCAACAATATTGAGAAAAACGGATTAGATAAAGATGATATTGGGGGAAATGCAGTGGTGATTAGCTATGATCGATAAGGCAGCACGTGTGGTTGGGGTTCACTATTTGGCTGTGATCATAGCGGTTAAAACATAAATAAAACTTGCTTCTCACCAATGCAACCCGGGTTCGATCCTCGAACCGGGAAGTATGTGAGATGGTACGGTGGTCGCCAGATCGGACAGGTGGGTTTTCTCTGGGTACTCCAGTTTCCTCTCACACGACTTACCACATATACGCTTTCATCCGCGCCAACGAGAGTGATTAATATAAATTGTTAGAACGTGCTTCGCAATCGTTGTAAAATAAAAATTCAATACAGTTTAAACTTTTTATTTAAATAAAATAAACACAGACTGTCGCCACAAAAGTAATGGTTTATGAGAGCTTTATGTAATGTCGTGGAAACTCTAGCCGTGAACGTGAAGAATAGCGAAACCACAGCGTCAGGAATGTATCCAACGATACCAGTAGTAGCGTGTACACTGGTATCACTTTAGTTTATACAAATTTATCTTAGCTCGATTGCGAAACAAGTTCTTACAACTTATATTAATCACTCTCGAGACGTCATTCTTGATGGAATCCATCGCCACGAGGGAGAGAGAAGAGGCAACGTGGAATTTAAATGCCTTGCCGAAGGACACAAGCGTAACGGCTCCAGCGGGGCTCGAATTCTGGACCTTTCGCAACTGAAGCGAACGCGTATCCACTGCGCCATCACTCTTCGTGTCAACTCAACTTCTCGTATCAGCAATAGTTATAGTTAGTAATAGTTGGCAGAATAGATCCCCATGCAGTTTATTTCTCAAATCTGAGTAACTTTGCAACTTGGAATACATCAGATTCAGCGAGATGTTATCAATGGCCCCGAGGTTAAAAAACTGTTCTCAGTTCTCAAACTCAAGCTCAAGTGATCTGATTGGTTGATTCTGAGTGTTACTGTAAGCTAAATCAATCAGACGATTGAGACTGAGAATTGAGATAGGAGTAAAGTTTTATAACATCCAGGCCTTGATTAATACAATTTGAATATAATTCGTGTTTCAATTGTTTTTATTTTATTGTTACACTCTGTATGAATAAATAGAGGAGGGTTATTCACACTGTAGTTCTGTCATCAACGCAGATCCGGTATGCAGGACAATAAAATGATAAATATCGGTGTTTAGACATGACAGCTACAGACCAGGCCTGGATGTTATAAATCTTTTCTCCAATCTCAAAACTCAGTCTCAATCGTCTGATTGGTTCAGCTGACAATAACACTCAGAATCAACCAATCAGATCACTTGAGCTTGAGTTTGAGATCTGAGAAAAGTTTTATAACCTCGGGGCCAGGTCTGGACCTAAGTCCCTTAGTAGGTATTTGACAATCTCTAATATATTCGGTATTACTTCTATTTTGAAACTTGCAGATATGGTAGAAATGATGATATTGGTCAAGTTGACGTTCCGTCTCATGAGCAGTAACAGTGCAGCGTATCACCGGGTACGAAGCTTAGCGGCTTTCACTGAGGTGACTTTCCCATTCACCATTACTTTGCCGCTTTTAAATATCATGCAGAGACCAAACCACCGATATACCTGTGGCCACATGTCTGCATCAAATTGTCTTGGCTAGTAGATAATGGTACAACAAAATATAGTCTATTGATTAAACTCGTTTTGCACTGTAGGTCCGCGTGGCGTTGATAATCAGTGTAATATTGATCAAATGAATCGAGCTGTCGCTTCTCTGGCCTCTCTTTTTAAAAAATAAAGTCACAAACATGTGTGTGTTTTACATTTTTTAAATCTACGCTACCGGTTGCCCATATGAGCGACGCCTCCTGAAGAGATTAGTAATTTTAGACTGTTGGGGGATAGTGCAATGATACAGACAGAGACCCATTCCAGAGTCTCCTCTGGTTCTTTTACGTACACGGTGTACAGTACCGACACGAGACCACGGTTTAAAGTCCCATCTGAAAGACTGTTAATTTTATTAGGGTCAGACGGGGGATCGAACCTGCGATCCCTGTATTACCAGTCCAGTTGTCACAAAAATAAACCCAACATGTTTATATAGTTTGTCATTCAAATAGTCGGAAGCTGTATGAAACATCGTTTCCTTATCCCTCTTATTTGGTCCTCCAGCCAATGAGTGAACATGCTGGACAGTCCATGGCACCCGACTGATTCGCATGATCCGTTACCATGTAGCACGGGTTGCCAGCATGCATGCAATTCGGATATAATTTGCTCAATACTTGGTATCAGTTCTACCAAAGTATCAAACTAAAATTTGCACTGCAAGCAATGCTTTCCCTGGTCGGGGGAATGTCAGTGCTGCTTCGTGTGGTCCAAAAAACAGTCGTTGATCTACAACTTTAAATCATAATTCACTTGCACATAAAGATGCGCTCCAATATGAATCAGGAAATTAACATGTTTTTACTATTGTGTTCCAACAATTGCTTCATTAATTTTTAATGTCAAAAAAGCACCATCATAATAGTTTCTGAAACTAAACAATAGAATTTCCACTCGATCGTTTCCAGCATCAGAGTTGATAATGAACAATTCTGGTAGACAATATTATTATCATCAAAATAATCAGACATATTGTTCATCATAAAACAAACAGTCTACATCCGTTATGTCAAAGTCGGTTATGTCGAATTATCCGGGTTAGCTCGAAGTCGGATCAAAGTCCCGTTTCAGATACTATCATTTTACATATAACTGACTCCGTTTATATCGAATTTCGTTAAGTCGAACTTCGGTTTTGTCGATATATTTTGCTCGGTCCAACGGAATTTAACATATCGGATGTACACTGTACCTGGACTATAATTTAAAAGAACTAATCTAAATGATTCTTTTTTTGGGGGTGATGGGCGGTACTTATCTGTTAATCAGATTCCATCGTCAAACCCCTAATATCCCTTAAAACAAATAAAATAGTGTAATGCTGTTTTATAAACCCACTTCCTTTGATGCTTGGAAAATATCCATTTTATACTATTTACTGACATAATCCTGTATTGCCATCTTATGATCGGGCATGCGCAGTCTTGGTGCCAAAGGCTACCCATGTTCCATCATATGAGAAAGTGTTTTTTAGAAATGATTGAACAACCGTGATATAATACAGCTTTCTGTAAGTTCTATTGCTGAAAATGATCAAGTATTGACTTGACGAAAATGTGACATAATCGGCATATTTAATGCTGACACTTATTCCGAGATTGCTTACAGACCTGTAGTCCAGTGGTTAACACGCTGGACTGTTAATCCAGGGATAGCAGGTTCGATCCCCCGTCTGACCCTAATAAAATTAATAGTCTTTCAGATGGGATGTTAAACCGAGGTCTCGTGTCGGTGCTCTAAACCGTGCACTTAAAAGAACCAGAGGAGACTCTGGAATGGGTCTCTGTCTGTGTATCATTGCACTGTCCTCCAAAAATCTAAAATGACTAATCTCTTCAGGAGGCGTCTCTCATATGGACAACCGGTAGCGAGGATAAATAAACGCAAAGCACACACACGAGATTGCTTACGAATGGAACAACTACTGGATACAATATTAGTCAGCAATACGTCTCCACAACACGAACTGTAGCATGCATTAATGACAGAGAAACAAAAGCACCCCCTACATTAAACAATACCCATGCTGGAATGGCCATACTTGTTGTGTTGTTGCCTCTTATAGTGTTGTTTATATGGGCCTAGAACTGCGTTTCACTGACAGTTTCCCATCGTGAAAGGCCATCCGTCCCTAAAGAGTTATTATCATTGTATCGAAGACAAGTAAGCACATCTAATTACTTTAATAATACTAGATGTGGTCATTAATATTATTTACTGGCTTTCAGCGTCAAGATAATGCTTCTTATTAGACAACTATGTTCCAAACATGAACTTACAAGCCATTGAGTCACATGTTAGAAAGGTTGTGTTTTTGTATGGGGTATAAGCAGAAAACTATCCAATATGTAAAATATTGGACTGTATGAGACGCGTAACGCCTAATACAGTACCACTATTTTATACTAGAGGACATAGAAAACGCATCCCTACATTATATGATTATTATTACATGAACACGAAATACGAATGATTTCATCAAAGATATATCACATTCTTTATTACAAAACACAAACTGAACAACTAAATATATTCCAACATGTTCAAAACTATGTATTTATATAGTTATTGTTTTTCACACATTTATCCGAAGTGTGCATATTCTATGTCCTCTAGTATATTATATACCAATGTTGCCATATTTTAGCCAATGGCTACTCTGGCGACTGGCAGCGCGGGCCCTGATACATATTGGAACCGTTTGAGTCTTATATCTTACTTAAAACACACACTTATAACAGGTTGTTAATTTTGTACAATTAAGATTGAGATTTGATCAAATACTCTGGCCTTTTGAAAGCAGTCCAAACTGAAGGTGGGATATACTGTAATGTATTTGGTATTTTACAACCTATACAAATGTAGCTACAATGCTGAGGAAGACGGAAGTTAGACTCATCTGGATCGGCGACCATGCGTTTTAACAGTTTCGACAATTGATATATTTCTATATACGAGGAGAGGACAACCATAAGCTGTATAGCTTTATGTCCAATTGCTTATTTCAATTGTTGTAAATAACCATGTACATGATAGAAAATAAATATGTCTAAACCAAAATAGCCTATTTAAGGAGAGGACAACCATAAGCTGTATAGCTTTATGTCCAATTGCGTATTTCAATTGTTGTAAATAATCATGTACATGATAGAAAATAAATATGTTTAAACCAAAATAGCCTATTTAAGGAGAGGACAACCATAAGCTGTATAGCTTTATGTCCAATTGCTTATTTCAATTGTTGTAAATAACCATGTACATGATAGAAAATAAATATGTTTAAACCAAAATAGCCTATTTAAGGAGAAGACAACCATAAGCTATATAGCTTTATGTCCAATTGCGTATTTCAATTGTTGTAAATAATCATGTACATGATAGAAAATAAATATGCTTAAACCAAAATAGCCTATTTAAGGAGAGGACAACCATAAGCTGTATAGCTTTATGTCCAATTGCGTATTTCAATTGTTGTAAATAATCATGTACATGATAGAAAATAAATATGTTTAAGCCAAAATAGCCTATTTAAGGAGAGGACAACCATAAGCTATAGCCATATAACCATAGCGTACGTAAAAGAACCAGAGGAGGCTCTGCAATGGGTCTCTTTCTGTATCATTGCACTATCCTCCAAAATCTAAAATGACT
Source organism: Archivesica marissinica (assembly GCA_014843695.1). NCBI lineage: Eukaryota > Metazoa > Mollusca > Bivalvia > Venerida > Vesicomyidae > Archivesica > Archivesica marissinica. The sequence goes on along the minus strand of CM026395.1, from coordinate 26,698,134 downwards.
AATCTCTTCAGGAGGCGTCGCTCATATGGGTAACCGGTAGCGACGATAAATAAACGTAAAACACGCACAAAGCTGTATAGCTTTCTGTCCAATTGCTTATTTCAATTATTGTAAATAACCATGTACATGATAGAAAATAAATATGTTTAAACCAAAATAGCCTATTATAAGTCGAGTCTGTAATGGGCATAGCGGCATTGCAGAAAAAAGTGATAAGCATCCTTACCCACAACGGGTACCATTCGCCAACATTACTCCAACTTGTGGACCATTACGACTCCAAAGACACGTACAGTTTATTCATGTTTTCCTACGACTGTCAACCGATTGTAAGCTATAGCTGTATCATAAATGACGTTAATTATATCTAATTTGTTGAGTTGTTAATCAATCGCACATGTCCTACTGTTGCTGTTTCTTCTTACGGCGTAATCGATATAACATGATATACATAGCATTATTAACACTGGAATGAAACTCTCTAGAGTCTGTTAAGACCGTCCAATTTGTTGGTAATAGTCTCTAGTCACAGGCCTGAGGGAGATATATGTCACATGTTTATTTTTGTTTATGGGTTGTACATACGGGGGATTCCGGGAGTCCTACATTATATTACATCTGGGAGGACTGTTTGTACAGACAAATCTGTAGTCCAGTTGTAGCACACAGGTTCGATCCTCCGCCTGACCGTAATAAAATTAACAGTTTTTCAGATGGGACTTCGTGTCGATGTTGTACATCGTGCACGTAAAAGAACCAGAGGAGATTCTGGAATGAGTATGTCTGTATGTAGCAAAATGAAAGTGACCATATTAACTACTGTGTAGTTGGGGCCTCTTTATCAATGGATTTACGAACATTATGTCGTACCATTGAATCATTTATTCTGTGATTTTATCCTAAAATTGGGAAGAATATATACATACCAGATAAGGACATTGGTATATTATTATATATCACTTATAAGGGAAAGTCCCGTTTAATTGATATAAATCCGACTATTATTAAGCGAGTTGGCTTTATTCTGTTAGAATCACTGTTCCCTTTATCAGTGTAATTAATCTCCAGGGCCTGATAAGAACGCATTAAATATTATCTAAGATGAAAAGATCGTGCTTGTACTCACCTGTGATTGTATAAACCGACACACGCACACATGAGAGACAGTACTCCCAGGACATCTAATAGTGTAGGTTGGTTACATTCTTGTACATGCGACAGATTGGTCGCTTCACGCCTGAATCAGGAGCCGTGGGATGAATAGCTCAGTGGTATCCGGTTCGGCTAGAGCTTAGAAGAGCTGGAGCACGTGTCGACTGGGAGAGTCTGCCGGCGTAAGCTGGTGGCTTCTATAGACTGGAGCGTGTCAGCGGGTCGCGGGTGCGAGGCAGCATCGGGTCCGCCGACAGTGGACAGGGTCCTCAGGACGCAGGAAGTTGATTATACACGTGTGCATTGTAAATCTAGTGAACTATCACTGTGATGGCAATACTTGCCAATATTTTAACTTAGGTGCAATATAGCACTGTGGTGGCCGTACGTGCCAGTGTAAATGTATAGGTGCATTATAGCACAGTGAGGGCAATACTTGCCAACACATATCTTCAATTAATAGGTGCAGTATAGCACAGTGAGGGCAATACTTGCCAAATATCTTCAATTAATAGGTGCATTATAGCACAGTGAGGGCAATACTTGCCAAATATCTTCAATTAATAGATGCAGTATAGCACAGTGAGGGCAATACTTGCCACTCTCTTCAAGTATAAGGTGCATTATAGCATAAACCGGCTGAGAGCCGAGGCAGGAGGCATATGAACTGTCATATGAAGTTAACAGCGTTATGGCCGCATCTAGAACGACATTCTGGAGTTAAGCCACCATCGGTGAAAGGTGCAACTACGGACACACATACGCTTCAGATTATTGAGTATTGTTGGAAGTGCTAACGTTTATGTATATTAAATGTTGTAAATTTGCGAAGTCTTTGTGCATACACTTGATCCTGGTCATTCTGTGACACTGTATCATTGCACTATCCTCCAAACATCTAAAATGACTAATCTCTTCAGGAGGCGTCGCTCATATGGGCAACAAGTAGCGACGATACATAAACGTAAAGCACACCCACATGACTGTTTGTTTATGTTTAGTGGATGTCTCTATCAGGCCGTATAAACGAAGCTTCGGTATGAAGCTGTTTATTTATCCATGTACTTTGGCAATGAACTTATCAAATAAAAACGTTATTAAAATTTTATTTCTATTTTATAAATTTCTTGGAAAATGTAATATAACATATCAAGTGTGCAAACATCAGCCAGTAGAAACGAAGCTTCGGTATGAAGCTGTTTATTTATCCATGTACTTTGACAATGAACTTACCAAATAAAAACGTTATTAAAATTTTATTTCTATTTTATAACTTTCTTGGAAAATGTAATGAAACATATCAAGTGTGCAGTGTCATTTATAACGCTGTCGCTTGACTTTAGTGTTATTGTCTCATGCGGAATTTCTAAAAAGAGAACGTTTTGTATATTGATTCGGTTTTGGTGTGTTTGAACAGAGCTTCGATAGATGTAGAAACGCCGCTTAAAACTTTCTAAATACGCCTTTGTGTCTACTTTATTCACCTTAATGTCAGTAGACTTTAGATTAGCATTTTGAAATTGGACTGTTGGGAATGTTTCTTGAAATCACTATGCTTCATACAAAAGTAAGATGGAAACATCTACTGAGAAAATGTTTTGTCTAGACATGTACGCATTATAACAATTAAGTCACGCAACTGATGCAATAATTCCGGAAATAGTGGTTTCACTATTGATCAGATACGCCTAATTGCCTTCCAGTGCCGTCCCTTAATAAAACAATAAGTGTATACGACCTACACATTCAAATGTAGTATAGTGTAAGGGATACTCGACGGTATGGCCAGTGCCCAAGCAGGAATACACCACAATAGACAGTCACAGAGGATTTATGTTTCAAATTAAAATACACTTCAGTTTTTTTGTTAGAATCAATTGGTACTGTTTATTGTACTAGGAATAAACAATAGTATTGTCAATGTGAATAGCTTAAAGCAGCATTACATCGTATGAAATATAAGATATTTGAAAAATTCAAATTTTACGTATGGGTAGCAATGTTGATACACATTCTAACATTATACTTTGTATACTTATGTGCAATTGGTAAACAATGTTTTTTTTGCGATAACACAAACTCGAAACCGAACACAACCAGAATGCATCGTCCGCACTTGTTTACATTCGGAATGCATCGTCCCCATTTGACCCACGTTGTCTTTTTTAATTAAATTACTTGATATGTTGATTCATACCTCTGTTAGCTAAGTCTTTTAGGGACATTTCTACATCCCCACGAGGGGTTCGACATTAGAGGAAGATAGATAGATAGTCTTTCATGTTCAAAATATATACGTTGTTTTCTACATCCTCTTGTTTCACGCATGCGCACTGTGCGTGTTTACATTTCGTGTGTTGATAAACAAATTCGCGTATACGACGGTTTAACTTTATTGGAATGTTTATCGTTTCTGAGCGACTATTTCGATTTTTGTAAACACACACACATTAGTATTTATATTTTACCCAAAACAATCTTTATTACGATGTGTTGCTGCTTTAACATGATTGTAATTACACAGTGGAAGTCGTGATAGCGCAGTGGATGCGCGTTCGCTTCAGGTGCGAAAGGTCTGGAGTTCGAGCCCCGCTGGAGCCGTTACGATTGTGTCCTTAGGCAAGGCATTTAAATTCCACATTGCCTCTTCTCTCTCCTTCATGGCGATGGATTCCATCAGGAATGAGGTCTCGAGAGTGATTAATATAAGTTGAAAGAACTTGTTTCGCAATCGAGCTAAAATAAATTTGTATAAATATATAAAAAAATAATTACACCGTTTATTGACGACCTCTCGGGTACTCAGTTTGGCGTACAAAGGCATGCAGTTTATGCAAAGTGATATTTTATGAAACTTCAATGAACATTGATCCTTGTTTCATTCGGCAGATAACGTCAGCAGCGCAACTGAGTAATCACGAAACGTCTTACGGCGGGTTTATTGTGATAAGTTAACTGGAATTGTTCCATAAGTTGGAACTACTGAGGTTGCCTGTCTCTCTATTATAGACACTTTGTCGTTTCCCAGATAAAGACCTCTTATTTCAATTTATCAAACACGCATGTAATTGTATGCAGCTATATGGTATGTCTAGCATGTAATTGTATACCGCTATGTGGTATGTCTAGCATGTTATTGTATACAGCTATATGGTATGTCTAGCATATAATTGTATATAGCTATATGGTATGTCTAGCATGTAATTGTATGTAGCTATATGGTATGTCTAGCATGTAATTGTATACAGCTATATGGTATGTCTAGCAGTAATTGTATACAGCTATATGGTATGTCTAGCATTAATTGTATACAGCTATATGGTATGTCTAGCATGTAATTGTATACAGCTATATGGTATGTCTAGCATGTAATTGTATATAGCTATATGGTATGTCTAGCATGTAATTGTATACAGCTATATGGTATGTCTAACATTAATTGTATATAGCTATATGGTATGTCTAGCATGTAATTGTATATAGCTATATGGTATGTCTAACATTAATTGTATACAGCTATATGGCATGTCTAGCATGTTATCGTATACAGCTATATGGTATGTCTAGCATTAATTGTATACAGCTATATGGTATGTCTAGCATGTAATTGTATACAGCTATATGGTATGTCTAGCATGTAATTGTATATAGCTATATGGTATGTCTAGCATGTAATTGTATACAGCTATATGGTATGTCTAGCAGTAATTGTATACAGCTATATGGTATGTCTAGCATGTTATCGTATACAACTATATGGTATGTCTAGCATGTTATTGTATACAGCTATATGGTATGTCTAGCATGTAATTGTATACAGCTATATGGTATGTCTAGCATGTAATTGTATACAGCTATATGGTATGTCTAGCATGTAATTGTATGTAGCTATATGGTATGTCTAGCATGTAATTGTATACAGCTATATGGTATGTCTAACATTAATTGTATATAGCTATATGGTATGTCTAGCATGTAATTGTATATAGCTATATAGTATGTCTAGCAGTAATTGTATACAGCTATATGGTATGTCTAACATTAATTGTATACAGCTATATGGTATGTCTAACATTAATTGTATATAGCTATATGATATGTCTAACATTAATTGTATACAGCTATATGGTATGTCTAACATTAATTGTATGCAGCTATATGGTATGTCTAGCATTAATTGTATACAGCTATATGATATGTCTAACATTAATTGTATACCGCTATATGGTATGTCTAGCATTAATTGTATATAGCTATATGGTATGTCTAACATTAATTGTATACAGCTATATGGTATGTCTAGCATGTAATTGTATATAGCTATATGGTATGTCTAGCATTAATTGTATACAGCTATATGGTATGTCTAGCATGTAATTGTATACAGCTATATGGTATGTCTAGCATGTAATTGTATACAGCTATATGGTATGTCTAGCAGTAATTGTATATAGCTATATGGTATGTCTAGCATGTAATTGTATACCGCTATATGGTATGTCTAGCATTAATTGTATATAGCTATATGGTATGTCTAGCATTAATTGTATACCGCTATATGGTATGTCTAGCATTAATTGTATACCGCTATATGGTATGTCTAGCATTAATTGTATACAGCTATATGATATGTCTAACATTAATTGTATACAGCTATATGGTATGTCTAACATTAATTGTATACCGCTATATGGTATGTCTAGCATTAATTGTATATAGCTATATGGTATGTCTAACATTAAATGATTACTGTTTAACACGGCAGTTGTTTCGTCATGTAGACGCATTTCTATAATAGATCTTGACAGAATGGCGCTAGAACCTTAAACAGAAGATATATTTGGGGAATTATTTTCATATTTATGGAATGTAATTACATTTGTTTCAATTATTGAAAGGATTTGCCTTGCTTCCCATAAATATGTCAAATTAGATACAATTTAGATTTAATTTCATTACAATTTCAGTTCAGTATGAATTATTGAATGACTGTCATTGCTTTGTAGAGAAAATTCAGTTTGCAACAATAAACTGTTACTAATTTCATTACAATTAATTTACAGCAGCTAAGTGTCTTTCCGAATTATACTAGAGGAGAAAACTCACACGTCGGATAAGTGTTTTACATGAAAAACAATAACTATATAAATACATAGTTTTAAACATTTTGAAATATTTTTAGTTGTTCAGTTTGTGTTTTGTAATAAATATATATGTGATATATCTTTGATGGAATCCATCGTATTTCGTTTTCATGTAATAATAATGCATGTGTGCGTTTTCTATGTCCTCTACAGACGGAACTGTAGTCCAGTTGTAACACGCTGGACTGGTAATCCAGGGATCGCAGGTTCGATCCCCCGTCTGACTCTAATAAAATTAACAGTCTCGTGTCGGTGCTTTACATCGTGCATGTTAAAAAACAAGAGGAAACTCTGGAATTGGTATCTGTCTCTATCAGTGCACTATCCTCCAAAATCTAAAATGACTAATCTCTCCAGGAGAATCCATCACCACGAGGGAGAGAGAAGAGGCAACGTGGAATTTAAATGCCTTACCTAAGGACACAATCGTAACTGCTACAGCGGGGCTCGAACTCTGGACATTTCGCACTTGAATCGAACGCACTACTACTGCACAATCACGACTTCCACATGTTTTATTTATCAGTTCAGGATACTAATTATGAAGATAGATGATAAATACTTTATGTTTGTTTGGAAGTAGTGATAGAATAGGTAATACTAGGTCATAGTTTTCAAACCAAGAGATGATTCTTAATTGTGCCAAAACGTATTTTATTATTCTACAGAGGAGTCAGTTTTTACTATGTAAATACTTTTTTAATTTGTGAATAATGTCATTATTTCTTGTATTTCTAACTGCATTTTTTTAGTTCGTCTGTAATATCTCTGCTAATCATATTCGCTATGATCTGATCAAAGCGAAGTTAGATTTCATATGACCAATTCTTATTCAGTGTGCAATAGTACCTATTTTGTATTTCAGTGTTTTATAATTTGTCTTAGAGCAGTTTTTAATATCCGATTAGCAGGGATATTGCAGCTTTATCCCTAACATACTGTGATAAATGAGTATGTATAATTTTGTTCATCTCTTATAACTCCATGTTGGAGTGGCATTGTACTTTTATTATGTAAACTATACATGTAATATTATTGTAAATATTGTACGTACAATGATGAGATGTAAATAACGATTACTACTATAAACACTGCACGATAATCACAATATTATCGGAAGAGTCCATTGACTTGCTATAGCTGTTTTTATATTACTATTTATAGGCAAACGTTACCATTCAATTTTATAGACTACACAATAGTCAATTTGTATCGTCGTAATATAAAATCACCTATAACAAGTCAATGGACTCTTCCGATAATGTTGTGATTATCGTGCGGTGTTTATACTACTAGCTAGAAACGAAATTAACACTATCTGTACAGCTTTGCATATGTATAGTCAGTTGACGTTCCATAACAGAAACTTGATCTGCCGACTGCCTCCGTCCTAGTATGCTCTGGCATGTGCGTCGGTGCGTACATTGTCGGCAGTAACGGTCTTGTCGTGTATGTATGATCATGTATATGTTTGGTTTAAGCTTTATTTATTTTACAAGGATTGCGAAGTTTTAACAACTTATATTAATCACTCTCGTTGGCGTGGATGAAATCGTATATGTTGTCATTCGTGTGGGAGAGGAAACCGGAGCACCCGGAGAAAACCCATCTGGCGACCACCGTACCATCTCACATACTTCCCGGTCCGAGGATATAACCCGGGTTGCATTGGTGAGAAGCGAGCGCCCTAACCAGTGCGCTAATCGGACATCATATAGCATGTGTAGTGTATCGTAGGACATCACTGTGCGCGTATCCACGCTCCTAGCTTTCTGCATACCTGAATATGTACATGGTATATTTTAATTGTTTAATCATTATTGTATAATGAAGATCTTGTGGAATATCCAAAAACACACTATTAGCCGTCATTTCCTCTCCAACGGACTGTGTTCTTCAGCATACTTCTTTCTTCCTCCTTCTGAGCATTTCTGTCTCTGATTACCCACTGTATCTCTCTGAAACGTCTTACCCTGTTACCTCGCTCGCTTCTCACCAATGCAAACCTGGTTCGATCCTTCAACCGGGAAGTATGTGAGATGGTACGGTGGTCGCCAGATCGGACGGGTGGGTTTGGTTTTCTCCGGGTACTCAGGTTTCCTCCCACACGAATGATCACATGTTTCATCCGCGCCAACGAGAGTGATTAATATAAGTTGCTAAAACTTGTTTCGCAATCGTTGTAAAATAAATAAATTTTAAGCTAAGCCCTATTATCTGATGATACCGCAGCGAGATATATAATGCAAATAATTAAAAGAGCCAGGAATTTTAATTACTTTCATCTGTGCGGGGCCAAATAATGTTTTAAATTACATGAATTATATTGTTTTTTATTATACTTGTTATTTTTAACGCGGCCCTGCCTTTAAGTGCCATTTGTTATTGTACCACACAGGGAGAACGACCTTTTTAACATTTAGTTACTTTAAACTTTATTTATTTAACGATTGCGAAACAAGCTTTAACGACTTATAATAATCACTTTCATTGGCGCGGATGAAGATAATTATATATATATAGTTCTTTATAAAATTGTATAGAGGGTGACCTAATTAGTTCTGAACTAACCCCTTAGGGCCCTCGAAAAGCGTATATGTGGTCATTCGTGTGGGAGGAAAAGGGAATACCCAGAGAAAACCCACCCGTCCGATCTGGCGACCACCGTGCCATCTCACATATTTTCCTGTCCGAAGATCGAACCCGTGTTGCATTTGTAAGAAGCGAGCGTGCTAACCACTGCGCTAATCGGATTATGAACATTTAATACAGTTAATGCTAATGAACATTAAGTTCATGAGGCGTTCATCTTCAGCATATATTTGAGAAGGGTACATGCCAATCTGCTCGAATAGCCTGGTAGGTCATAAAGACTCCAACGTTTGTGCATTATGTATATACAGTCTACATCCGTTATGTCAAAGTCGGTTATATCGATTATCCGGTTATCTCGAAGTCGGATCAAATTCCCGTTTCAGACACTATCATTGTACATATAACTGGCTCTGTTTATATCGAATTTCGTAAAGTCAAACTTCGGTTATGTCGAAGTATTTTGTTCGGTCTGAAGGAATTCGACATAACGGTTGTAGATTGTATATATAGTTGTGTCTGTATATTGAATCCTGCACATATATAAGTGGGGCACATGTTATCCTTGGTTCTGGGTTTTTTTAATTTAAGCTTATTTATCGTCGCTACCAGTTTCCCATTTAAGCGACGGGCAGGTTACCTAACATCACCTTTCCTGGACAGGCTCCGGCCGTTAGCCAGTACCTGGTGCACCAACATCCGTAATAAACGGCCAACTTTTTCATATACATGAGACAAGGTCTGAGCGGGGCTCGAACCCGTGACCATTAGTGATGCTAGGTTACAGTGGTATGCATGTCAGCCACATTAACAACTCGACCACGGAAGCTGACTCTTGGTTCGGTGAAATAGTCTGCACTACTTATATCTGTTCTATATGTAGCTTCAGACCACAAAACATGCTAAGATCTCCCTCCCCTCCCCCCGTACATGTTTTGACATAAATGGAACATACTTACATATCAGGCTATTGGGAGTAAGCTGAAAGCAGATCATATGGGACCAAACAATTAAAATTCTAGTAAAGAATTATAGAACGACACCATTACATATCTACATAATGTTATGTAACTTGAACTAAAATGAAATATTAAAATGTAGAAAACAATAACAGAGTAATTATGAAAACATTTTAATTTTTTAATTATATTTTAATAATAATGAACTCAATTATAGGTTCATTAAACATTGACAGCTGAAACAGTGTCACACAGTTGAGATACGGGCCTCCATTTTGCCATATTTGTATGCTAAGATTGCATCAGTTTTTGGTAATTTGTTTCATGTATTAATCTTTAAAGTTTTCGTTTAAAACTTAGTGCATTAGTTTTGGCATTCGAAATCGTGAACATCCATGTAATATTTATCAAATTCGGTTATCACGATCCGACTTCGAGATAACCGGATAATTCGACATAAACGACTTTGACATAACGGATGTAGACTGCATAAACTCCATTAAAATGTGTGATACAGGAACATTGAAGAACACCGATATTGATCAAAATGTTAGTCTTATTTCTTACTGAACGTGTATGTAATTATATTAACATGTACACAATTAAAAAGTACCATACAATACACACGTGTCAGCGAGCCTTAAATATATTTACTTCTGATTGGATAAACCTAACACAGACGGATATGTAGTCCAGTGGTAACACGCTGGACTGGTAATATAGGGATCGCAAGTTCGACCCCCCGTCTGACCCTAATAAAATTGAGACGTTAAACCGAGGTCTCGTGTGGGTGCTTTACACCATGCACGTAAACGAACCAGATGAACCTCTGGAATGGGTCTCTGTCGGTATCATTGCACTATCCTCCAAAAATCTAAACTGACTAATCTCTTCAAGAGGCGTCGCTCATATGGGCAACCGGTAGCGACGATAGATAAACGTATAACACAAAGATAACCCTAATTACAACGTTTCTAAAATGCTCTGTTACTGGTACCTCCATGAGTTCACTTGCTTAAGCGTATGTTTATAATCTGAGATCTTCATTTGACGGTGATGCCGGTGTAAACGAAAATTCCGTTGTCAGTGGACTGTCACAACGTTGATCTGTCTCAACAACAAACTGGATCTGTTTTCGTTTGAACGAACCCCTAAATCGTTGTATGTCGTCAGACGAGCACTGTGTATATTCGTATGTGAATCCGCCAAATATGCCACCGATAACTGGTCCTACCCAAAATACCTGAAATATGTTTTCTGATTGGCTTAAACAGTATTTATTCCAATAAATGTATATGTATTCCACGAAAAATGTTACAAATTACATAAATTGTGAATGGTTTGGATTGGAAAACAAGTTTTCAGAAAGCTTAAATGGAAATGTGCATATTAAATATTTGCAACGTTTTCGATAGGTATAAAGAATAATACTAAAATCGAGTGTAACTTGAGGCGGATATTCTATATACATTTATGCAAGAAGTACTGTTCTAAGAAGGGACAGTTGGACTTGAAAATACTTAATAATCATTCAAACATCGAAACCACACACCGATCAACAGATCAGCCAGCGCGTCGCTGGAGGCCTTACGATGCCCCGAAACGCTTTGTGAATAAATGTTTATGTAGCTATGGACACTCAAAAACATACATGTATTTTGTTCATCCCCGTATAGTAAATTATTGATAGTAGGAGCACATGGTAGATTTGAAAGATATTGTTGTCTGTGTGTACTAAACATGGGGCAATGAAACATGTAATGTGCAACAGTCTCAACGGAGTTGCACAAGCATAATGGTGAATTGACAATATTTTTCTATGTAAATCGTGACTTAGCGAGCTAAATCCTAATCGAAGACGCGTATGTAGAATTTGGTTCCGTCGTGAACCGACATTGTATAGAGGAAATGTGGAAGAAGGTTGTATTTTGCGTTTGAATGAGTACACAGTGTTAGAGTTGCGGACGTCGAGAGGAAGACGGTTCCAAGTGCGGATTGTAGCCGGAAGAAAGGAATTACTATACAACTGTGTTCTGGTTGATAAGGTTGGTATGTTGGCCGAGTTTCGTAAATGATATCGCTCATGGTTCATAATGGGAATTAAGTCTGAAAGGTAGGTAGGAGTAAGTTTGTTCTTCATTTTGTAAAACAATAATAACCTATGATTCTTTCTTCTCGAAGCCATAAGCTCCCAGCGCAGATCAGACAGTAGAGTTTGTATGTTGCACAGTTTACTGGCACCAGCTACTATATGGGCTGCCTCGTTATGAACAGATTCTACCTCGTTAAGTAAGGCGGAGGTGCAATTATCCCAAATAGTGTCTCCATATTCGAGAAGCTAATGTACATCTTCTCCAAACTGAAGCGGGAGAGTTGGAATTTAAGTGACCTCATAAGACCTATCCTCTTCCAAACCTTGTCTAGAATGAACGATATATGTTTATTCCATTTGGCGTAGTTCGTCAGACAAATACCAAGGTCCTTATGTGAGTCGACGGTAACAATAGGTACATTATTCATATAAAGGGTAGGATAAATAGGTTTAATTGTACGCCTGGTGAATATAATGGACTCTGTTTTAGAAGGGTTAATTTTACTAAATTCGTTTTGGACCATGCGAATATCTTTTGGAGGTCAGAATTGAGAATGGTAGCTGATGATTCCGGTTTGTCAATGATAATGTAAATACTTGTATCATCAGCAAAGAGGCGGATGTTAGCCTCGGTATTAGTAACAATGTCGTTTATGTAATTGAGAAAAAGTGGAGGACCAAGTATAGAACCTTGCGGGACACTAGCAGAAAATTCGGACAAGTATGAAGAAAACCAACACAAGAGGTTGCCTTGGACACCGATGGACGAGAGCTTTTGTATTAATCCACGATGCTACACCCTGTCGAAGGCCTTAGAAATATCACAACACACTGCCCTAAAGTATTTTCCGTCATCCTGGGCCTTGGATATATCATTGTAAAGAAACGTTAGTTGATTGATAGTTGAGTCGCCCATGACAAAACCTGACTGATAAGTAGATAATGGATTGTTATCGGTGACGTAGTTATAGAGGTATTTGTGGATACAACGTTCCATTAACTTGCCAATACAACTAAGAAGTGTCACGGGGCGGTAGTTGGAAGGATTCGATGGGTCTGCCTTTTTATATATTGGGGTAATATTCGCCATCTTCCATGGAGAAGGAAATACAGATTGGTCAAGAAGTTTATTAAAATATGTCGATAGAGGTGCTGCTAGTTCGTTTGCGCCTTCTCGAATTAGCTTTGGGCTAATCAGATCTGGACCTCATGCTTTTGAAGGGTCTATTACAGAAATGGCGTCTTTAACATCTTGTATAGACAGCCTGATGTTTGTAAGTGAGCAATGTGGACGGAATGTAGGATCAGATAAAGATTGCTGAATTGCTCAATTTTTCTGATTGAAAGTGTGTGTTTGTGTTATGTAGATGAAACAGGACAGACGTCTTGGCAATATTTGTAATTCTAGTGTCTACCTCTTAGGGGCTCTCCGATTAGTGCAGTGGTTAGCGCGCTCGCCTCTCACCAATGAAACCCGTGTTCGATTCACGGACCGAGAAGTATGTAAGATGGTACGGTGGTCGCCAGATCGGACAGGTGGGTTTTCACCAGGTACTCCAGTTTCCTCCCACACGAATGATCACATTTACGCTTTCATCCTCGCCAACGAGAGTGATTAATATAAGTTTAAACTTGCTTCGCTATCGTTGTAAAATAAATGAAGTTTAAACTTACCTCTTTGTTGTTTCTCGTGCTTTATAGCAGAGAAACAGGATCGTTGTATCTGATTCCGAATAGAAATAACAGGATATAAGACTGAATATATTGGTAAACATTGTCTCGGAGTATCAATCAACGCCATTATCACATTTATCAGTGTTAAAGTAATACATACCCAGTGATCCTTCCATTGATTTGTAACGACCGCAGGACCAAAGGACCTCGCCGGGTTCATACCACAGCCGGTATAGTTAAACTGAAATATGACAATCGCTTTGTTGAATGTTAATTTAGTTTAGTTTAATCTTATGTTAATGCTCTACATATCGCTGTATGTGTAGAAACAAACTATAAGAAGAAACCGTTGCTGTTTTACAGTATCGTACGCATAGCAAAACGTGTTGATGCCTATGTCGGTAAGAACCTACACGTAGTTGTTGTTGTTGTTGGTGTGATATATCTTTGATGGAATCCATCGTATTTCATTTTCATGTAATAATAATCATATAATGTAGGTGTCAATGTCCTCTAGTATATAATGTAGGTGTGCGTTTTCTATGTCCCCTAGTATATAATGTAGGTGTGCGTTTTCTATGTCATCTAGTATATAATGTAGGTGTGCGTTTTCTATGTCCCCTAGTATATAATGTAGGTGTGCGTTTTTAAGGTCCCCTAGTATATAATGTAGGTGTGCGTTTTCTATAGAGATAGATAGATATATTTCTTTATTTATAGAGGGTGACCTAATTAGTTTTGAACTAATCCTCCTTAGGGCCCTCTTCAATTTGTTAACACTATAGAATAAATGTACATACACAATAATTAAAACATAGTTACGCCGTACAATATACATGCATAATGTTGTACAATGTAACTTAAACAACAGCCTAAATAAATCAGGTACTTTGATAGAAATACAAAACGACATAAGCATATTGATTTACAATCATTATATATATATAACTGTCTAGTGTCTACCGATTAAAACGTTGTATCCATACTTTACATTTTGTCTTGAATATATTTAAAGATCTGGACGTCTTAATTTCAAATGGTAGACAATTCCATATCTTTGGACCAGAGTATTCTAATGATTTCTTATACATTTCACATCTAGGTCTTGGAATATAGAGATCCATATTTGAAACATTTCTCAATGTCATATCTGAAGTAACTGAATTGCAATGTCTTAATTGAAAATGTTCATTCAAATAATTCGGTACAAGATTGTTCATAATTTTGTACATTGTTACTGCTTTTTGAAAAATAATCCGTTGGTCAAAAGTCATTATATTAATTTCAGACATTGATTCACGCAAAGAAATATAATCTTGGCCCAGAATGAATTTACAAGCTCGTCTCTGCAATCTTAATAATGTGTTGATATTTTGTTGTGTGGTGTTTCCCCATATGATACAACAATAATCAAAATGTGGTTGGATATATGCCTTGTAATAAAGTATTCTGTAGTTCAGATTCACAATATACCGTATTTTACCTAATAGCCAAATGTTAGTTGAAATCTTTTTCACAATATATTTGATATGTGAGTCCCATTTTAATGAATCCTGAATGTGTACTCCAAGCAACTTCTCTGATTTGCTGGTTTTCAATAATATATTTTCATATTTAAGAGAGAGTGTAGGGCTTAGGGAAAGCACACGTTTGCTATGTCCCCTAATACATACTGTAGGTGTGCGTTTTCTATGTCCTCTAGTATATAATGTAGGTGTGCGTTTTCTATGTCCTCTAGTATATAATATAGGTGTGCGCTTTCTATGTCCCCTAGTAAATAATGTAGGTGTGCGTTTTCTATGTCCCCTAGTATATAATGTAGGTGTGCGTTTTCTATGTCCTCTAGTATATAATGTAGGTGTGCGTTTTCTATGTCCTCTAGTATATAATGTAGGTGTGCGTTTTCTATGTCCTCTAGTATATAATGTAGGTGTGCGTTTTCTTTGTCCTCTAGTATATAATGTAGGTGTGCGTTTTCTATGTACTCTAGTATATAATGTAGGTGTGCGTTTTCTATGTCCCCTAGTATATAATGTAGGTGTGCGTTTTCTATGTCCCCTAGTATATATAATGCATACCATATTTCATTCTGATTAGACTTTACACCTAATTGACACCATTCCATGTTCTTATTTCAAACTGTCTAATGGCTGTCTGCACTCATTTGCAGCGAAATCTGTAATGTTAACATGATGTCTTAAGGCTAAAATCCGTGCTATATTCACGTCATTCATTACGTCACTTTGACAGCAAACCGAAATTGTCTGCAGAATATCGAGTTAACATGGATGTAGGTGGGTCTATTTCTGTTCTCTGTATTGGAGAATCTTGTAGATTAGTGAAACACCACCATTGAAGAAAATTAAATATAGATGTTCTGTCCAAATTATTTATTCGTTTCGATTAGATAGCATTTATGTGTCGATATGTAACGAGCACTGTATGCATTATATCCAGTATATATCTTTAGAGGTTGTATATACGTAATTAGGCAGAAGTGCATCCGCGGCATCGACTGTAGTCCACATAACTAAATGCATTTTCATGACAGGCAGTGTATAGTTTTTATGTTTTTTAAGAAATTATGTGACTTGTGAAAACTTCAGACTAGTTGATGTGTAGACAATATGTGGTATAAGAATGCAGGACATTACAAACTGAAGGTTGGTATACTGTATTATATTTGGCGGAGGAATACAGTGTGTAAATACAGTGACGTTATTCACAGGTGAGCACTGGCTATTTGAAACATACATTATATTTCGAATATTCTTGCTGTATTTCAGGCGGATTTGAATACCTCAACACATTGGATGTGGTATCAGAAGAAATGAAAGATTGGAAATATAAATGAACATACTGTATGTTTTTACTATTTACTCTGTATTTA
The DNA here is from genome assembly GCA_014843695.1 of Archivesica marissinica. Lineage (NCBI taxonomy): Eukaryota > Metazoa > Mollusca > Bivalvia > Venerida > Vesicomyidae > Archivesica > Archivesica marissinica. The sequence continues at coordinate 26,681,631 of CM026395.1, read as the reverse complement.
ATAGGCAATTTATTAGTTGTTTGACCACATTGTAAGAGACCGAATATTAGTCTACAGGTGATATGCTTAGGGTACGGTCGACCACGAACAATGGTCTACAACAAGGTGGCAACAAACAGATGCGTCACTGACGAGAATGAATGTGTTTAACTTAAACATATGTATTGCTCATATAATAACACATTTACACCTATGCATTATAGATAACAACTCTCCTTAGTTACATGTTTGCAAACAATACGAGTTGACATGATGTCATCAGTAATATCAGGCGTACATATAACAATTGTGTTTTAGCTAACAATAATACATAAAGCGTGGAGAGAGAGAGAGGTAAAGTAGATGATGTCAGAAGTGTACATAAAGCGTGGAGAGAGAGAGAGAGGTAAAGGAGATGATGTCAGAAGTGTACATAAAGCGGGGAGAGAGAGGTAAAGGAGATGATGTCAGAAGTGTACATAAAGCTGGGAGAGAGAGAGGTAAAGGAG
>CM026395.1:26661903-26680143 GCA_014843695.1 Archivesica marissinica | reverse complement strand
TACAAACATACACTCAGCATTATTGATCAGTTGAAGCATACATATATTGGTACATATACAGTGTTTATATTCTTGATTATATATTCTAGTGTGTAGTGCTAGTTGCGTTGGTGGCCATTTTGTCTTCAACGCATAGTCGAGTACCCAACGGAAGTATCTGGCTGCGCCTCTGTAAACAGAACATAATTCCTGTTATAAATTTTTATCAGGATTACACACTAGTACTTATTTCCTAAATACAGTCTACATACGTTATGTCGAATTTCGTCGGACCGAACAAAATACTTCGACATAACCTAAGTTTGACATAACGAAATTATATATAAACGTAGCCAGTTATATGTAAAATGATAGTTTCTGAAACGGGACTTTGATCCGACTTCGAGATAACCGGAGAATTCGACATAACCGACTTTGACATAACGAATGTAGACTGTAACAATAGTTTATGGTGTTCACGATAATTTCTGAAATAGCAATATTATATAAAATGTAAGTGTATTAGCCGATGATCCCAGCTGCATTATACTGTCCCTGTATCAATTTATACCTTATATAATGTGGAAATCGTGATAGCACCGTGGTAGCGCGTTCGCCTCAGGTGCGAAATGCCCGGAGCTCGAGCCACGCTGGAGCCATTACGATTGTGTCCATAGGCAAGGCATTTAAATTCCACGTTGCCTCTTCTCTCTCCCTCGTGGTGATGGATTCCATTAGGAATAAGGTCTCGAGAGCTATTAAGATAAGTTGTAAGAACTTGCTTCGTATCGATAAAAAATAAATTTATATACACTAACTTATACCTTTTGTTTTGAGCTGCAATATTGTTCCCATGTATCAATGTATACCTACTTATTTGAGCTGCAATCTATTGCCAATGTATACCTACTTATTTGAGCTGCAATCTATTGCCCATGTATCAATGTATACCTACTTATGTGAGCTGCAATCTATTGCCCATGTATACCTACTTATTTGAGCTGCAATCTATTGCCAATGTATACCTACTTATTTGAGCTGCAATCTATTGCCAATGTATACCTACTTATTTGAGCTGCAATCTATTGCCAATGTATACCTACTTATTTGAGCTGCAATCTATTGCCCATGTATCAATGTATACCTACTTATTTGAGCTGCAATCTATTGCCAATGTATACCTACTTATTTGAGCTGCAATCTATTGCCAATGTATACCTACTTATTTGAGCTGCAATCTATTGCCAATGTATACCTACTTATTTGAGCTGCAATCTATTGCCCATGTATCAATGTATACCTACTTATTTGAGCTGCAATCTATTGCCCATGTATCAATGTATATCTTTTGATTTGAGCTGCAATCTATTGTCCATGTATCAATGTTTTACCTTCTGGTTTAATCAATGGCTTATTCTGGTTTATCAATGGTTCACCTCTTGTTTTTATCAATGCTTTACCTTCTAGTTTTTATCAATGCTTTACCTTCTGGTTTTATCAATGTTTTACCTTCTGGTTTTTACCAATGTGTTACCTTCTGGTTTTATCATTGGATTACCTTCTGGTTTTATCAATGGTTTACCTTCTGATCAATGGTTCACCTTCTGGTTTTTATCAATGCTTTACCTTCTGGTTTTTATCAATGCTTTACCTTCTGGTTTTATCAATGTTTTACCTTCTGGTTTTTATCAATGCTTTACCTTCTGGTTTTTATCAATGCTTTACCTTCTGGTTTTATCAATGCTTTACCTTCTGGTTTTATCATGCTTTACCTTCTGGTTTTATCAATGTTTTACCTTCTGGTTTTTATCATTGTTTTACCTTCTGGTTTTATCAATGCTTTACCTTCTGGTTTTATCAATGCTTTACCTTCTGGTTTTATCAATGTTTTACCTTCTGGTTTTATCAATGTTTTACCTTCTGGTTTTATCAATGCTTTACCTTCTGATCAATGGTTCACCTTCTGGTTTTATCAATGGTTCACCTTCTGGTTTTATCAATGGTTCACCTTCTGGTTTTATCAATGGTTCACCTTCTGGTTTTATCAATGGTTTACCTTCTGGTTTTATCAATGGTTTACCTTCTGGTTTTATCAATGGTTTACCTTCTGGTTTTATCAATGTTTTACCTTCTGGCTTTTATCAATGGTTTACCTTCTGATCAATGTTTTACCTTCTGATCAATGGTTCACCTTCTGGTTTTTATCAATGTTTTACCTTCTGATCAATGGTTCACCTTCTGGTTTTTATCAATGTTTTACCTTCTGGTTTTTATCAATGGTTTACCTTCTGGTTTTATCAATGGTTCACCTTCTGGTTTTTATCAATGTTTTACCTTCTGGTTTTTATCATTGTTTTACCTTCTGGTTGTTATAAATGTTTTACCTGCTGATCCAAGTTGCACTTTATCGTTTTCCTTCCCGGCATGCCAGTTGAATGGAAATGGTATCTTTACCGATATGGATTGCATCCTAAAATAATACATTCGTATTAAGCATGTATATTTCCACATATCGCTTAACCCTTTCCCTCATAGAAGCACCTCTCGACGCCAGTACAAATACGACATACATTGACAATGTAGTAGCCAAACTAATGTTCATAAATCCTTTCCCTCATAGAAGCACCCCTCGACGCCAGTACAAATACGACATACATTGACAATGTAGTTGCCAAACTAATGTTCATAAACCCTTTCCCTCATAGAAGCACCTCTCGACGTCAGTACAAATACGACATACATTGACAATGTAGTAGCCAAACCAATGTTCATAAACCCTTTCCCTCATAGAAGCACCTCTCGACGCCAGTACAAATACGACATACATTAACAATATAGTAGCCATACCAATGTCCATAGTAAAGACCAGCATCTCGTGTAGTCCCAGTACCATCTATGGAGGTGGGATAGATATGGCGACTACTTATCCACTGCATGATAGCTAAATGGCTGTCGTTTGTATGGAGATATAATAGTATATTATCCTAAATCTCTATGTAGTCTCAGTAATATCTATGGAGGTGGGATATATATGGATACTACTTATCCACTGCATGATAGCTAACTGGCTGACGTTTGTATGAAGATATAATAATATATTAACCTAAATCGCATGTAGTCCCAGTAATATCTATGGAGGTGGGATAGATATGGCGACTACTTATCCACTGCATGACAGTTAAATGGCTGTCGTTTGTATGTATATATAATAATATATTAACCTAAATCGCATGTAGTCCCAGTAATATCTATGGAGGTGAGATAGATATGGCGACTAGTTATCCACCGCATGATAGCTAAATGGCTGACGTTTGTATGGATATAATAGTATATTAACCTAAATCTCTATCAAGGAAAGGGTTAACATATGTCATTAATACTATTGAATGATAGAGGAAACGTCGTCTGTACACACAAAAATAAAGTGCAATAACATTATTCACCGAATTACCAGCGATTGCCTCCGACTCGAGATATCCTGACAGTGGCCCTGCACATACAATGTAGTAGAGAACGGTAATGATGAGCAATTGACACACTGTCATTAATATGTTGTAACAGTAACAATTAAGGCCAGTTGTCGAGCATTCGACAGAGTTTGATATAGGTCAATGTCAGTAATCCTAGATTAGCTAGCATTGATCTACCCATACTTCCTACACAAGATGGATTGATGGATGGCATGCACATTGCATTTGGTATTGTCGTATGCAACCTGCACACAGCATTTGGTATTGTCGTATGCAACCTGCACACAGCATTTGGTATTGTCGTATGCAACCTGCACACAGCATTTGGTATTGTCGTATGCAACCTGCACACAGCATTTGGTATTGTCGTATGCAACCTGCACACAACATTTGGTATTGTCGTATGCAACCTGCACACAGCATTTGGTGTTGTCGTATGCAACCTGCACACAACATTTGGTATTGTCGTATGCAACCTGCACACAGCATTTGGTATTGTCGTATACAACCTGCACACAACATTTGGTATTGTCGTATGCAACCTGCACACAGCATTTGGTATTGTCGTATGCAACCTGCAGCCAGCATTTGGTATTGTCGTATGCAACCTGCACACAGCATTTGGTATTGCTACATGCAACCTGTACACAGCATTTGGTATTGCTACATGCAACCTGTACAAAGCAATTTGGTATTTCTACATGCAACCTGCACACAGCATTTGGTATTGCTACATGCAACCTGCACACAACATTTGGTATTGTCGTATGCAACCTGCACACAACATTTGGTATTGTCGTATGCAACCTGCACACAGCATTTGGTAGTGTCGTATGTAACCTGCACACAGAATTTGGTATTGTCGTATGCAACCTGCACACAGCATTTGGTATTGTCGTATGCAACCTGCACACAGCATTTGGTATTGTCGTATGCAACCTGCACACAGCATTTGGCAGTGTCGTATGCAACCTGCACACAGCATTTGGTATTGTCGTATGCAACCTGCACACAGCATTTGGTAGTGTCGTATGCAACCTGCACACAGCATTTGGTATTGTCGTATGCAATCTGCACACAGCATTTGGTATTGTCGTATGCAACCTGCACACAGCATTTGGTATTGTCGTATGAAACCTGCACACAGCATTTGGTAGTGTCGTATGCAACCTGCACACAGCATGTGGCAGTGTCGTATGCAACCTGTACACAGCATTTGGTATTGTTGCATGCAACCTGCACACAGAATTTGGTATTGCTACATGCAACCTGTACACAGCATTTGGTATTGTCGTATGCAACCTGCACACATCATTTGGTATTGTTACATGCAACCTGCACACAGAATTTGGTATTGCTACATGCAACCTGTACACAGTATTTGGTATTGTCGTATGCAACCTGCACACAGCATTTGGTATTGTTACATGCAACCTGCACACAGAATTTGGTATTGCTACATGCAACCTGTACACAGCATTTGGTATTGTCGTATGCAACCTGCACACAGCATTTGGTATTGCTACATGCAACCTGTACACAGCATTTGGTATTGCTACATACAACCTGTATACAGCATTTGGTATTGCTACATGCAACCTGTATGCAGCATTTGGTATTGCTACATACAACATATACACCGCATTTGGTATTGTTACATGCAACCTGCCGTTTAGTATTGACTCCACTAATAAACAAACGTCAATTCAGGAGCGTGGATGACCGTTATATGAAATCCTACTTTCACTTTTGAAGTTTGTAGACCAAAATACACTGTTTATTGATTCAATGTTAGTGTTTGAATATATTGAGAAGAATTCGTTGTAGCAATGCATTTATACGTGAAACAATGCAGTTTATTTGCTTTTTGCGATGTAATGTCGCTTTAAAGTATGTGACTAAATTATTGGACTAATTATTCATAAGACATACCTGAACAGGATCACTACTGCACCAATCGCTGTTAATACAACAAGCAACAGTCCGACTCCGATGATGATCGGGACAACAACACTGCTCGTATCAGCGTCTGACGGCGGGGCACGTGTTCTGTCTGTGTACAGAAACACAAGATCATTAATACAGGCACATTAATGCAGACAACCTTGCTCGAAATACCACTTGTATTAAGAGACCACTATTTCAGTGGTCTTTGTGTTGATAAGGAAGAAATTAACCTGTATTAAGATACATTCCTGAATAGAGACTGCTTTTTGGCATTCCCTTAATGGTCTTTACAGAATGTTTGACTGTACACATATATACACGAGTCACACCATGAGCAACTCCAGCTCCGTGATAATTATATTTAATAGACTCGAGACATTCAAATTATAATTAAATGCAATAGTTTAGCTTTATGCTCATCCTTGTATCGCCCATGTATTTTACAAGTTCCATACGTTATTCACATTTGCTGAACTTGGGTTGTAGTTGTACAGTGTGACATCGAGGCTGCATTAATTGGACCTCTCAACGTCAATGGTCCTCCTTTATTATTGACATTATGAGAACTACAGTCCAACAGACTAGCCAGCGCATGTTCATTAAGACGGGTAGAAGACACCCACAAATACCAACAATATAATAATAACGATTCTACATGACTTGATATTTTGTTTCTATAAACAAAGGACAAAGCTACCATTGTTAATTCTGCAATAAACAACGCCTAGAGCCGATCTATTTTTATTTATGTTGAATTTTACTCCGCCGACAAAATAACACACGCATTATTTCTTGCATAACATTATAATTGATCATGTTAGAATGGAAATAATAGTTGTCTTGTCGTTTATCGGCGATTAAAACACTCTTTGAATTTCTGATGCGTAGGAATTAACCACGCAGGCCGTAAGCCTACCATCAGAACGAAACGATATGATAGTTCCTAATTACCAACTAGAGAATTATAAAACGTGAACAAATGTGAACGGCGAAGATGATATTAATGTTGTTCACGAGATGAACACCAATACATTGAGACAAGTGCAGCTTGTCTTAAATATGGTTGCAACACAAATCAGTTCACGGACAGATGTATACGCACAGCCGCTTAAATGCCATTGTAATTAACAACTGGCCAGCCAAGCGGTGAAACAACTCTGGTGACGATGAACCAAACGGGCACTGTAAATCTTCGGGACATATCAAGAGCAATACATCAACAGCTAACTTGATGTGTATCATCTAGTACAAGACATATTTAATGTCATAATGTTATTACGACGATAAATAAACGTAAAACACACACTCGACACTGGTGAGCTCACGTTCGATTTGGACTAGCAAACTACGTCCAGTTTACGACAATATTCTTTTGTTAAATAGAAAATACAGTTCAGAATCTTAGCAGGCCAAGTGTAGATATGGAGATATTCTCAATAAGCTTTAAGCTTTCGATTAAATTCATTGTCATTCTCTATACAATAGATATGTACTGTACATTATGTATAGGATATAAACCGAAAACGATCCAATATGTATAATATTGGACTGTGTGAGTCGCGTAGCGCCGAAGACAGTACCACTATTTTACATTATTGGATCCGTTTGAGGCATATATCTGACTTAAAGCACACACTTATATAGCAAGCTCATACTAATTAAAATTGTTAATTTCGTACATTAAGCGTATAATTTAATATTACACTCTCGCTTTTGTGTGTGCTTTTACGCTTATTTATCGTCGCTACCGGTTGTCCATATGAGCGACGCCTCCTGAAGATATTAGTTATTTTAGATTTTGGAGGATAGTGCATGATACAGACAGAGACCCATTCCAGAGTCTCCTCTGGTTCTTTTACGTGCACGGTGTAAAGCACCGACACGAGACCTCGGTTTAACGTCCCATCTGAAAGACTGTTAATGTTATTAGTGTCAGACGGGGGATCGAACCTGCGATCCATGGATTACCAGTCCAGCGTGTTACCACTGGACTACAGATCGCTTTTTCACACCAATCCAATATTAATAATAATGGACTGCAAGTACAACGGTATGACGTCACGACAGTGGTTATGCCGTCCGCCTACGGAGCGGGAGGTCGAAGGTTCGAATCTCGTCAGGGATTCGTTCTGATATGGCCGGTTGGTGAGCCGCCAGCTAGTTAAATAATGGTTACAGATTGCCTACCAGCCTGACGTCTGGCACACAAGCATAGGATTCGGGAAGTACTGATGTTCATAAAAAAGAGGTGTCTCATAAGTCAGAAATGGTTGGCCCTTTAAATAGGGGTGACACTATAATAAACAAACACTTTACTTTTTACTTTACTTTTATACATGCACATATATCAGAACCTAATTCAATCACATACCATTTTCACATGTTTTCCCATCCGATAGCAATTTGTAATTCCAGGAACACCCGCAAGTACTCCCTTCCGGTGTCGGGAAGCAGAAATTACTGCATCCACCATTCTTAGCAGAACACTCAGGATTAACTACAATACAATTAGACTCCATGTAACTATGTCTGGTCACAAACTTCCCATATGATTCACGGATGTTCCAGCAGAGATGTGGTATATACTAGTATGTTGGCCACGGTTTCATGTTATTGTCAACATGTTTGCATTTAATTACTAAAGTATGCACTTTATAATTTATATACTTTCACTCGATACACTATCCGAGTGTGTATTATGCAGTGTGAGTTTTCAATCGTCCTTCTATTACATATTTATATGCAATAGTTGTTCTTATTAATATTACTATTTGTTTCTATGCATATATTAATGATTAACTTCAAGCACATACATACTGTGAAGTGCATAGATAATAAGTGCTTGTCTATTACACCGGAGTTCGAGCCTCCGCTGGAGCCGTTACGAGTGTGCCCTTATGCAAGGCATTTAAATTCAATGTTGCCTCTTCTCTCTCCCTCGTGGCGATGGATTACATCAGGAATGAGGTCTCGAGTGTGATTAATATAAGTTGTAAGAACTTGTTTCGCAATCGAGCTAAACTAAATTTGTATAAACTAATAAACTAATTATACCCAGTAAGCTGTTTTTACCCGGAGCATTGTTGGATGCCAATGAGCTGTACACATCAATGTCCGAGAGTCGCCCAATTTCTGCCACCGGTCCATATAACTGCACTTGGTTGTTAGTCGTGTCAACCCTTGTTACCTGTCTAAGGGTGAATTGTAATAGCTTTCGATTGCCAGTTCAGGATATATTCACATATTGTAGTTGTTGTAAGCAATCGAGGACAGAATAAACCAAATTATTTCTAAATGAATCTTTAAATATTGCTAGAATCTATAATTGTAAAACTGTTCTGAGGAGTGTGTAATTTACGTTTATTTATCGTCGCTACCGGTTACCCATATGAGCGACGTCTCTGGACTACAGATCCGCCTGTACGGTGATCTCGGTTGAAAGACTGTTAATTTTATTAGGGTCAGACGGGGGGTCGAACCTGCGATCACTGGATTCCCGGTCCATCGTGTTTACCACTGGACTACAGATCCGCCTGTCTAGCAAATATACATACTGACTGGAATGTCAACTATGTTAGGCATGGTGTCCACGCTTCCATTACGCCGTAGCCTTTTGTCTTTTATACGCTAGTACTCTTTCCAGGAATCCGGCTGCATGCCGGTTTCTCTTCATATATCGATTATTTGAACAGGTAGCCACATATTAGCTCTATTAGTACGTTTTCATAACATGCCTGTATAAATCCTGATATACCCTAAATACTACTCAGCGAAGCTACCTTCAAGTCGATTATGCAGACATCCGGAGTTAATTATATTTCAACGTCGGTTCTGCAGATATCCGAATTATATTTCTACATCGGTTCTGCAGACATCCGAATTATATTTCTACATCGGTTCTGCAGATATCCGAATTATATTTCTACATCGGTTCTGCAGATATCCGAATTATATTTCTACATCGGTTCTGCAGATATCCGAATTATATTTCTACATCGGTTCTGCAGACATCCGAATTATATTTCTACATCGGTTCTGCAGACATCCGAATTATATTTCTACATCGGTTCTGCAGATATCCGAATTATATTTCTACATCGGTTCTGCAGACATCCGAATTATATTTCTACATCGGTTCTGCAGACATCCGAATTATATTTCTACATCGGTTCTGCAGACATCCGAATTATATTTCTACGTCGGTTCTGCAGACATCCGAATTATATTTCTACATCGGTTCTGCAGACATCCGAATTATATTTCTACGTCGGTTCTGCAGACATCCGAATTATATTTCTACGTCGGTTCTGCAGACATCCGAATTATATTTCTACGTCGGTTCTGCAGATATCCGAATTATATTTCTACATCGGTTCTGCAGACATCCGAATTATATTTCTACATCGGTTCTGCAGACATCCGAATTATATTTCTACGTCGGTTCTGCAGATATCCAAATTATATTTCTACATCGGTTCTGCAGACATCCGAATTATATTTCTACATCGGTTCTGCAGACATTCGAATTATATTACTACGTCGGTTCTGCAGACATCCGTTTGTAAAGTGCTGAGGATGCTAGGAGCCGGTGATCGTATAGCATAGCGATTGATATTTATATTTAAGCATGTAAAGGGCAATAACTGTATATATATATATATATATATATATAAATATAATAGAACTACAGTACATGGTAACACGCTGGACTGTTAATCCATGGATCGCAGACCCCGTCTGACCCTAATAAAATTAACAGTCTTTCAGATGGGACTTTAAACTGAGGTATCGTGTCGGTGCTTTACACCGTGCACGTAAAAGAACCAGAGGAAACTCTTGAATGGGTCTCTGTCTGTATCATTGCACTATCCTCCAAAAATCTAAAATGACTAATCTCTTCAGGAGGCGTCGCTCATATGGGCCACCGGTAGCGACGATAAATAAACGTAAAACACACATATAGGTAATCTGCCACAATATTCATCAGTTTATATCCGCTGTGGGCCACCGGTAGCGACGGTAAATAAACGTAAAACACACATATAGGTAGTCTGCCACAATATTCATCAGTTTATATCCGCTGCCACTTACTGTTTGCCCATGGATGTAAAGTACAGGTAGTTTCCCATATGGTCGATATCCATCAGTTTAATCCCGTTGTCAACGTTCATGAATATCCGTCTGCCAAGCCCATTGTAGTTGCATTTGGATATGCGGTCATTGGACTGATCTGTCCAGTAAATCACCTTCTCTAGAAAACAAAGCTATAACTATAACGTCAGGTTTCTTGTCTGGTGTTAATTTTGTCGAATTGATGTGTGAAGATGAACATAATTATATAGTTTTCATTCAACTCCAGCCACCAACACAAACACGGACCGTCGACTCCCAACCACCATCCCAAACACGGACCGTCGACCCCTACCACCGATCAAAACACGGACCGTCGACCCCAACGACCGACCCCAAAACCTGCGATCATCCGCCAATCTCCAACTTTACCCTCCTAAGCCAACTACTGAAGTTTTTAGGAAATCTTTCTTATATTCAGAGTCACACTTGTGGAATTCCCTCCCTTATCACATCACAACAGCACATTCTGTTCCACACTTCAAAGCTTTATATACCAGATGGTGCAAAGAACAGACCAATAACCTAATAAATTAATAATATACAATTATACATGAATATAAGTATTAGTTCTTGCAGCTATTTCCTAAGAAAGTTTTACTGGTTACTGTTTACATGTTTCATTATGCTATTTCATGTTTTGATTTGTTGAAGGCATCATGGTAGATTGACTTAATTGTTCAAATGAGTTATCTCGTTAAATAAAGTCTTTATTATTATTATTATTATTATTATTATTATTATTAGTTGACGCTAATTTATATAATTAAGAAATAATAAGTATCAACCTTTCGGCCTGAGTGATATATTTCTACGCATAAGAACGACAAACTCGGGTTATTCTGCGATATACCACGGTTGATAATTATTATTTCGATTCTAACACGACTTACTTCTAATAATTTTAAAGGAGTATTTGCTTCAAACGCCGCTGCATTTGGCTTTCAAAATTTCGAAAAACTGTACAGAATAGTAACTGAAACGTTACTTAACAGAAAAACAAGACGCACAAGAGAGTATCTGATTCTAAAAATAGCTCACTAGTAGTGAATACCCACGGTATTGTTTACGTGACTTTCATTCATAAAGCTTTACACACATTGTATAAATGGAATAGCCAAAACACGGTGCGCGCGCAGCATAGTTCAAGGTAGGTATATTGCAGAATAACCCGAGATCGATTTTACTCTACAAGTATGTATGTTATTAGCTGGGTCGTGTTAGAATTGATAATAATGCAAGTGGAATGTTTCACTATCTTTATAATTAATAATGTACTTACGTTGATGATCAATGGTAATTCCACTGGGCGATTCAATATCGTGTGTAATAATTTGTTTCTTTGAACGTCCGTCCATATTGGCCCGATAAATACCGTCTTTAGCGTCAGTCCAGAACATTAATCTAAAAGATTAGGAACGCGTGTAACCACTGGTCAAATTGCTACACAGATAGAACAGCACGTATATATAACAATCCTCCAATAGTTTATACAAATTTATTTTAGCTCTATTGCGAAACAAGTTCTTACAACTTATATTAATCACTCTCGATACCTCATTCCTGATGGAATCCATCGCCACGAGGGAGTGAGAAGAGGCAACGTGGTATTTAAATGACTTGCCTAAGGGCACACTCGTAACGGTTCCAGCGGAGGCTCGAACTCCGGTGTAATAGACAAGCACTTATTATTTATATACTTCACAGTATATATGTGCTTGAAGCGAACGCGCATCCATTGCGCTATCACGACTTCCACTGATATCACACGATTCATTTCGACACAAATGGAATAACTCGCCCAGTACATAGCTACCATTGCCAAATTCTCACATCCGGTTAGCACTCTGTATGCCTACCCAAATAATAACATAATAAATTAATGTTGTACCGTTGCAATTTAAACTTTATTTATGTTACAACGATTGCGAAGGAAGTTTGAACAACTTATATTAATCACTCTCGTTGGCTCGGATGTGTGGTCATTCGTGTGGGAGGAAACCGGAGTACCCGGAGAAAACCCACCTGTCCGATCTGGCAGCCACCGTACCATCTCACATACTTCCCAGGCCGAGGTCCGTTGCTATCTTGTCGACTCAAAATAAAAGCTATCTTATCTTATCACCAGCACATTGTCTAGCACGATACGTACCCTTCCGCCGGGTCAAGGACGATATCACGTGGTTGATTTGCATCCCACACGACTATGGCCGTCTCTCCTAATTGATCAACAACACCAATAAAACTGTGATTCAACACGAACATGCTGACCAATTCACCCGTGTAATATATATTGCCCGTGCTTGGATCCAGCGTCATGCGGTGTGCGACTGCATCGAATTCTTCTGCAACATATAACACCGTTCTAAAGCTATGTTATCATAGCATCTCGTTATTAATCAGTTCAACACTACATACCTCTAAATAGGCTTACAAAATGTTACGAGCCGTCTCATCAGGATCTGCACTCTTTGCCAGTACTATTACTATGTGTAAACTTAATTACCCATTTTTAATAAATGAACTTGTCCAACTGTTATTTTCATATTAATTTATTTTTCTAAAAATACCACACACCAGTCCAGTGTTAAATGGGTTGACCCGTGATATTACTTGATAATTAGAAATTAATTCGCACTATCTATAAGCAGCATTACTGTCTAATATCGAACTGAAGGATGTGTAGCTGTACTGTTTCATTAAAGCGACACTACATCAGTGAAAACACAAATTTCTACAGAATGTATTTTCCTATTATATGGTATAATATTTATCCAAATATTTGTCTCAAATACTGAATATTTCAACTAATAAAAAAACGTAATATATAAGCGGTTAGTTAACATAGCAAAATCATGTAAACATCCATGCGCAATACAACTAGTGTATCCGGAATAACACGATTTATGGTACATATTTACCGATATATCTCACATGTGTGCCTATTTATTTGTAGACTATTCTTAGTTTAGTATTGACTCCTCCGATGACAAACAAACGTCAATTCAGGAGCATGGGTGACGGTTATATGAAATAATACTTTAAAACCACAAAAACACTGTTTATTGATTCAATGTTAGTGTTCGAATATATTCGGAAGAATTTGTAGTAGCAATGCATTCATACGTGAAACAAAAATGCATTTTAGTTGCTTTTTGCGATGTAATGTCGCTTTAATCTAAAGTAATATACTTTTTGCGATGTAATGTCGCTTTAATCTAAAGTAATATACTTTTTGCGATGTAATGTCGCTTTAATCTAAAGTAATATACTTTTTGCGATGTAATGTCCCTTTAATAAGTGTCCCCATAATACCTCATTGGGATTTATTAGTTACTTACGATATACATCTGCAACTAGGTGTTGTCTGCTTCCATTCAAGTTGATTGCCCATATCTGACCTTGGTATGGACTGGTCCACATTACCTCGTCTGTTTGGTAGTTATACATAACTCCATCGACACTTTCAATTGATGGGGTGCTGAAAATAAATCGTTTATTTAGTAACTATCTCAATATGCCCACTGTTGCGTCGTCTATGATTAAATACATAAAAAGAGTGTACATTTATGTTTTCAGTTATATTTTTTGCAAGTCGTGTTTGTGGGAATATTAACCCAGTCAAACGCAACGATGCGCGATAAGGCATAGGACTGATCATTCGTGTGAAGTTTCGTGAACATCTGAGCAAGATTTTGTGCTTGGGCCGGTAAAGTGCGTTATTCATGAATATTCAAACGGTCACATCTGTGTGAAAAATTAAGCGAGCGGTATTAATCATTAGTGTAATGTTTATTGAAAATCCTATCAATGGTTAGAATAAGAAAACAAATGTGTGACAGTCGGTCGGACGGACAAACGTATTGATATAAAGTACAAAACCACTATGCCACCTCCCACCCCATCCTCTCTGGGGAAGCACAATATGTGTACGTCAGATTCCAGACTTACCGGATGCCATTACTAGTATTTGTGTTGGTATCACTGAGAGATATTTGGAAGATTTCGTTGTACGTCAGATTCCAGACTTACCGAATTCCTATAGCAATGGTTGGATCACTGAGAGATATTTGGGAGATTTCGTTGTACGTCAGATTCCAGACGTACCGAATTCCTATAGCAATGGTTGGATCACTGAGAGATATTTGGGAGATTTCGTTGTACGTCAGATTCCAGACGTACCGAATTCCTATAGCAATTGTTGGATCACTGAGAGATAGTTGGGAGATTTCGTTGTACGTCAGATTCCAGACGTACCGAATTCCTATAGCAATGGTTGGATCACTGAGAGATATTTGGGAGATTTCGTTGTACGTCAGATTCCAGACTTACCGAATTCCTATAGCAATCGTTGGATTATTGAGAGATATTTGGAAGATTTCGTTGTACGTCAGAATCCAGACTTACAGGATTCCTATAGCAGTGTTTGGATCATTGAGAGATATTTGGAAGATTTCGTTGTACGTCAGATTCCAGACTTACAGGATTCCTATAGCAGTGTTTGGATCATTGAGAGATATTTGGAAGATTTCTTTGTACGTCAGATTCCAGACTTACAGGATTCCTATAGCAGTGTTTGGATCATTGAGAGATATTTGGAAGATTTCGTTGTACGTCAGATTCCAGACTTACCGAATTCCTATAGCAGAGAGATATTTGGAAGATTTCGTTGTACGTCAGATTCCCAACTTACCGAATTCCTATGGCAGTGGTTGGATTTTTGAGAGATATTTGGAAGATTTCGTTGTACGTCAGATCAGTTACAAGCATGAAGTCATCGTAGACAGGAGCTGTGGAAATATATATATATGTGTGTGTACTCGTTTATTAAGGTTATCAAAAGTTGTATCTGATGAACATAACGGCTTGTGCGATTCCAGAATTACGAAGGGCGATTCTAGAATAGTGCAACAGTATTGGAATTCTTAAACAGCGCAGTGCGATTCCGGAATCGTCCGTATTCCCAAATTGCGCAGAACACATCTACGATCTTGACGAGGAATGAGTTGTGGCCCACACAACATTAAAGCCTAAATTACATAAAATATCCCTGACCAATAATGCCCAATTTTTCGTCCTATGCTGTGTATAATGCTCTCAATAATAGAGTAATACAAGTCTGAATAAATGTCCTGTCCTATTCTGTTCTGTTCTGCTTGGTCATGTAGTAAAACCTCGTTTAACAACGGGTTTTATACTGCTTGGTCATGTAATAAAACCTCGTTTAACAACGGGTTTAATACTGCTTGGTCATGTATTAAAACCTCGTTTAACAACGGGTTTTATACTGCTTGGTCATGTATTAAAACCTCGTTTAACAACGGGTTCAATACTGCTGGGTCATGTATTAAAACCTCGTTTAACAACGGGTTTTATACTGCTTGGTCATGTAGTAAAACCTCGTTTAACAACGGGTTTTATACTGCTTGGTCATGTATTAAAACCTCGTTTAACAACGGGTTTAATACTGCTTGGTCATGTATTAAAACCTCGTTTAACAACGGGTTTTATACCGCTTGGTCATGTAGTAAAACCTCGTTTAACAACATATTTAATACTGCTTGGTCATGTATTAAAACCTCGTTTAACAACGGGTTGTATACTGCTTGGTCATGTATTAAACCCTCGTTTAACAACATATTTAATACTACTTGGTCATGTATTAAAACCTCGTTTAACAACGGGTTTAATACTGCTTGGCCATGTATTAAAACCTCGTTTAAGGGTTCAATACTGCTTGGTCATGTAGTAAAACCTCGTTTAACAACGGAGTTAATAATGCTTGGTCATGTATTAAAACCTCGTTTAACAACGGGTTTAATACTGCTTGGTCATGTATTAAAACCTCGTTTAAGGGTTTAATACTACTTGGTCATGTAGTAAAACCTCGTTTAACAACGGTTTTAATACTGCTTGGTCATGTAGTAAAACCTCGTTTAACAACGGAGTTAATAATGCTTGGTCATGTATTAAAACCTCGTTTAACAACGGATTTAATACTGCTTGGTCATGTATTAAAACCTCGTTTAACAATGGGTTTAATACTGCTTGGTCATGTATTAAAACATTGTTTAAAAATGGGTTTAATACTGCTTGGTCATGTATTAAAACCTTGTTTAACAATGGGTTTAATACTGCTTGGTCATGTATTAAAACCTCGTTTAACAACGGATTTAATACTGCTTGGTCATGTATTAAAACCTTGTATAACAACGGGTTTAATACTGCTTGGTCATGTATTAAAACCTCGTTTAACAACGGATTTAATACTGCTTGGTCGTGTATTAAAACCTCGTTTAACAACGGAGTTAATAATGCTTGGTCATGTATTAAAACCTCGTTTAACAACGGGATGCGTGGTCATGTATTAAAACCTCATTTAACAACAGATTTAATACTGCTTGGTCATGTATTAAAACCTCATTTAACAACGGATTTAATACTGCTTGGTCATGTATTAAAACCTCGTTTAACAAAGGGTTTAATACTGCTTGGTCATGTATTAAAACCTTGTTTAACAATGGGTTTAATACTGCTTGGTCATGTATTAAAACCTTGTTTAAAAATGGGTTTAATACTGCTTGGTCATGTATTAAAACCTCGTTTAACAACGGATTTAATACCGCTTGGTCATGTATTAAAACATTGTTCAACAACGGGTTTAATACTGCTTGGTCATGTATTAAAACCTCGTTTAACAACAAATTTAATACTGCTTGGTCATGTATTAAAACCTCGTTTAACAACGGATTTAATACCGCTTGGTCATGTATTAAAACATTGTTCAACAACGGGTTTAATACTGCTTGGTCATGTATTAAAACCTCGTTTAACAACAAATTTAATACTGCTTGGTCATGTATTAAAACCTCGTTTAACAACGGATTTAATACCGCTTGGTCATGTATTAAAACATTGTTCAACAACGGGTTTAATACTGCTTGGTCATGTATTAAAACCTCGTTTAACAACAAATTTAATACTGCTTGGTCATGTATTAAAACCTCGTTTAACAACGGATTTAATACCGCTTGGTCATGTATTAAAACATTGTTCAACAACGGGTTTAATACTGCTTGGTCATGTATTAAAACCTCGTTTAACAACAAATTTAATACTGCTTGGTCATGTATTAAAACCTCGTTTAACAACGGATTTAATACCGCTTGGTCATGTATTAAAACCCTCGTTTAGCAACGGAGTTAATAATGCTTGGTCATGTATTAAAACCTTGTTTAGCAACGGAGTTAATAATGCTTGGTCATGTTTAACAACGGGTTTAATACTGCTTGGTCATGTAAAGTGTTTTGTAATTATATTGTTACCATTTATTTAAAGGGCCAGCCATTTCTGACTTATGAGACACCTCTTTTTATGAGCAGCAGTACTTCCGGAATCCTATGCTTGTATGCCAGGCGCCAGGCTGGTAGGCAATCGGTAACCATTATTTAACTAGCTGGCGGCTCATAAACCGGCCATATCAAAACGAACCCCTGACGAGATTCGAACCTTCGACCTCCTGCTCCGTAGGCGGACGCCTTAACCACTAGGCCAAGGCTATTCAAAACTCGTTTGGAAGCCGCTATTTGTCAGCGATTCTTAATTGATAACTACAAATACAGCATACTTTGGTTGTTTTTAGTTTAAACATTATTTATTTCAGTATTTGTACATGTAATCAAGAAATGAACATTTTACATATAGTTTAACAGCA
>CM026395.1:26557534-26658403 GCA_014843695.1 Archivesica marissinica | reverse complement strand
GTAGGTAGGTAGGTAGGTAGGTAGGTAGGTAGGTAGGTAGGTAGGTAGGTAGGTAGGTAGGTAGGTAGGTAGGTAGGTAGGTAGGTAGGTAGGTAGGTAGGTAGGTAGGTAGGTAGGTAGGTAGGTAGGTAGGTAGGTAGGTAGGTAGGTAGGTAGGTAGGTAGGTAGGTAGGTAGGTAGGTAGGTAGGTAGGTAGGTAGGTAGGTAGGTAGGTAGGTAGTTAGGTAGGTAGGTAGGTAGGTAGGTAGGTAGGTAGGTAGGTAGGTAGGTAGGTGGTAGGTAGGTAGGTAGGTAGTAGGTAGATAGGTAGATAGATAGATAGATAGATAGATAGATAGATAGATAGATAGATAGATAGATAGATAGATAGATAGATAGATAGATAGATAGATAGATAGATAGATAGATAGATAGATAGATAGATAGATAGATAGATAGATAGATAGATAGATAGATAGATAGATAGATAGATAGATAGATAGATAGATAGATAGATAGACAGGTAGACAGGTAGACAGATAGATAGGTAGAATCCGGGACAGTTCTATTCCAAATCCGACGCTCTACCACACGTGCTTTTTCTAACGGTGCTTTGTGTAGTGGCGTCATGAAATCACCACAGATGGACGATCATAAAATGTATGTATAAAGATAAGTAACTCTACAGCTATGCATCATGACCCTAATCATATTCCAGAGAAAGTCTACTTGATCTACTATATTAACCCTTAAAACCATGGTAACGAAACGTGTCGTCTGCTGATTTTAGTTGGAACTATTTCTTTTTTTTCAAAATCAGCGTTTAGCAACAGAGTAACATGGAGAGAATTCTACACTTCAACCAAAATATGTTTATGAATCTAAATAAGTAAAATATAGATATCAGCAGACGACATACCGAAAGTGCAGTCCAGGATCGAATACGCCATCATACCACACGACAGAAATAGTCTGTGTTTAGAGCCATGACACATTATATTAACTACAGTCAAACATACTCGTAAGACCATGCTTGGAGGTTATAAAGCTTTTCTCAAACTCATTCTCAAGCTTCTGATTGGTTCAGCCTATTGTAAAACTCTACATATCAACCAATCAAATCAATGGAGCTAGAGTTTGAGATTTGAGAAAAGTTTTATAACCTCCGACCCATGTCTATTAAGAGTCAATGTGTATTAATAGCCCACTTTTTCAGTTCCCGTTTGTGCTATGCCTGTATTAAGAGACCGCCTTTTGCCCTTCCCGTTGGTGATCTCTTAATTCAAGTTTGACTGTATGTTAAAGCAGCATTACATCGTATGAAATCAAATATATTTGAAAAATTCAATTTTTAAGTATGGGTAGCAATGCTGCTACACATTCTAACATTATACTTTGTATGCTTATGTTCATTTGGTAAACAGTGTTTTTTTGCGATAAAACAAACTCGAAACCGAAAGTAGGACTTTCCGAGTCGATCGGTCACACACTTGTTTACAACCGGATCGCATCGTCCGCACTTGTTTACATTCAGAATGCATCGACTCCATTTATCCCACGTTGTCTTTTTAATTAAATTACTTGATATGTTGATTCATACCTCTGTTAGCTAAGTCTTTTAGGGACATGTCTACATCCCCACGAGGGGTTCGACATTAGAGGAAGATAGATAGATAGTATTTCATGTTCAAAATATATACGTTGTTTTCTACATCCTCTGTTGTTTCACGCATGCGCGCTGTGCGTGTTTATAGTTCGTGTGTTGGTAAACAAATTCGCGTATACGACGGTTTAAATTTATTGGAATTTTATCGTTTCTGAGCGACTATTTCGATTTTTGTAAACACACACACATTAGTATTTATATTTTACCCAAAACATCCTTTATTACGATGTAATGCTGCTTTAATGTCCTTGTATGAGATATCTCGAAAGTTCGTTTATACTACTCACTTTATACAAAGTAAATTCCACAATGTTGTGTTTAGTTTGTAAATAGGTTATGACAGAACCATTGTATTCCAAGCCCATCAAATGGGTTCCTGAGTTAGATGCATCGTTGATAAGTACACCCAAACTGAAACGGAGGAAAGTAGCATCAAACCGGTTTAAATGTAAGGTACGTCAGTAACATCAAACCGGTTTCATGTAAGGTACGTCAGTAACACCAAACCGGTTTCATATAAGGTACGACAGTAACATCAAACCGGTTTAAATGTAAGATACGTCAGTAATATCAAACCGGTTTAAATGTAAGATACGTCAGTAACATCAAACCGGTTTAGATGTAAGATACGTCAGTAATATCAAACCGGTTTAGATGTAAGATACGTCAGTAACATCAAACCGGTTTAGATGTAAAATACGTCAGTAACATCAAACCGGTTTAGATGTAAGATACGTCAGTAACATCAAACCGGTTTAGATGTAAAATACGTCAGTAACATCAAACCGGTTTAGATGTAAGATACGTCAGTAACATCAAACCGGTTTAGATGTAAGATACGTCAGTAACATCAAACCGGTTTAGATGTAAAATACGTCAGTAACATCAAACCGGTTTAGATGTAAGATACGTCAGTAACATCAAACCGGTTTAGATGTAAAATACGTCAGTAACATCAAACCGGTTTAGATGTAAGATACGTCAGTAACATCAAACCGGTTTAAATGTAAGCTAGTTTATTATTAGTTCATCTGAGTGTAAGTCCCATAATCGACCAATCAAATCACTTGAGCCATGTGAGCTTGAGGCTTGTCTTATTTTAATATATCACAGAGACACACATCATTTGACATTAAACGAGACGCGTAAATGAAACGTTGTAGATTGTTTCATTAGTTTCAATAAACTAGTGACATATGTACAACCAATTATGATTGCCTATGACTTTAATCATTTATTATGATTGCCTATCACTTTAATCATGTATTATGATTGCCTATCACTTTAATCATGTATTATGATTGCCTATCACTTTAATCATGTATTATGATTGCCTATCACGATAATCATGTATTATGATTGCCTATCACTTTAATCATGTATTATGATTGCCTATCACTTTAATCATGTATTATGATTGCCTATCACTATAATAATGTATTATGATTGCCTATCACTTTAATCATGTATTATGGTTGCCTATCACTTTAATCATGTATTATGATTGCCTATCACTTTAATCATGTATTATGGTTGCCTATCACTTTAATCATGTATTATGATTGCCTATCACTTTAATCATGTATTATGATTGCCTATCACTATAATAATGTGTACTTTCAGCGTATTGAGGGAACATAACTTATCAAACAATGCCGCGAACAGCGCATACATGTTGCCGGGTAGACAATGGGACTACTTTATGCTAAATAGATATCAGCAACAAGTTCGGTAGTTTCCGTTAATTTCCGCGTCCACATTTGTATCAGTTCGTTAGATGACAGTGCAATCCGAACACTGCCATGAAGCTACGTCAATATACATTACATAGGTGTCGGAGCAGGGGCCGCAGGGGCCGCAGGGGCCGCAGGGGCTGTGACCGCGGCCCCAATATTTTGGCTAGGCAGGCGGATTTTTTTATTTTATACTTGTGGAAGTTATGTCCGCGGCCCCAATATTTTTGCAAGCCGGGTGTATTTATCTTTTATACTTGTGGAATTTATACGCCACATTGCAAGTGACGGCTATGTAGATCTACGCACTGTACTGTACTCAGGGTGGGTATCAAAATCGTGTTTACAGTATCTAAATGTCAACATGTTCAAGGAGGAGCATGCCACTCGGGCCACTTTGTGGCCACCAAAATCCGGGGCCCCAATGTCAGCTGGCTTCCGACTGCATTACGATTTGACATACCATGCACGTACATTATTTGTAAATATCTCGCCTCTATGTACACCATTAATCACAATGTGACTGATTTCCCTTTAAATCTTGTTATTTATTAGTTGCATTTATTATCACGGAAGTTGGAGATTATTTGAATATCTCCACCCTTGATGGATGTAACGGTTTAGTACTAATGAAACTAAACCGTGAAGGTTTAGTACTAAAGAAACTAAACCGTTATGGTTTAGTACTAAAGAAACTAAACCGTTATGGTTTAGTACTAAAGAAACTAAACCGTGAAGGTTTAGTACTAATGAAACTAAACCGTTAAGGTTTAGTACTAAAGAAACTAAACCGTTAAGGTTTAGTACTAAAGAAACTAAACCGTTAAGGTTTAGTGGTTTAGTACTAAAGAAACTAAACCGTGAAGGTTTAGTACTAATGAAACTAAACCGTTAAGGTTTAGTACTAAAGAAACTAAACCGTTACGCTTAACATGTACCATTGTTTACTTTCAATCGACAGGCAACATCGCATGTGAGTAAATTGTCACATTCCAATGACGTCATCGCTTTATAATAATAGCATGCGACATTGACGTGTGTATAGTAGGCTGACGTAATTTGTAATATGCCTAATAACGGTAAGAATTGTACATTTGTATAGTTTAAACATATTTTATTGCCAATATTAAAGTGCATATACAATATAATACATCATAGCACACTACAGCATAAATAATGGCAAGTGGGTCGGGTCACAAGTTCTCAAAACATTAGATTCGACCCTTCCCAAGAATTTGTATATGTTATATTATTGTTTGAAATATACTATGTTTAAACTAACGGTAAGAACAGATATCTATCACCGCCATAGAGTTGCAGATAAGGAAATCCCACCATAGGTTGTACATACGTGCAAAGTGCAACTTATATTTATATAGCATAGTATGCAGTAATCAAATGCTCATGACATTGGCGTAATATATTATATACCATTCAACTGTATTTAGTTTAAAGCGACATTACAGCGCAAAAAGCAATTACAATCCATTGCTACTACAACTTCTTCTGAATACATTCGAACACTAACATTGAATCAATAAACAGTGTGTTTGTGGTTTACAAACTTTCAATAGTGAAAGTAGGATTTCATATAACGTTCATCCACGCTCCTGAAATGACAATGTTTGTCAATGGAGTCAATACTAAAGCGTGATACTATCGTTTAGAGATAATTTAACTAAGATTAGTCAGTCTACAAATAAATATGCATAGGCACAAATGTGAGATATAACGGTAAATCTGTACCATAACTAGTGTTATTCGGGATACACTCGTTGTATGAATGCCGACCCTATTTACATTATTTTGTTATGGCAACAAACCGCGTATACGACGTTTGTTTATTTGTTGAAATACTCAGTTTTTGAGGCAAATATTTGGGGGGAAATATATACCATTTAACATGATATTTGCGTTTTCACTGATGTAGTGTCGCTTTAAATATAGTTTCAAACAATACAGCATATGCAAATATACAGTTTACACAAACTTTAGATACATGAATGAAAGGGATTAGCACCGAAAGCTATTATAGCTTATAGAGGTCTTCTCCTATAGCAAGGTACATAATGCAATTGCGATATGACAGTGTTGTAATATTTTCTAAACTATTAATTTAAACTTGAAATAACTTTATTTGAAACTACGTTATTTACTTTTTGTACCAATGACAATACTGGTATCCAACCGTACTGTCGACGTGTGTTGTATGTATGCAAACAGCAACCTACAACGCTATAGAAGGCACAACATGTCGGTCGGTATATAGCAATGCTGCTAATGTCATTTGTTTGTGTAAATATCTGACAACAAACAACGTTTGAATTGAATATAAAAGAAATTCAAATAAACAATTTTGAGACATATACTTACATTTCATATTTTCTACCGTGGGCCATGCGTGTCATAGGCAGGTTGAGAGTAACGTTCATAACAACGGTACTTATCGCATTAACAACGTCTACGGATTCCAGGGTGTTGTTTCCAGCAAGCCAGAACACCTTGCTGAAAATTGTTATCAAACAAATTGAATGGTGCAGTGTCTTCGAACATACGACCAGTAATCATGGGTGGCAGAGTGGTCGAACAAGTGCCACGTCGGCATAGGTCAGACTGTAGCACGCTGGGTTGGGTATACTTTAAATACAATTACAAAATAGACAATTACAACACAGTTTATAAAGCATTCTTGTTCTCGGGGAGTGTTCTTAGAACTTGTTGCCCAAACCAGTTTGCTTTTGCTTTGCTTTGCCATGATTACGTATACAATATGTTTACACTATACACAAAGAACCAATCTACGTTGTTAAATATGCAATAAACCACGGCTACGGCTGTTGAAATTTGCCCCCTGTGTAAAATACGTATTTATAGACGTAACTATGCACAACTTTTAACAATCTGACATTGGAATTGAATACATCGATTGGGCAGGAATTGTAGTATTAATAACAAGCCATACAGGAAATATAGTGTTCATAGTTTGAGAATGATTCCCAGTGCTACTGGAATACAGAATATGTTTACAGGGGGGTATTTTGTAAAGGCCATCAGCCAAACAAACATACAAGGAAGTGGAAGTCGTGATAGCGCAGTGGATACGCGTTCGCTTCAGGTGCGAAAGGTCCGGAGTGCGAGCCCCGCTGTAGCTGTTACGATTGTGCCCTTAGGCAAGGCTTTTAAATTCCACGTTGCTTCTTCTCTCTAACTCGTGGAGATGGATTCCATCAGCAATAAGGCCTCGAGAGTGATTAATATAAGTTGTAAGAACTTGTTTCGCAACCGAGCTAAAATATATGTGTATAAACTAACATACCAAGAGACAAAATAACGCACGTGAAGTCGTCTATAGCATTATAATGGGTCATGTTAGAATGACGACCTTGGTTAATTCCTACGCATCAGAATTCCAAACAGTGGTGTAGTCTCCGATAAACAACGAGAACTATTATTACCTAATTAAAACCCTATATGCTATGGATACTATTATGACTATACGTTGCCACTAATTAAATATACTTTTCTGACGGCACTGCCGTTAAGCTCCGTAGATTTCCGCTGAGTACAACAAGTTGCTTAGTCGGTGTATTGGTGTTTATATCTATAAACCAGATTTCCTGCGGAACCGCCCCAACAGCGAAATATAGTCTTTCCCTGGCATAGTCATACGACATTCCTGAAATGACGAAATGCGGAAATAGAAAGGTTACCCGCAGTGTTCCGACAGGGCATATAAATATTAAGTGTATAGTGCTTTTAAAATGTGCTAGATATTGACCCCAAACAAATACTTAGAAAATAAACAATAAAACGCACTGTCACTATGCTTCTTTTTAGTAAATCAAATATTGGCCCAGCTACGATGTTTAACAATAGAAACGTGAGTTTGGTTATTATTAGGGATGGTAACGAATAGCGATTACACTATTCGAATATTCGGTTGGGATGATATTCGAATATTCGGTTGGGATGATATTCGAATATTCGGTTGGGATGATATTCGAATATTCGGTTGGGATGATATTCGAATATTCGGTTGGGATGATATTCGAATATTCGGTTGGGATGATATTCGAATATTCGGTTGGGATGGTATTCGAATATTCGGTTGGGATGGTATTCGAATATTCGGTTGGGATGATATTCGAATATTCGGTTGGGATGATATTCGAATATTCGGTTGGGATGATATTCGAATATTCGGTTGGGATGATATTCGAATATTCGGTTGGGATGATATTCGAATATTCGGTTGGGATGATATTCGAATATTCGGTTGGGATGGTATTCGAATATTCGGTTGGGATGGTATTCGAATATTCGGTTGGGATGATATTCGAATATTCGGTTGGGATGGTATTCGAATATTCGGTTGGGATGATATTCGAATATTCGGTTGGGATGATATTCGAATATTCGGTTGGGATGGTATTCGAATATTCGGTTGGGATGGTATTCGAATATTCGGTTGGGATGATATTCGAATATTCGGTTGGGATGATATTCGAATATTCGGTTGGGATGATATTCGAATATTCGGTTGGGATGATATTCGAATATTCGGTTGGGATGATATTCAAATATTCGGTTGGGATGGTATTCGAATACCCGGTAGGATTCTATCAAAAATTCAAAATCACTCAAATTCTTATAAAAATTGCCAAACTAACCTAATTTCTGTTATACGCGTAAACGTCATCTTCTTCCAATGATTATTGAGATTGATATTGTACCCGAATGTGGTAAATCCAAGTTGCATAGATTACACCTAGCAGTTTTCTTATTCTCAGAGCGAGTCAAGCATTTCCAAACGTGTGACTGATCGGATGGCATTTTTTGAAGACAATATAAAAATTAAAAAAATTCCGAATACTGGAATAGTATTCGGATGTTCGGATGTTCGAGCGAATATTCGTTACCATCCCTAGCTATTATTGAATCTCTAGAACAATATATTATTTATTGAGATTCATAAAGAATGAATAGAGTATATCGATATTTCACACAGTTATGTTATGGCTAAATAGCTATAGAATCCTGGAGTGTTATGTACATAATTATGCTATACAGCAGGGCAACATGATTTCTGTAGATACAACAAACCTTTAAAAATACTCATAGAAAACCTGACTAGTTTAGAGATTCAAGATTCAATATTTTATTAAGTAACGTAAACATACAATGTTATCAACATGACACGATTTGTTTGTTAAGATACTATATACAATATAACATGACATGGATTGTACATATAAGTAATATGCTATATATACAATATAACATGACATGGATTGTACATATAAGTAATATGCTATATATACAATATAACATGACATGGATTGTACATATAAGTAATATGCTATATATACAATATAACATGACATGGATTGTACATATAAGTAATATGCTATATATACAATATAACATGACATGGATTGTACATATAAGTAATATGCTATATATACAATATAACATGACATGGATTGTACATATAAGTAATATGCTACATATACAATATAACATGACATGGATTGTACATATAAGTAATATGCTACATATACAATATAACATGACATGGATTGTACATATAAGTAATATGCTATATATACAATATAACATGACATGGATTGTACATATAAGTAATATGCTACATATACAATATAACATGACATGGATTGTACATATAAGTAATATGCTATATATACAATATAACATGACATCGATTGTACATATAAGTAATATGCTACATATACAATATAACATGACATCGATTGTACATATAAGCAATATGCTATATATACAATATAACATGACATCGATTGTACATATAAGCAATATGCTATATATACAATATAACATGACATCGATTGTACATATAAGCAATATGCTATATAGACAATACACAGCAGGGAACAACACATACATGAGGTTGAACATGCATGAGCTTGAATGTGTATTTACAAGATTCTTAAAGTAGACAAATGCTTTATGCAATACTAATACGTGCAACTTGATGGTATTGCACTAGATCGTTCCAACAAACGAATATTTAAACATATTTTATTTCCCAATCTAATACATTTTGAACAATGCATACATCACACATATTAAAATACCGAAAAGGGATTAGAATTAAAGCTAGAGTCGTGTACGAGTATTCTCCTCTGAACAACTACCTATGTAAAATAATGACATAACCTCGGTCGGAGGTTATAAAACTGTTCTCAAAGTAGTATAGGGTGGTACTATGGGGCATGCTCTCTGGTAAAATGCCCCATAGTACCACCCTATACTACTTCTCAAATCTCAAACTCAAGTGATATGATTGGTTGAGGTTGATATTTACACTTAGCTGGACCAATCAGAAGCTGGAGACTGAGTCTGAGATTGGAGAACAGTTTTATAACCTCCAGGCCAGTTCATTTCTTATAGACAGACGGATATGTAGTCCAGTGGTAACACGCTGGACTGGTAATCCAGGGATCGCAGGTTCGATCCACCGTTTGACCCTAATAAAATTAACAGTCTTTCAGATGAGACGTTAAACCGATGTCTCGTGTCGGTGCTTTACACCGTGCATGTAAAAGAAGTAGAATAGACTATCTGTATCATTGCACTATCCTCCAAAATCTAAAATGACTTATCTCTTCAGGAGGCGTCGCTCATATGCGCAACCGGTAGCGACGATAAATAAACGTAAAACACACACACACCATTTCTTATAGTCAATGACGCTCAACAAAGAAGTTATTGTTCTGGAGATGCATTAATTAACTATACCTTTTCCAACTCATGTTTCTATTTATAAACATCGCATTTCGGCCAATATATATTTATTAAAAATGGGCGTGGTTATGCATTTTTCGTTGTTTATTTTCAAATTACGTTTTGGGTCAATATCTAGCACTTTGAAAACGACATAGCCCTTTAACAATAGTAGCAATAACACATTTGCGATCATATGTCACAATGCTTTTCCGACATATTAGAGACAATGGAAGACACTATTTCTTCAAAGCCTTCATTTATAATTTCGAAATTTAACTCATTGATTCCTAGTGTCAACAAATTATTTAAATATGTAATTTCAACCGGTACAGTATAATTATTAATTAAATGTTTTGTTTTAAAAATATTCATATTGTATACTTTACCTATTATATCAAAAAACTGTTCGCTGATTATCTGCTTGTCCGAATAGTGTCCATCCGTTCCTTTATCGATATTAACTCTGAAATACACACTAATATATTAGCAAAACGACATATACTGGATACTTACTGCTCCCTGCCTACTATTTAAGGAGGATATGTTCTTGTAGTCCAGTGGTAACACGCTGGACTGGTAATCCAGGGATCGCAGGTTCGATCCCCCGTCTGACCTTAATACAGTTAACAGTCTTTCAGTTGGGACATTAAACCGAGGTCTCGTGTCGGTGCTGTACACCGTGCACGTAAAAGGACCAGAGGAGACTCTGGAATGGGTCTCTGTCTGTATCATTGCACTATCCACCAAACATCTAAACTGACTAATCTCTTCAGGAAGCGTCGCTCATATATGGGCAACCGGTAGCGACGATAAATAAACGTAAAACATACATGTGAGTATACATAATGATATGTATACTGCCGCTATACATTGTACATTGTATAGTTTAAAAAAAGCATAAACTTTATTTATTTTACAACGATTGCGAAACAAGCAGCAATAACTTATGTTAAGCACTCATTGGCACGGATAACAGCGTATTTGTGGTCATTCTTCAAGAGGCGTCGCTTATATGGGTAACCGGTAGCAACGATAAATAAACGCCAAACACACAAATAATACAGCTTGCAATGTATTAATTGTTCGGTGATTCATAAAATTGTTTGTCGATGTATCCCACCAGGATACGTAATTGTGATTTCAATAGTGTAATTGGGCCTGAATAAAGTAATTACAGAAAAACATATGAAAAACTGTTTATAGAAACCATAAAGCATTCAGCCTAAGTATACTATTAAAGCACATATACATATATGTTCGAGAATATTGTTTTGTTTTTATTGCCAATCCCATACATATGTTATTTATTATGGCGGTCCGATTAGCGCAGTGGTTAGCGCGCTCGCTTGTCACCAATGCAACCCAGGTTCGATCATCGGACGGGAAGTATGTGAGATGGTACGGTAGTCGCCAGATCGGACAGGTGGGCTTTCTCCGGGTACTCCGGTTTACTCCAACACGAATGACCACATTTACGCATTCATCCGCGTCAACGAGAGTGATTAATATAAGTTGTTAGAACTTGCTTCGCAATCGTTGTAAAAAATAAATAAAGTTTAAAACTATATTATCATACATGTTTAGTGTTGTAAGCCCTTTAATATGCAATGTATTCATACGCGTGTGGTATTGTATATTATGAGTTCGCACTTACTTATTTAATGTACTGCCTATGGCAAAATACACTTCCCGTTTAATCATGTTAACATCGAAAAACTGTATGATGTCATTTCCGGTTCCGTTGTAGAAGAAAACAGGTGCGTAGTTGTGGTGGTCATTCAGGATTCTGATATCGAGTAGACAGAGGTTCTTACCGGTGCTGATCACCACAGCTCTATGATGTTGTCCACTTTGCTCTAAATATAAAATGGTTGCACTTTTATGCGAACTGTTATCACTAAGGGAACCACTACTAATCCAAACAATGTAATTAATAATGATAGTACAGTCTACATCCGTTATATCAAAGTCGGTTATGTCGAATAATCCGAAGTGTGTGTGTTTTACGTTTATTTATCGTCGCTACCGGTTGCCCATATGAGCGACGCCTCCTGAAGATATTAGTCATTTTAGATTGTGGAGGATAGTACAATGATACAGAAAGAGACCCATTCCAGAGACTCCTCTGGTTCTTTTACGTGCATGGTGTAAAGCACTGACACGAGACCTCGGTTTAACGTCCCATCTGAAAGACTGTTAATTTTATTATGGTCAGACGGGGGATCGAACCTGCGATCCCTGGATTACCAGTCCAGCGTGTTACCACTGGGCTACAGATCCGTCGGATCAAAGTCTCGTTTCAGACAATAAATACATATAACTGGCTCCGTTTATATCGACTTTCGTTAAGTCAAACTTCGGTTATGTCGAAGTATTTTGCTCGGTCCGACGGAATTCGACATAACGGATGTAGACTGTAAGTGGTTGATTGGAATTATAAGTTTATCTTGCTTCATGTTCGAATTACCAGTAAGCATAGTTTGCAAGAGATGTCCATACTTAGTTAACCACACCAGCTTCAGGCATTCACAGATGTCTCCCAAAATGGAATCACTTCCTTCCCAGACCAGCCCTCCATCAACCAAAATCCATCAACAGCTGTTTGAGTTATCTTATCAAACAGACAGACATACAGACGGCCGGACGAACGCATCCCATAACAAAATATTCCGTTCCTACCTTTGCAAGATTTCCCATCTGATTGGAGCTTAGATCCTTCCTTGCACATACAAGAGGCCTTTATCCGTGTGTTCACACATATTTCAGAACAATGGGCTGTCTTACAGTAATCTGTAAATCGAACAAATAAAAGTAAAGTGTTTCATTTCCGACATATGAGACGTCTCGTATGAACATCAGTACTTCCCGAATCCTATCCATGCAGAATTTAGTGAATATTTTTCTTCTCAAATGAATATATAGAGGAAAACACAATACTAAATGGTATTCATCATCTATTGAGTTCATATTACACAGTTTACAAATGCGTTCGTTTCTCTCCATGCCTGCGTATCGGACAGTTTCTATTAGTGGTTGGGCTCACTCAATATGGATAGGAAATGTGTGCAAGCATGTGGGAACAAATATTAATATGTCCTTTTCATTCCAAGAATTAGTACATTCACTCGACACAATTTCTAAACGGTCACCTTGTGTTTTATCCTATTCGAATGTTAACTAACTAATAATCATACAGTATAACTCTCTTCAAATTTAATTCAATGCATAGCGAATTATAATTAGTGGATGTCGTGATAGCGTAGTGGTAGCGTGTTCACTTCAGGTGCGAAAGACCTGGAGTTCGAGCCCCACTGGAGCCGTTACGATTGTGCCCTTAGGCAATGAATTTAAATTCCACGTTGCCTAGACTTCTCACTCCCACGTGGCGATGGATTCCATCAGGAATGAGGTCTGTACAGTGATATAAGTTGTAAGAACTTGTTTCGCAATTGAGCTAAAATAAATGTGTATAATCTAACGAATTAGATGTACATGTAGATGTAATAAAATATATTAAATAAGATGATATGAATATTATATTATGAACATAATCATGTATGGTTATTAGTGTGCTCATAATACAGCAAAACACCAGGCCCCGAGGTTATAAAACTGTTCTCCAATCTCAAAACTCAGTCTCAAGCGTCTGATTTGTTCAGCTGACAGTAACACTGAGAATCAACCAATCAGATCACTTGAGCTTGAGTTTGACATCTGAGAAAAGTTTTATAACCTCGGGGCCATGTCGCCGATGTTTCTTTTACTTAAGTTTATTTAACCTTCCTAGATGTTGCCAATACCGGTTGCCCATACCGGTTGCCCGCCCATACCGGTTGCCGATTGGGAATTGTGTTGAGTGTATATATACTTGACCCTATGCTATCATACATGTAACACATACCTCGTTCAGATTGTGTTTGCTTCACAACAGAATCGTACGTGCAAATACTACGCCTCTATCACAGCCCTTAAGTTATATATCTAAGTCACCTTATAACGTGAATATAGGATGTTACACGAGTGCTGATTTATGAAACAAGTTTTAGAATGTTTGCTATTGTCGGTTTCAGTCGGCAATGAGATCGCTATTCTAATATGAGTGACCTGTATTTTGGAGTTTAAACTTTATTTATTTTACAACGATTGCGAAGCAGTTTTAACAACTTATATTAATCACTCTCGTTGGCGCTGCTTAGTTTAAACATAGTTTATTTCAAACAATGATACAACATGTACAACTTTACATTTTACACAACATTTAGAAACATGTAAGAAAAAGGATTAGAACCGGAAGCTATAGCTTATAGAGGTCTTCTCCTATAGTAAGGTACTTAATGTTACGGTATGACAGTGTTGCAATCTTGTCTAAACTATTAATTTAAATTTGAAAAAGGTCAGTATAATTCATTATTGTCATCATGGACTGTAAGTTAGAAAATCAATAGGATAAGTACATGTAGTAATTAATGGAGAACGTTGAAATTGAGATTGACTCAGAAGGTAGTTGCTAAGAGACGGACCCTGATGTCATTGTAGTAGAGACATTCAAAGAAGAAATGACGATTACTCTCAGTTAGACCACATTGGCAGAGGGGTGATGGAGAAATGTTTTTGCTGAACAAATGCTGGTTTAATGAGCTACAATTAGTACGTAGTCGAGCATGATATACTTGCCATTTCCTGTCACCATTGTAGAAATATTTGGGGCATTTTGAGACGTTACTCTTTAATTGCGATTTGACGCTGCTGAAAGTGTATATGTGGTCTTTAGTGTGGGAGGAAACCAGAGTACCCGGAGAAAACCCACCTGTCCGATCTGGCGACCACCATACCATCTCACATACCTGTGACCTTTATCGAACTTGATTTAATTGCAAGGCAGCTCCGTGCCTTTTGGCGAGTTTAATTCGCAAAATTCCAAAACGAGTTTCATAAAATATTGTATAAAATCACAACGAGTGTATGATCCTTTTCATCACATTCGCAGTAACAACAACCATTAACTTTGAAGAAACAAATACGTTTCTGTTTGCCAGTATATTACTGAGCCTTATTACATTAAGGTACATTCGTACGCCGTAGTAAATAGTCCCTGATAATCAAACAACCCTACACAAATAATGAACACAATATGTTGAATCACTGTGTGCCTCTAGACATGAACAGCAACAAATACAGCATGCACACAAACGAATGTGTCGTATGTGTATTGCAAGCTGTCAACGTCATGCCACGACCAATCAGAATCCTTCCAGGTGTTATTACCCGTGTGAAGATATAAGAACATATAATGACGTTATAAAATTGACAGTAATTGTATTGACTTGGCATCTACATGGCACTTGCAACGTATGAAGAACAGCTCTCTATTCAATTCAACTCAACGGAAATTAATAGTAGGAAATTAATTGAACTGACTTCGCTCTGGGTGTGCTGGCTGGGTCTCGCTGTGATACATACAAACTCCGAAAAATGCTTCTCTAGTAGCGACTATACGTTTGTCTTCTAACTCTTTCCCAGTTCCCTTATCGTAGAATCTAGTGTAGTACGGAACCTCGTCAGTAAAATAGTTTTTCAAATCAGTTAGTATAAGAACATCCTAGAATTATGCAAATATAATTAGTTATTCATTTGTCCGTATAAGAACATCCTAGAATTATGCAAATATAATTAGTTATTCATTTGTCCGTATAAGAACATCCTAGAATTATGCAAATATAATTAGTTATTCATTTGTCCGTATAAGAACATCCTAGAATTATGCAAATATAATTAGTTATTCATTTGTCCGTATAAGAACATCCTAGAATTATGCAAATATAATTAGTTATTCATTTGTCCGTATAAGAACATCCTAGAATTATGCAAATATAATTAGTTATTCATTTGTCCGTCAGATTTTAAATAACATGGCGACATAACAGATGAAAATATACGTATTACTGCAACGCGTGTCGACATAATATAAGTTCATGTACGGTCTACAACCGTTATGTCAAAGTCGGTTATGTCCCATTTCAGACACTATCATTTTACATATAACTGGCTCCGTTTATATCGAATTTCGTTAAGTCAAACTTCGGTTATGTCGAAGTATTTTCTCGGGCCGACGGTATTCGACATGGCGGTTGTAGGCTGTATATAAACTAACTCTAAAACCATACAGGGAACAACAACTAGATAGAGTTGCTAGAACATACAATCATGCATCAGTTTTCAGTTTAGTATTGTTTTATAGAATGAATTGTCAGTAGTTCGAATATATTACCGTTTCGTATTAATAGTGGGAAATACTAGTAATGCCGACTGCATTTATTGTGGATAACATATTTAGTGCAAGGCAGATTTCAAAATGATATTCGAGATTAGTCAAGGACAGCGGAAAAGCATTCAATTTCCTAACTGAAATTTTTCTTGGTGATATCATTCTGCAATGGTTGTCACTTCATGAATTGCAGAATGACATAACTATATATTTCAAAGAAAGGAAGATAGTAGAAGATAATATTGCCTTTAGGACGGATACACTTAATACTCATAACAAGAAATGGAATCCATTGATATTTGACTGAATCAAAAACACACATATAACATATTTATTTACATTTAAAATGATGATAATTAACTTTGATCTCTTACTGTTTTCTATAATTTCTTCATGTGAAGAGCTGTAAATAATGTTGTCATAACTTGTAGCCCAACCCATTTGCTTTTTTTCCCCAGATTAAATCGTATACAGCAATAATAATAACTCCTACTATAAGTTCATATTGTTTTCTACGTATTTCACTGTGTGTATAATTGTAATGTAATGTATGGAGAAAAAAATGCAATAATATATTATTATTATTAAAATCTATAATTTCTTCATTCTTACTGGAATATTAATAGGTACACTTTTAATATATAAAGCAATGTTGTTAAGAAGTATTCAATTGGAACAATAATTAGTATGTTGGTCCAAAGATATGGAAGTGTCTACCAATGGAAATTAAGACTTCCAGATCTTTAAATATGTTCAATACAAAATGTAAATTATGGATACAACAACTGTTTAATCGGTAGACACTAGAAAGTTATATATATATAATGATTGTCATTCAATATGCTCATGTCGTTTTGTATTCCGATAACATTACCTGATTTGTGTAAGTTACATTGTACAACATTATACATGTATATTGCATGGCGTAACTGTGTACTTTGGTTATAATTATTGTGTATGTGCATTAATGGTATAGTGTTAAGAAATTTAAGAGGGCCCTAAGGAGGATTAGTTCAGAACTAATTATGTCACCCTCTATAAATAAAGAAATATATATATCTGTCAATATGCTATATATCTGTCAGTGTTAGTAGACATGGAAAACTAAACCGGCTACATCATGTCACTGTCAGCTCAAAATTTTAAAAAAGACAAAACTAAGAAAAATTTCAGATAGCGAATTGAATGCTTTGCCATATCTGAAATGAGTGTTTTTGGTTCCTCTGTGGCAACATATTTCCTCATTACTTGTTGTATATGCGTAATTTCAGCTTCTGGTAAACATACTTTAAATAATGCCATGTCTTGGAAATATACGCCATCGTCACGCAGAATGTGCATGCGTTGATTGCCGTCGTACGTGACAGAATCAACGAAGTCTCTGAAATTAAATAAATATGCTCGTTTGAAATCACATAATTTACTAAATGACATATTATTATTTTAAGTATACATGCATACTAGCAAAATATTAATATTTAACAAGTTTCAAGTGTATTGGCATTATCAGCAATACATTGCCTTTGGCCATTTACATAAGTATAAACTATGGCAAAGACATACACAAATATATACAGTCAAACCTGTGCTAATGGCCACCTCCGAATAAAGGTCGCATATGAAAAAACTGTCTCTAAAGAAAACAATTTTTCTCTCCCGTCGAGCCATTTTCAATGCATTTTAACCCTCTATTGAGAGGCCACCTGCCAACAAAGGCCACTTTTTTACTTTCCCGAGGGTGGCCTTTATGGAAAGGTTTGACTGTAAATACATAGATACATACACATTTTAAGAAACAGTGATATTATCTAGGGTATGTTTTCTTAGAAACAGATTCCTTTATATACTTAGATATGCTTAACAATTCTATTTTATTCTTAGAAGACATGGTATTATTGAATTGCTGTACATACAGCCAAGATATATTACTACGGTATTTAGTTCTTAAACGTGTGTATCTCGTACAACATAGCAAACAGTGATACTCCGATTCAACCGACGTTTGGTTACATAGTTTACATAATCAAGTGTCTCTTTCTATAGCATTATATCTACCAAATTCAATTCCTAGAGTGTGTGAACATAATCTTAAGCATGTGAATTAACAAGCCTTTGTTTTGTATCATATGACCTATTACATTACTATGTATTCAGTTGCATCCATATGGCGTAGCGTACCATAACAATTGCATTGACGATTGGCCTCGGGTTCAAAACTTATTTTTTTAATTTTTTTAGGAACATTTTGATAAACCATAAACACTGATTTGATAATATGTTATTGTCCATATACATGTATATAACAATCACAATCATTGTACACATAAAAAACTAGCAAATAGATTGGGCCACAAGTCCTAACAACATTAGCTATTGGTCCTCTCAATATCGGTCAATAGTATCCATAATTGCTCTGATAGCTACGGGGTGTCATTTTTAAATATGGTTGGATATGGCTTAAATTTGGTGTATGGTTTATCAAAATGTTCTTTCAAAAACATTAGTTTGAAAATATGTAGTTACAATATTATTGCGCCAAGTCCTCGATATGGGAATATTATACTTACATATCAGCCCAGTATATCCTATTCTGAGATGGGTCGAC
This sequence comes from Archivesica marissinica, assembly GCA_014843695.1. Classification (NCBI taxonomy): domain Eukaryota; kingdom Metazoa; phylum Mollusca; class Bivalvia; order Venerida; family Vesicomyidae; genus Archivesica; species Archivesica marissinica. The sequence continues at coordinate 26,639,387 of CM026395.1, read as the reverse complement.
CAATATAGCTGCAGGATGTCTGAGTTTGGAGTATACAATTGTTTTCCTTTCATCTCCAGTTAATGTTGAACGCTCAATAATTGGTGTTTCACGAAAGTCAACCCAAAACAAAAAGCTGAAAATGGCATTCAAAATTGATATGCATTTACATATCATGAGCAAGGAATTGATCCATGTCATGTTCAATATTACACGTTATTTATGCACTAGTGTAGCATTGTCACATGTGTGTATACAACAATATACATACATATTGATTACATTAATCTATTCATTGATGAGTTAGGATTTCAATTGTTAGATGTTATCGTTCTGGATTTACGCTCGATGACTGAGAGGACTAAAATGTAACAATATTATTAAATTGGCCTCGGATTAGCTGTTATGTACGTGTATGGTTAACTGTCCGTAATCTGCGAGATTATATAAAAATGAGTTGTCACTAAAGGTAATTTGTAAAGCCGTCAGCCATATCACGGAAAGTAGAGAAATTAGGTAGCATGCCGAACAAAATAGCAGGCGCATTTATTCAATAATAGCATAATAATGTTATGTAGCTTGCTTAAGGTTAGCGTGGATGCCTTCGGCCTCCACATACTTTAACTACTCCCAATGAAGTTCATACTCCTATGGAAACTATTAGCCCGCGATTCACTCCTTAATTAAAACCGGAATTAATTAAATATACAATAATTGATGATTTATGTTTATGGAAGCAAAATTGTAATTAGATTTAAGAGGTTTTACAGTCACTTCTAGAAGGCATATTTATGCTTACGCTATAAATAGATGGACATACTTACCTGGCAATAGGATCTAATGCAAGGCACCTTGGCAATTGAATGTTCTTGTGAACTATGACCTTGAACATACTGGTGTCGTTAATGGGGCCACCTGGCTGCATGGCAATCCAGTTCATGAGCGGATCTACCCAGTACACGTTGTGGGCGATCCAGTCCACTGCTACCTGAAATATTCTATCATAATATAAAACTAGGTTTAATTGGTTTCCTCTGTTTTTATCGTTGTTTCCTTTGTACCACATGCTATCCATTTCTATCCATTTCTCATCTTATGATTATTAAATCTCGACAGATATCCATCCTACAGCATGTCTAATGGATTCTTTACTGTAAAACTGGCTATCAAATAGTTAACACGAATTTTATAAACTGACATTTATCGTGCCGCAACATCATAGAAAACAACAGTAAAAACAAAGGATTCCAACTAATTGGACCAATACACACTTCGGGATAAATCGGACTTATACGTCAAGGGAGGTAATAGAAAAGCCAATAGTATCTCTCATTGCATGCAATTATTGGATTTAGATATATGTTTTACGCGTTGTATTTACCAAGTCAGTATAATTCCCTGTATACTTTTTACGTGATATCATTATGTTAATACTTAATAGGTTTTCGTTTAGATTGAAGTATTATGTTGTGATTCTAAAGATAGACGTGTATATAATAACACAGCATACCAAATCGGTGACAAATCACTAAATACATGAAAGTATTTCAATAGTTTACTACTAGGAAATGTAACATAGTCACGTACGGCCATGCATTTTGTTAATTGATACATTGAAAAGTGTTTATTTTAATTCTTAGATATTACAGTTCGCCGCGCATGTATGGCGTTGCACTCGGTGACTCAGAGGACTAACTTCTCGCCGATGTAGTTACAGTAGCACTTAACATACATGTTTTGTATTTTAAATATATTTAGACGGGTTTCCACAAAACATGTAGCGCAATGCTACTGATCAGCTGGTAGCATGTCCAATTGCATAATAGAACGACATTATTAAATGCTCTGATTTGCATTATTAGAACTCTATCTATAATATCTAGCCAATCAGATCAAGGAGCTGCTATCGTGATGACAATCTGAATGGAATGATGTAGGGATCATTTCCTACCTTTACCGACTTTTTCGATATTCCATAATGTTGTCGTGTAATCGTTATTTCGTCTTTTATTGCCGATGTGTTGTAGTTCTCCAGCAATAGTAGACTACGTAGATGATAGTCATACACGTAGACATGGTTCATACTATAGTCTACTGCACACGCTATAGGAAGTCTGAATATAAACTGGAGAAAACAATCATATAATATTTGATATAGACTATAATCTACTGAAGAAGATAGTGTAAGTCTGAATCTAAGCAGACAGACAGACAGACAGACAGACAGACAGACAGACAGACAGACAGACAGACAGACAGACAGACAGACAGACAGACAGACAGACAGACAGACAGACAGACAGACAGACAGACAGACAGACAGACGACAGACAGACAGACAGACAGACAGACAGACAGACAGACAGACAGACGACAGACAGACAGACAGACAGACAGACAGACAGACAGACAGACAGACAGACAGACAGACAGACAGACAGACAGACATTGAAAGTCATAAAGAAAAGTATCAGTTGTGTTTAATAATTAACACAAATACCCTCTATACCATTGTCCATTCTATATATAAACGTGATCGTGTTTAACTTCGGATGGCACACTTGAAAACACCCGCTATTAATGTATTACTACACATTTAAATTCGTTATGATTACTAACATGTATGCATGTATTTATTCTAACGAACAATTCTAACACAGAAGAATGGTAAACAGGCCAAACATTGGTGATCTTGGGAGTCGGATTGGAAGAGGATCTTTACATTAGAATAAACTATAGAATCTAAAATATAAATACTTAATGCACATAATAGTGAACGTGGGAGTCAGATTGGAAGAGGACCGTTACGTTAGAATACACTATAGAATCTAAAATATAAATACTTAATGCACATAATAGTGAACGTGGGAGTCGGATTGGAAGAGGACCGTTACATTAGAATACACTATGGAATCTAAAATATAAATACTTAATGCACATAATAGTGAACGTGGGAGTCAGATTGGAAGAGGACCGTTACGTTAGAATACACTATGGAATCTAAAATATAAATATTTAATGCACATAATAGTGAACTTGGGAGTCGGATTGGAAGAGGATTTTTACATTAGAATAAACTATAGAATCTAAAATATAAATACTTAATGCACATAATATTGAACATTGGGTTCCTATTTAAATGTAACATAGTTGCATCACAACCCTGTAAAGTTGTGCAATCCAGAAATGTAATGATTCAACCTACCAATTGATACGGTAATGCCAACACATACATTTTTATTTTGATAACATTTACTGAATGTTTGAGAAAGTCTTTTTCAAACATAGATTTTGGTTCAATTTAATTATGAATACAGTTCGTTTTGTAATTTCAGACACATAAAAGCTATGAACTGATCATGAATTATAGTATCTTACTTGGTAAATATTTCAACTTTACAAGAAAATATGAGAATGTTATTACAACTGTCCAATTAATGAGATGTGTTAGAAACAATTTACATTCCACAACAATTCTCAGTCAAAAGCAAATCAAGATACGTTTAATGAAAAAATGGAAACATTTTCTAAATCGACTTCATGAACATGCCTGTATATTACCTATGTATATGCACATATGTGTTTATATGTTTGTATATGCATATATGTGTGTATATGTTTGTATATGCATATATGTGTGTATATGTGTGTATATTACATATGTATGCATATATGTGTGTATATGTGTGTATATTATGTATGTATATGCATATATGTGTGTATATTATGTATGTATATGCATATATGTGTGTATATGTGTGTATATTATGTATGTATATGCATATATGTGTGTATATTATGTATGTATATGCATATATGTGTGTATTTTATGTATGTATATGCATATATGTGTGTATATTATGTATGTATATGCATATATGTGTGTATATTATGTATGTATATGCATATATGTGTGTATATGTGTGTATATTATGTATGTATATGCATATATGTGTGTATATTATGTATGTATATGCATATATGTGTGTATATGTGTGTATATTATGTATGTATAGCATATATGTGTGTATATTATGTATGTATATGCATATATGTGTGTATATTATGTATGTATATGCATATATGTGTGTATATTAGTATGTATATGCATTATGTGTGTATATGTGTGTATATTATGTATGTATATGCATATATGTTGTATATTATGTATGTATATGCATATATGTGTGTATTATGTATGTATATGCATATAGTGTGTATATGTGTGTATATTATGTATGTATATGCATATATGTGTGTATATTATGTATGTATGTATATGCATATATGTGTGTATATTATGTATGTATATGCATATATGTGTGTATATGTGTGTATATTATGTATGTATATGCATATATGTGTGTATATTATGTATGTATATGCATATATGTGTGTATATTATGTATGTATATGCATATATGTGTGTATATTATGTATGTATATGCATATATGTATGTATATTATGTATGTATATGCATATATGTGTGTATATTATGTATGTATATGCATATATGTGTGTATATGTGTGTATAGTATGTATGTATATGCATATATGTGTGTATATTATGTATGTATATGCATATATGTGTGTATATGTGTGTATATTATGTATGTATATGCATATATGTGTGTATATTATGTATGTATATGCATATATGTGTGTATATTATGTATGTATATGCATATATGTGTGTATATGTGTGTATATTATGTATGTATATGCATATATGTGTGTATATTATGTATGTATATGCATATATGTGTGTATATTATGTATGTATATGCATATATGTGTGTATATTATGTATGTATATGCATATATGTGTGTATATTATGTATGTATATGCATATATGTGTGTATATTATGTATGTATATGCATATATGTGTGTATATGTGTGTATATATGTATGTATATGCATATATGTGTGTATATTATGTATGTATATGCATATATGTGTATATTATGTATGTATATGCATATATGTGTGTATATTATGTATGTATATGCATATATGTGTGTATATTATGTATGTATATGCATATATGTGTGTATATGTGTGTATATTATGTATGTATATGCATATATGTGTGTATATTATGTATGTATATACATATATGTGTGTATATGTGTGTATATTACGTATGTATATGCATATATGTGTGTATATGTGTGTATATTACGTATGTATATGCATATATGTGTGTATATGTGTGTATATTACGTATGTATATGCATATATGTGTGTATATGTGTGTATATTACGTATGTATATGCATATATGTGTTTATATTTGTGTATATTACGTATGTATATGCATATATGTGTGTATATGTGTGTATATTACGTATGTATATGCATATATGTGCTTATATTTGTGTATATTACGTATGTATATGCATATATTTGTTTATATGTGTGTATGTTACGTATGTATATACATATATGTGTTTATATGTGTGTATGTTACGTATGTATATACATATATATGTTTATATGTGTGTATGTTACTTATGTATATGCACATATGTGTTTATATGTGTGTATATTACGTATGTATATGCACATATGTGTTTATATTTGTGTATATTACGTATGTATATGCACATATGTGTTTATATTTGTGTATATTACGTATTTATATGCATATATTTGTTTATATGTGTATATATCACGTATGTATATATCACGTATGCATATATATGTTTATATGTGTGTATGTTACGTATGTATATACATATATGTGCTTATATGTGTGTATATTACGTATGTATATGCATATATGTGTTTATATTTGTGTATATTACGTATGTATATGCATATATATGTTTATATGTATGTAAGTTACGTATGTATATACATATATGTGTTTATATGTGTGTATATTACGTATGTATATACATATATGTGTGTATATGTGTGTATATTACGTATGTATATGCATATATGTGTGTATATGTGTGTATATTACGTATGTATATGCATATATGTGTTTATATGTGTGTATATTACGTATGTATATACATATATGTGTTTATGTGTGTGTATATTACGTATGTATATACATATATGTGTGTATATGTGTGTATATTACGTATGTATATGCATACATGTGTTTATGCCTGTATATTACGTATGTATATACATATATGTGTTTATATGTGTATGTATAAGTCAATGTTTATATTTATAGTGTACAGGCAACTAGCTCTTGCATTGATTCTTATATCGATACATTTATTTCATTTTATTTCAAATAAACCATTTTAAATATAGTGTACATATATGTGTTAGTTTGCTTCAGTGTCCCATACATAAATTTTGCTACATGGGAAATGGAGCACAATTATCAAAGTAACATGCTCTCAATTTCTAATTGCAATTATTCAGCGGATAATTATCAACTACTAAATAGTCCTTTTAACAATTCAGTCATATAATCTAGGCGGTTTGTAATTACATACACCGAAGTTAAAACCAGGGTAGTCTTCCGTTTTAATAGTAGTGTTTATTTCCCTTGGTGTCGCTGGAATTGATACGATGTTCACATATGTCTCATCAACCTGTGCAGCTAGAGCAGTAATAATGATACCATGGTCGCCATAAGCTGAAATAGAATATATATATATATATATACTAGAGGACATAGAAAACGTACACCTACATTATATACTAGATGACATAGAAAACGCACACCTACATTATATACTAGAGGACATAGAAAACGCACACCTACATTATATACTAGAGGACATAGAAAACGCACACCTACATTATATACTAGAGGACATAGAAAACGCACACCTACATTATATACTAGAGGACATAGAAAACGCACACCTACATTATATACTAGAGGACATAGAAAACGCACACCTACATTATATACTAGAGGACATAGAAAACGCACACCTACATTATATGCTAGAGGACATAGAAAACGCACACCTACATTATATACTAGAGGACATAGAAAACGCACACCTACATTATATACTAGAGGACATAGAAAACGCACACCTATACATTATATACTAGAGGACATAGAAAACGCACACCTACATTATATGCTAGAGGACATAGAAAACGCACACCTACATTATATGCTAGAGGACATAGAAAACGTATACCTACATTATATACTAGAGGACATAGAAAACGCACACTTACATTATATACTAGAGGACATAGAAAACGCACACCTACATTATATGCTAGAGGACATAGAAAACGTATACCTACATTATATACTAGAGGACATAGAAAACGCACACTTACATTATATACTAGAGGACATAGAAAACGCACACTATACATTATATACTAGAGGACATAGAACACGCACACCTACATTATATGCTAGAGGACATAGAAAACGTATACCTACATTATATACTAGAGGACATAAAAACGCACACCTACATTATATACTAGAGGACATAAAAAACGCACATCTACATTATATAATAGAGGACATAGAAAACGCACACCTACATTATATAATAGAGGACATAGAAAACGCGCACCTACATTATATAATAGAGGACATAGAAAACGCACACCTACATTATATACTAGAGGACATAGAAAACGCACACCTACATTATATACTAGAGGATATAGAAAACGCACAACTACATTATATACTAGAGGACATAGAAAACGCACACATACATTATATACTAGAGGACATAGAAAACGCACACCTACATTATATGATTATTATTACATGAAAACGAAATACGAAATATTCCATCAAAGATATATCACATCTTTATTACAAAACACAAACTGAACGACTTAAAATATTCCGAAATGTTTAAAACAATGTATTTATATAGCTATTGTTTTTCGTGTAAAAACACACTTATCCGACGTGTGCGTTTTCTATGTGTATGCTCTGACATATATGTTTATGTAGCCTGGGTTCTAGTCTGTCGAGTTTTCACTTTTTAACTTCTGGTAAAATGACGTTGATATTATCAGAAACTCAATAAGGCCTAAATATTAAAATATATTTATTTGACTGACTAGGCAAAATATATCGACGCCTGTTCCCAGGCTAATGTGTGTGTACAATCTGGAGTACTTGTTGAAATCAATTGATGAAAGTTATTTCATTGTGGCTATGAATGTCTTTCGAAAAGCATTTGCTTTGGTAGAGGCAAAATCGCTGACTTAAAAACGGAAGTGCCACTCTAGAACGTATCATATCGGCAGTATGAACTTCTATTTTGATTGGTTGTTGCTAATTGACGTATACGATACACCGTTTTCATTTTACGTTGGCGTCGCTCATATGGGCAACCGGTAGCTACGATAAATAAACGTAAAACACACACATTTACGTTACATATCTAATTATTGAACCACAGCAGTTGTTAATTTCAATGTCTCCTCTTTGCAATATCGTAAATTGCAATCATGAAAGTTGATCTTCTTTCTTCCATAGAGGTTATAACAATATCATTGTCAGTGAGAGTTGACGGATCTGTAGTCCAGTGGTAACACGCTGGACTGGTAATCCAGGGATCGCAGGTTCGATCCCCCGTCTGACCCTAATAAAATTAACAGTCTTTCAGATGGGACGTTAAACCGAGGTTTCGTGTCAGTGCTTTACACCGTGCACGTAAATGAACCAGAGGAGTCTCTGGAATGGGTCTCTCTCTCTGTATCATTGCACTATCCTCCAAAATCTAAAATGACTAATATCTTCAGGAGGCGTCGCTCATATGGGCAACCGGTAGCGACGATAAATAAACGTAAAACACACATTGTCAGTGAACGTTTTTCTCTATTGAAACTAAGGTAGCAAATTGAAATAAATGACAATTTCAAATATATGTAACACACTACTATTGCAGAAAGGATGTTAAGTATGCATTTTTAAAAGTGACTAGTATTATGTCTATGTCGTTTGGTTTTGTCCAGATGTCGATAAACTAAGTTAATTTTATTTAGACATAACTTATACTCCATGGCCTAGTGGTTAAGGCGTCCGCCTTCGGAGCTGGATGTCAAAGGTTCGAACCTCGTCAGGGGTTCGTTCTGATATGGCCGATTGGTGAGCCGCCAACTAGTTAAATAATGATTACCGATTGCCTACCAGTATGGCGCCTGGTATTCAAGGATATGATTCTGGAAGTACGGATGTTCATAAAAAGAGGTATCTCATAAGTCAGAAATGACTGGCCCTTTAAATAGGGGTGACGCTATAATAAACAAACACTATACTAGTCACTATACTCTTAAACATGACATACATAGATTATCTCTACGATAATAATATATAATTCTGCGAAGCTAAAACTATAATTGAGCATCTGTACAGTTAGATGCAGTCACAATTATGCTTCCAGATTAGCCCCAACAACGTCATAGCCGTCACAATATTTGTACATGTATTTGATTTACAAATTCGAGCAATGGTACATAGGATGCCCTTATAGCCCCAATGACTCCTGTACTTGATCACGTGACTTTCCTGGATCACATCGATTCCCGAATAAAAACGTGTGTTCAATATGAAAAGAGCTCGGGTTTCTATAAGACAGGAAGCGAACATACTAGTATAGCCTGTCCAAAGCCAAATGTACACGCTCACGACATAATGATGTAGGAAAATTGTATACCCATTGTCAGTAATATGCTGTCATAATATACCCTATGTATTCAACTTGAACATTCATATCATATTTCTCAGGTTGTATTACATGTGTACACGCGCATTACGATAAGTAGATAGACAAATGTTTGCAGTGAAATGCATGTGAAGAGTGCATGTTGAGTGGTGTACATGTGCTTACTTCATATAGTATACCGTCACGGGGTCGAATGAAAATAGTGTGATGTATCGCCTTTCTGTTGTCATGCCAAATACAGTAGAATACATGCATACATGGTGTACTATATCGTCTATGCGTGTATGGTTTCAGAGTATGTTTTTAAAGGTTCCCACCAACAGCTTAGGTCATATGGCGACTCCATAGCTAGTGTTGGTGGAAGGAGACACGGCCTCTGGGCAGTATCCTTCAGGCAATGGCGGAACCCGGTAGACACACCGACCTTTCACAAACCGTCGAATAATTCCCATAGTAAAATATTCAGATCACAGGCTTTTTGTCTTCTTTTTTTTGTTTTAAACTTTATTTTTTTACAACGATCGCGAAGCAAGTTTTAATACCTTATATTAATAAATGGCGCGGATGAAAGCGTAAATGTGATCATTCGTGTGGGGGGAAACCGGAGTACCCGGAGAAAACCCACCTGGCGACCACCGTACCATCTCACATACTTCCAGATCCGCCCGATCCGAGGATCGAACCCGGGTTGCATTTGTGAGAAGCGATCGCGCTAACGACTGCGCTAATCGGACAGCCACGCTTAATTATGCTTCTGAAATTGACTTTCTACATTGCTACAGACTTAAGAAGATTTAGATCTCCTCATAAAAGGTGGAGAGAATAAAATAACTGACTTTTGTTAATGTAACCAAGTTAGTGTTCCGCGTTTATGCTACATGTCAATCTTATATGACGCCATAAGAAGACTTAGAACTTAGTCTTAGAACTTAGTCTTAGAACTTAGTCTTAGAACTTAGTCTTAGAACTTAGTCTTAGAACTTAGTCTTAGAACTTAGTCTTAGAACTTAGTCTTAGAACTTAGTCTTAGAACTTAGTCTTCGAACGTGTCTGGATTGTTCAACTCATATTGAGTACACGTGAGCGTTGTGGGTTTGAGATTTCATGCAGCTGGATTATTGTAGTAAAATCATGTATGTGTTCACATTGAATGAGTACATGTGTTTGTGTTTGAGTTGTGGGTTTGAGATTTCATGCAGCTGGATTATTGTAGTAAAATCATGTATCTGTTCACATTGAATGAGTACATGTGTTTGTGTTTGAGTTGTGGGTTTGAGATTTCATGCAGCTGGATTATTGTAGTAAAATCATGTATGTGTTCACATTGAATGAGTACATGGTCGGAGGTTATAAAACTATTCTCAGATCTCAAACTCGAGCTCAAGAGATTTGATTAGTCGGGTCTCTGTCTGTATCATTGCACTATCTTCCAAAACTCTAAAATGACTAATCTCTTCAGGAGGCGTCGCCCATATGGGCAACCGGTAGCGACGATAAATAAACGTAAACACACACACACACTTGTGTCAATAATGTATAGCTTAAATACGTTTTAGTTGGATTTAGGCACGCTGTGCCATGACTGGACAATTTTCATCTGACCGTATATACAGGTCCTATAAGTTACATTGTTGTAAGATGTTGAACTCGCAAAACTTACCATTCTTGGCACTAGCGTGTATACACAAGCATCCGAATACTATTCCAATTGTACAGAGCCTGAATGTATCCATTCTACAACAGACACTACTTTCCTATGAGTAACAATTACACATTTGGTAACTAGGCCTTATATAATTTCACAAGTCGTGCAACTGATACAGAAAAGACGCTCACGTGACCCGCTACGCCATTCGCCTAAATATATGATCGTATATTTGAAACACTAGTCGTGGTTTCTGTAGGTATATATTGCACGCTATAAATATACAACATGTTTAAGTAATATAATACCATTATTAAGCAATCATTTCAGTCAATGATCTGTAGTCCAGTGGCTAACACGCCGGACTGGTAATCCAGGGATCGCAGGTTCGATTCGTCTGGCCCTTAATACAATTAATAGTCTTTCAGATGGGACGTTAAACCGAGGTCTCATGTCGGTGCTATACACCGTGCACGTATAAGAACCAGAGAAGAATCTGGAATGGGTCTCTCTCTCTGTATCATTGCACTATCCTCCAAATATCTAAAATGACTAATCTCAGGGGCGTCGCTCATATGGGCAACCGGTAGCGACGATAAATAAAGGTAAAATACACATGTATAATACGGTGATTTTTAATGTTAGAATCAGAAGAAATATGAATACAGTTTCATTTAACATGTTTAATAGCCACCTCAGTCTCGTAGAATGGGCTTAGACAGTGTTCAGACTCATTATAGGAAGACAATATACTTCCAACAAGTCTATCTACAAGTGAGTTCAATGGTCTCAAGTTTTCAATTGATTATTCAGTCTCGAGACTGTGGATGTCAAGGTTCCAAAGATTCGGTCTCGAGACTGTGGATGTCAAGGTTCCAAAGATTCGGTCTCGAGACTGTGGATGTCAAGTTTCCAAAGATTCAGTCTCGAGACTGTGGATGTCAAGGTTCCAAAGATTCGGTCTCGAGACTGTGTATGTCAAGTTTCCAAAGATTCGGTCGAGAGACTGTGGATGTCAAGGTTCCAATGATTCAGTCTCGAGACTGTGGATGTCAAGTTTCCAAAGATTCAGTCTCGAGACTGTGGATGTCAAGTTTCCAAAGATTCAGTCTCGAGACTGTGGATGTCAAGTTTCCAATGATTCAGTCTCGAGACTGTGGATGTCAAGTTTCCAATGATTCAGTCTCGAGACTGTGGATGTCAAGTTTCCAAAGATTCAGTCTCGAGACTGTGGATGTCAAGTTTCCAAAGATTCAGTCTCGAGACTGTGGATGTCAAGTTTCCAATGATTCAGTCTCGAGACTGTGGATGTCAAGGTTCCACAGATTCAGTCTCGAGACTGTGGATGTCAAGGTTCCAAAGATTCGGTCTCGAGACTGTGGATGTCAAGTTTCCAAAGATTCAGTCTCGAGACTGTGGATGTCAAGTTTCCAAAGTTTCAGTCTCGAGACTGTGGATGTCAAGTTTCCAAAGATTCAGTCTCGAGACTGTGGATGTCAAGTTTCCAATGATTCAGTTTCGAGACTGTGGATGTCAAGTTTCCATTGATTCGGTCTCGAGACTGTGGATGTCAACTTTCCATTGATTCGGTCTCGAGACTGTAGATGTCAAGTTTCCATTGATTCGTTCTCGAGACTGTAGATGTCAAGTTTCCATTGATTCGGTCTCGAGACTGTGGATGTCAAGTTTCCATTGATTCGTTCTCGAGACTGTGGATGTCAAGTTTCCATTGATTCGGTCTCGAGACTGTGGATGTCAAGTTTCCATTGATTCAGTCTCGAGACTGTGGATGTCAAGTTTCCATTGATTCAGTCTCGAGACTGTGGATGTCAAGTTTCCAATGATTCAGTCTCGAGACTGTGGATGTCAAGTTTCCATTGATTCAGTCTCGAGACTGTGGATGTCAAAGTTCCAAAGATTCGGTCTCGAGACTGTGGATGTCAAGTTTCCAAAGATTCAGTCTCGAGACTGTGGATGTCAAGGTTCCAAAGATTCGGTCTCGAGACTGTGTATGTCAAGTTTCCAAAGATTCGGTCGAGAGACTGTGGATGTCAAGGTTCCACAGATTCAGTCTCGAGACTGTGGATGTCAAGTTACCAAAGATTCAGTCTCGAGACTGTGGATGTCAAGGTTCCAAAGATTCGGTCTCGAGACTGTGTATGTCAAGTTTCCAAAGATACGATCGAGAGACTGTGGATGTCAAGTTTCCAATGATTCAGTCTCGAGACTGTGGATGTCAAGTTTCCAAAGATTCAGTCTCGAGACTGTGGATGTCCAGTTTCCAATGATTCAGTCTCGAGACTGTGGATGTCAAGTTTCCAAAGATTCAGTCTCGAGACTGTGGATGTCAAGTTTCCAATGATTCAGTCTCGAGACTGTGGATGTCAAGTTTCCAAAGATTCAGTCTCGATACTGTGGATGTCAAGTTTCCAAAGTTTCAGTCTCGAGACTGTGGATGTCAAGTTTCCAAAGATTCAGTCTCGAGACTGTGGATGTCAAGTTTCCATGGATTCAGTCTCGAGACTGTGGATGTCAAGGTTCCAAAGATTCGGTCTCGAGACTGTGTATGTCAAATTTCCAAAGATTCGGTCGAGAGACCGTGGATGTCAAGGTTCCACAGATTCAGTCTCGAGACTGTGGATGTCAAGTTACCAAAGATTCAGTCTCGAGACTGTGGATGTCAAGGTTCCAAAGATTCGGTCTCGAGACTGTGTATGTCAAGTTTCCAAAGATACGGTCGAGAGACTGTGGATTTCAAGTTTCCAATGATTCAGTCTCGAGACTGTGGATGTCAAGGTTCCAAAGATTCAGTCTCGAGACTGTGGATGTCAAGTTTCCAAAGATTCAGTCTCGAGACTGTGGATGTCCAGTTTCCAATGATTCAGTCTCGAGACTGTGGATGTCAAGTTTCCAAAGATTCAGTCTCGAGACTGTGGATGTCAAGTTTCCAATGATTCAGTCTCGAGACTGTGGATGTCAAGTTTCCAAAGATTCAGTCTCGAGACTGTGGATGTCAAGTTTCCAAAGTTTCAGTCTCGAGACTGTGGATGTCAAGTTTCCAAAGATTCAGTCTCGAGACTGTGGATGTCAAGTTTCCATTGATTCGGTCTCGAGACTGTGGATGTCAACTTTCCATTGATTCGGTCTCGAGACTGTAGATGTCAAGTTTCCATTGATTCGTTCTCGAGACTGTAGATGTCAAGTTTCCATTGATTCGGTCTCGAGACTGTGGATGTCAAGTTTCCATTGATACAGTCTCGAGACTGTGGATGTCAAGTTTCCATTGATTCGGTCTCGAGACTGTGGATGTCAAGTTTCCATTGATTCAGTCTCGAGACTGTGGATGTCAAGTTTCCATTGATTCAGTCTCGAGACTGTGGATGTCAAGTTTCCAATGATTCAGTCTCGAGACTGTGGATGTCAAGTTTCCATTGATTCAGTCTCGAGACTGTGGATGTCAAAGTTCCAAAGATTCGGTCTCGAGACTGTGGATGTCAAGTTTCCAAAGATTCAGTCTCGAGACTGTGGATGTCAAGGTTCCAAAGATTCGGTCTCGAGACTGTGTATGTCAAGTTTCCAAAGATTCGGTCGAGAGACTGTGGATGTCAAGGTTCCACAGATTCAGTCTCGAGACTGTGGATGTCAAGTTACCAAAGATTCAGTCTCGAGACTGTGGATGTCAAGGTTCCAAAGATTCGGTCTCGAGACTGTGTATGTCAAGTTTCCAAAGATACGATCGAGAGACTGTGGATGTCAAGTTTCCAATGATTCAGTCTCGAGACTGTGGATGTCAAGTTTCCAAAGATTCAGTCTCGAGACTGTGGATGTCCAGTTTCCAATGATTCAGTCTCGAGACTGTGTATGTCAAATTTCCAAAGATTCGGTCGAGAGACTGTGGATGTCAAGGTTCCACAGATTCAGTCTCGAGACTGTGGATGTCAAGTTACCAAAGATTCAGTCTCGAGACTGTGGATGTCAAGGTTCCAAAGATTTGGTCTCGAGACTGTGTATGTCAAGTTTCCAAAGATACGGTCGAGAGACTGTGGATTTCAAGTTTCCAATGATTCAGTCTCGAGACTGTGGATGTCAAGGTTCCAAAGATTCAGTCTCGAGACTGTGGATGTCAAGTTTCCAAAGATTCAGTCTCGAGACTGTGGATGTCCAGTTTCCAATGATTCAGTCTCGAGACTGTGGATGTCAAGTTTCCAAAGATTCAGTCTCGAGACTGTGGATGTCAAGTTTCCAATGATTCAGTCTCGAGACTGTGGATGTCAAGTTTCCATTGATTCGGTCCCGAGACTGAGGATGTCAAGTTTCCATTGATTCAGTCTCGAGACTGTGGATGTCAAGTTTCCATGGATTCAGTCTCGAGACTGTGGATGTCAAGTTTCCATTGATTCAGTCTCGAGACTGTGGATGTCAAGTTTCCATTGATTCAGTCTCGAGACTGAGGATGTCAAGTTTCCATTGATTCAGTCTCGAGACTGTGGATGTCAAGTTTCCATTGATTCGGTCTCGAGACTGTGTATGTCAAGTTTCCATTGATTCAGTCTCGAGACTGTGGGTGTCAAGTTTCCATTGATTCAGTCTCGAGACTGTGGATGTCAAGTTTCCATTGATTCAGTCTAGAGACTGTGGATGTCAAGTTTCCATTGATTCAGTATCGAGACTGTGGATGTCAAGTTTCCAATGATTCAGTCTCGAGACTGTGGATGTCAAGTTTCCAAAGATTCAGTCTCGAGACTGTGGATGTCAAGTTTCCAACGATTCAGTCTCGAGACTGTGGATGTCAAGTTTCCATTGATTCGGTCTCGAGACTGTGTATGTCAAGTTTCCATTGATTCAGTCTCGAGACTGTGGGTGTCAAGTTTCCATTGATTCAGTCTCGAAACTGTGGATGTCAAGTTTCCATTGATTCAGTCTAGAGACTGTGGATGTCAAGTTTCCATTGATTCAGTATCGAGACTGTGGATGTCAAGTTTCCAAAGATTCAGTCTCGAGACTGTGGATGTCAAGTTTCCAACGATTCAGTCTCGAGACTGTGGATGTCAAGTTTCCATTGATTCGGTCTCGAGACTGTAGATGTCAAGTTTCCATTGATTCGGTCTCGAGACTGTGGATGTCAAGTTTCCATTGATTCGGTCTCGAGATTGTGGATGTCAAGTTTCCATTGATTCAGTCTCGAGACTGTGGATGTCAAGTTTCCATTGATTCAGTCTCGAGACTGTGGATGTCAAGTTTCCATTGATTCAGTCTCGAGACTGTGGATGTCAAAGTTCCAAAGATTCGGTCTCGAGACTGTGGATGTCAAGTTTCCAAAGATTCAGTCTCGAGACTGTGGATGTCATGGTTCCAAAGATTCGGTCTCGAGACTGTGTATGTCAAGTTTCCAAAGATTCGGTCGAGAGACTGTGGATGTCAAGTTTCCATTGATTCAGTCTCGAGACTGTGGATGTCAAGTTTCCATTGATTCAGTCTCGAGACTGTGGATGTCAAAGTTCCAAAGATTCGGTCTCGAGACTGTGGATGTCAAGTTTCCAAAGATTCAGTCTCGAGACTGTGGATGTCAAGGTTCCAAAGATTCGGTCTCGAGACTGTGTATGTCAAGTTTCCAAAGATTCGGTCGAGAGACTGTGGATGTCAAGTTTCCAATGATTCAGTCTCGAGACTGTGGATGTCAAGTTTCCATTGATTCAGTCTCGAGACTGTGGATGTCAAGTTTCCATTGATTCGGTCTCGAGACTGTGGATGTCAAGTTTCCAATGATTCAGTCTCGAGACTGTGGATGTCAAGTTTCCATTGATTCAGTCTCGAGACTGTGGATGTCAAGTTTCCATGGATTCAGTCTCGAGACTGTGGATGTCAAGTTTCCATGGATTCGGTCTCGAGACTGTAGATGTCAAGTTTCCATGGATTCGGTCTCGAGACTGTGGATGTCAAGTTTCCATGGATTCGGTCTCGAGACTGTAGATGTCAAGTTTCCATTGATTCGGTCTCGAGACTGTGGATGTCAAGTTTCCATGGATTCGGTCTCGAGACTGTGGATGTCAAGTTTCCATGGATTCGGGTAATGAATCTTCAGCAAGTACTTAATCCATGCCACCGTAGTCACAAACTATTCCGGGAAAAGTTTCACTTACAATGTACAAGCATTGGATTCAGGAAGTACTGATATTCATAAAAAAGAGGTGTCTCATAAGTCAGAAAGGGCTGGCCCTTTAAATAGGTGTGCCACTATAATAAACAGACATGTTACACTTTACTTTGTTTCGTGTACGTTTCAACTATGTAGGACAGAAACGTGTAAACGTGTATATAAAACAAACGCAAGGATTTCAGGTTGTCCGATTAGCCCAGTGGTTAGCGCGCACGCTTCTCACCAATGCAACCCGGGTTCGATCCTCGTACCGGGAAGTATGTGAGATGGTACGGTGATCGCCAAATCGGACATGTGGGTTTTCTCCGGGTACTGCGGTTTCCTCCCTCACGAATGACCACATTTACGCTTTCATCCGCGCCAACGAGAGTAATTAATATAAGTTGTTAAAACTTGCTTCGAAATCATTGTAACATATATAAATTTTCAAAGATTCCAGTCCCAATAAAACTTAGCGTGAATAGAACATTTCAAAAATGGTTTGCATATACTGAATGTAAATATTCCATTTCATGACTCCAAATGTGTGTGTATCTGGCAAATGTGTGTGATACCTATCTTACTCTGTTTACAGTACTCTGTTCTCCGCCTCCGTGGTATAGTGGTTACGGTCGCTGGCTTGTATACCACTGTAACCTATCATCACTGATGGTCACGGGTTCGACCCCCGCTCAGGCCGTGTCTCATTTATATGAAAAAGTTGGCAGTTTCTTACGGAGGTTGGTGCACCCAAGTACTGGTTAACCGCTGGAGCCTGCCCAGGAAAGGTGTTGTTAAGTAAACTGCCCACCGGCGATATAGCCCAAAATGGTGCTGATGCAGGCGTAAAACCCGAAATATAACATAACAGTACTCTATATCTTCGTTCATTTTTCTACTTTAATTATTTGGATGATCTCGTGATTTCACGAATATATAAACGACAGACATAAAATATAGAGAAATTGATACTATCTGTTGATATCATCTTTGTATATGATACTATCACGTGATATTAAAATGTGTATACTGAATAAATGTCAAACAACGTTGCATGTGCAATCTACTGCTGGTACTTTATCATGATATAGCATTAAACACCCGTAATGTTATATAGGACGTACATAGTATGATACCCGTAATGTTATATAGGACGTACATAGTATGACACCCGTAATGTTATATAGGATGTACATAGTATGATACCCGTAATGTTATATAGGACGTACATAGTATGATACCCGTAATGTTATATAGGACGTACATGGTATGATACCCGTAATGTTATATAGGACGTACATAGTATGACACTCTTAATGTTATATAGGACGTACATAGTATGATACCCGTAATGTTATATAGGACGTACATAGTAAGATACCCGTGTAATGTTATATAGGACGTACATAGTATGATACCCGTGTAATGTTATATAGGACGTACATAGTATGATACCCGTGTAATGTTATATAGGACGTACATAGTATGATACCCGTAATGTTATATAGGAAGTACATAGTATGATACCCGTGTAATGTTATATAGGACGTACATAGTATGATACCCGTGTAATGTTATATAGGACATACATAGTATGATACCCGTAATGTTATATAGGAAGTACATAGTATGATACCCGTAATGTTATATAGGACGTACATAGTATGATACCCGTGTAATGTTATATAGGACATACATAGTATGATACCCGTAATGTTATATAGGAAGTACATAGTATGACACCCGTAATGTTATATAGGACGTACATAGTATGATACCCGTGTAATGTTATATAGGAAGTACATAGTATGATACCCGTTATGTTATATAGGAAGTACATAGTATCATACCCGTGTAATGTTATATAGGACGTACATAGTATGATACCCGTTATGTTATATAGGACGTACATAGTATGATACCCGTGTAATGTTATATAGGACGTACATAGTATGATACCCGTGTAATGTTATATAGGACGTACATAGTATGACACACGTAATGTTATATAGGACGTACATAGTATGATACTCGTAATGTTATATAGGACGTACATAGTATGACACCCGTAATGTTATATAGGACGTACATAGTATGACACACGTAATGTTATATAGGACGTACATAGTATGATACCCCTAATGTTATATAGGACGTACATAGTATGATACCCGTAATGTTATATAGGACGTACATAGTATGATACCCGTAATGTTATATAGGACGTACATAGTATGATACCCGTAATGTTATATAGGACGTACATAGTATGATACCCGTAATGTTATATAGGACATACATAGTATGATACCCGTAATGTTATATAGGACGTACATAGTAAGATACCCGTGTAATGTTATATAGGACGTACATAGTATGATACCCGTGTAATGTTATATAGGACGTACATAGTATGATACCCGTGTAATGTTATATAGGACGTACATAGTATGATACCCGTTATGTTATATAGGAAGTACATAGTATGATACCCGTGTAATGTTATATAGGACGTACATAGTATGATACCCGTGTAATGTTATATAGGAAGTACATAGTATGATACCCGTGTAATGTTATATAGGACGTACATAATATGACACACGTAATGTTATATATGACGTACATAGTATGATACCCGTAATGTTATATAGGACGTACATAGTATGACACACGTAATGGTATATAGGACGTACATAGTATGATACCCGTAATGTTATATAGGACGTACATAGTATGATACCCGTGTAATGTTATATATGACATACATAGTATGATACCCGTAATGTTATATAGGAAGTACATAGTATGACACCCGTAATGTTATATAGGACGTACATAGTGTGATACCCGTAATGTTATATAGGACGTACATAGTATGATACCCGTAATGTTATATAGGACGTACATAGTGTGATACCCGTAATGTTATATAGGACGTACATAGTATGATACCCGTAATGTTATATAGGAT
The DNA here is from genome assembly GCA_014843695.1 of Archivesica marissinica. NCBI lineage: Eukaryota > Metazoa > Mollusca > Bivalvia > Venerida > Vesicomyidae > Archivesica > Archivesica marissinica. The sequence goes on along the minus strand of CM026395.1, from coordinate 26,619,010 downwards.
GTACATAGTATGATACCCGTAATGTTATATAGGACGTACATAGTATGATACACGTAATGTTATATAGGACGTACATAGTATGATACCCGTAATGTTATATAGGAAGTACATAGTATGATACCCGTAATGTTATATAGGACGTACATAGTATGATACACGTAATGTTATATAGGACGTACATAGTATGATACCCGTGTAATGTTATATAGGACGTACATAGTATGATACCCGTGTAATGTTATATAGGAAGTACATAGTATGATACCCGTAATGTTATATAGGATGTACATAGTATGATACCCGTAATGTTATATAGGACATACATAGTGTGATACCCGTAATGTTATATAGGACGTACATAGTGTGATACCCGTAATGTTATATAGGACGTACATAGTATGATACCCGTAATGTTACATAGGACGTACATAGTATGACACCCGTAATGTTATATAGGACGTACATAGTATGACACCCGTAATGTTATATAGGACGTACATAGTATGACACTCGTAATGTTATATAGGACGTACATAGTGTGATACCCGTAATGTTATATAGGACGTACATAGTATGATACCCGTAATGTAATATAGAAGTACATAGCATGATACCCGTAATGTTATATAGGCCGTACATAGTATGACACCCGTAATGTTATATAGGAAGTACATAGTATGACACCCGTGTAATGTTATATAGGACGTACATAGTATGATACCCGTAATGTTATATAGGACGTACATAGTATGATACCCGTAATGTTATATAGGACATACATAGTATGATACCCGTAATGTTATATAGGACATACATAGTATGATACCCGTAATGTTATATAGGACGTACATAGTAAGATACCCGTGTAATGTTATATAGGACGTACATAGTATGATACCCGTGTAATATTATATAGGACGTACATAGTATGATACCCGTGTAATGTTATATAGGACGTACATAGTATGATACCCGTAATGTTATATAGGAAGTACATAGTATGATACCCGTGTAATGTTATATAGGACATACATAGTATGATACCCGTAATGTTATATAGGAAGTACATAGTATGACACCCGTAATGTTATATAGGACGTACATAGTATGACACACGTAATGTTATATAGGACGTACATAGTATGATACCCGTAATGTTATATAGGACGTACATAGTATGACACACGTAATGGTATATAGGACGTACATAGTATGATACCCGTAATATTATATAGGACGTACATAGTATGATACCCGTGTAATGTTATATAGGACATACATAGTATGATACCCGTAATGTTATATAGGAAGTACATAGTATGACACCCGTAATGTTATATAGGACGTACATAGTGTGATACCCGTAATGTTATATAGGACGTACATAGTATGATACCCGTAATGTTATATAGGATGTACATAGTATGATACCCGTAATGTTATATAGGACGTACATAGTATGATACACGTAATGTTATATAGGACGTACATAGTATGATACCGTAATGTTATATAGGATGTACATAGTATGATACCCGTAATGTTATATAGGACGTACATAGTATCATACACGTAATGTTATATAGGACGTACATAGTATGATACCCGTAATGTTATATAGGAAGTACATAGTATGATACCCGTAATGTTATATAGGACGTACATAGTATGATACCCGTGTAATGTTATATAGGACGTACATAGTATGATACCCGTGTAATGTTATATAGGAAGTACATAGTATGATACCCGTAATGTTATATAGGATGTACATAGTATGAGACCCGTAATGTTATATAGGACATACATAGTGTGATACCCGTAATGTTATATAGGACGTACATAGTGTGATACCCGTAATGTTATATAGGACGTACATAGTATGATACCCGTAATGTTACATAGGACGTACATAGTATGACACCCGTAATGTTATATAGGACGTACATAGTATGACACCCGTAATGTTATATAGGACGTACATAGTATGACACTCGTAATGTTATATAGGACATACATAGTGTGATACCCGTAATGTTATATAGGACGTACATAGTATGATACCCGTAATGTAATATAGAAGTACATAGTATGATACCCGTAATGTTATATAGGCCGTACATAGTATGACACCCGTAATGTTATATAGGAAGTTCATAGTATGACACCCGTGTAATGTTATATAGGACATACATAGTATGATACCCATAATGTTATATAGAACGTACATAGTATGATACCCGTAATGTTATATAGGACGTACATAGTATGATACCCGTAATGTTATATAGGACGTACATAGTATGATACCCTTAATGTTATATAGGACGTACATAGTATGATACCCGTCATGTTATATAGGACGTACATAGTATGATACCCGTAATGTTATATAGGAAGTACATAGTATGATACCCTTAATGTTATATAGGACGTACATAGTATGATACCCGTAATGTTATATAGAAGTACATAGTATGATACCCGTAATGTTATATAGGACTTACCCGTAATGTTATATAGGACGTACATAGTATGATACCCGTAATGTTACATAGGACGTACATAGTATGACACCCGTAATGTTATATAGGACGTACATAGTATGACACCCGTAATGTTATATAGGACGTACATAGTATGACACTCGTAATGTTATATAGGACGTACATAGTGTGATACGCGTAATGTTATATAGGACGTACATAGTATGATACCCGTAATGTTATATAGGACGTACATAGTATGATACCCGTAATGTTATATAGGACGTACATAGTATGATACCCGTAATGTTATATAGGACGTACATAGTATGATACCCGTAATGTTATATAGGACGTACATAGTATGATACCCGTAATGTTATATAGGACATACATAGTATGATACCCGTAATGTTATATAGGACGTACATAGTAAGATACCCGTGTAATGTTATATAGGACGTACATAGTATGATACCCGTGTAATGTTATATAGGACGTACATAGTATGATACCCGTGTAATGTTATATAGGACGTACATAGTATGATACCCGTTATGTTATATAGGAAGTACATAGTATGATACCCGTGTAATGTTATATAGGACGTACATAGTATGATACCCGTGTAATGTTATATAGGAAGTACATAGTATGATACCCGTGTAATGTTATATAGGACGTACATAGTATGACACACGTAATGTTATATAGGACGTACATAGTATGATACTCGTAATGTTATATAGGACGTACATAGTATGACACCCGTAATGTTATATAGGACGTACATAGTATGACACCCGTAATGTTATATAGGACGTACATAGTATGACACACGTAATGTTATATAGGACGTACATAGTATGATACCCGTAATGTTATATAGGACGTACATAGTATGACACCCGTAATGTTATATAGGACGTACATAGTATGATACCCGTAATGTTATATAGGACGTACATAGTATGATACCCGTGTAATGTTATATAGGACGTACATAGTATGATACCCGTAATGTTATATAGGAAGTACATAGTATGACACCCGTAATGTTATATAGGACGTACATAGTGTGATACCCGTAATGTTATATAGGACGTACATAGTATGATACCCGTAATGTTATATAGGATGTACATAGTATGATACCCGTAATGTTATATAGGACGTACATAGTATGATACACGTAATGTTATATAGGACGTACATAGTATGATACCCGTAATGTTATATGAAGTACATAGTATGATACCCGTAATGTTATATAGGACGTACATAGTATGATACACGTAATGTTATATAGGACGTACATAGTATGATACCCGTGTAATGTTATATAGGACGTACATAGTATGATACCCGTGTAATGTTATATAGGAAGTACATAGTATGATACCCGTAATGTTATATAGGATGTACATAGTATGATACCCGTAATGTTATATAGGACATACATAGTGTGATACCCGTAATGTTATATAGGACGTACATAGTGTGATACCCGTAATGTTATATAGGACGTACATAGTATGATACCCATAATGTTACATAGGACGTACATAGTATGACACCCGTAATGTTATATAGGACGTACATAGTATGACACCCGTAATGTTATATAGGACGTACATAGTATGACACTCGTAATGTTATATAGGACGTACATAGTATGATACCCGTAATGTTATATAGGACGTACATAGTATGATACCCGTAATGTAATATAGAAGTACATAGCATGATACCCGTAATGTTATATAGGCCGTACATAGTATGACACCCGTAATGTTATATAGGAAGTACATAGTATGACACCCGTGTAATGTTATATAGGACGTACATAGTATGATACCCGTAATGTTATATAGGACGTACATAGTATGATACCCGTAATGTTATATAGGACATACATAGTATGATACCCGTAATGTTATATAGGACATACATAGTAAGATACCCGTGTAATGTTATATAGGACGTACATAGTATGATACCCGTGTAATGTTATATAGGACGTACATAGTATGATACCCGTAATGTTATATAGGAAGTACATAGTATGACACCCGTAATGTTATATAGGACGTATATAGTATGATACCCGTGTAATGTTATATAGGAAGTATATAGTATGATACCCGTGTAATGTTATATAGGACGTACATAGTATGACACACGTAATGTTATATAGGACGTACATAGTATGATACTCGTAATGTTATATAGGACGTACAGTATGACACTCGTAATGTTATATAGGACGTACATAGTATGATACTCGTAATGTTATATAGGACGTACATAGTATGACACCCGTAATGTTATATAGGACGTACATAGTATGACACACGTAATGTTATATAGGACGTACATAGTATGATACCCGTAATGTTATATAGGACGTACATAGTATGATACCCGTAATGTTATATAGGACGTACATAGTATGATACCCGTAATGTTATATAGGACGTACATAGTATGATACCCGTAATGTTATATAGGACGTACATAGTATGATACCCGTAATGTTATATAGGACGTACATAGTATGATACCCGTAATGTTATATAGGACGTACATAGTATGATACCCGTAATGTTATATAGGACATACATAGTATGATACCCGTAATGTTATATAGGACGTACATAGTAAGATACCCGTGTAATGTTATATAGGACGTACATAGTATGATACCCATGTAATGTTATATAGGACGTACATAGTATGATACCCGTGTAATGTTATATAGGACGTACATAGTATGATACCCGTTATGTTATATAGGAAGTACATAGTATGATACCCGTGTAATGTTATATAGGACGTACATAGTATGATACCCGTGTAATGTTATATAGGAAGTACATAGTATGATACCCGTGTAATGTTATATAGGACGTACATAGTATGACACACGTAATGTTATATAGGACGTACATAGTATGATACTCGTAATGTTATATAGGACGTACATAGTATGACACCCGTAATGTTATATAGGACGTACATAGTATGATACCCGTAATGTTATATAGGACGTACATAGTATGACACACGTAATGGTATATAGGACGTACATAGTATGATACCCGTCATGTTATATAGGACGTACATAGTATGATACCCGTGTAATGTTATATATGACATACATAGTATGATACCCGTAATGTTATATAGGAAGTACATAGTATGACACCCGTAATGTTATATAGGACGTACATAGTGTGATACCCGTAATGTTATATAGAACGTACATAGTATGATACCCGTAATGTTATATAGGATGTACATAGTATGATACCCGTAATGTTATATAGGACGTACATAGTATGATACACGTAATGTTATATAGGACGTACATAGTATGATACCCGTAATGTTATATAGGAAGTACATAGTATGATACCCGTAATGTTATATAGGACGTACATAGTATGACACTCGTAATGTTATATAGGACGTACATAGTATGATACCCGTAATGTAATATAGAAGTACATAGTATGATACCCGTAATGTTATATAGGCCGTACATAGTATGACACCCGTAATGTTATATAGGAAGTACATAGTATGACACCCGTGTAATGTTATATAGGACATACATTGTATGATACCCATAATGTTATATAGGACGTACATAGTATGATACCCGTAATGTTATATAGGACGTACATAGTATGATACCCGTAATGTTATATAGGACGTACATAGTATGATACCCGTAATGCTATATAGGAAGTACATAGTATGATACCCTTAATGTTATATAGGACGTACATAGTATGATACCCGTAATGTTATATAGGACGTACATAGTATGATACCCTTAATGTTATATAGGACGTACATAGTATGATACCCGTAATGTTATATAGAAGTACATAGTATGATACCCGTAATGTTATATAGGACGTACATAGTATGATACCCGTAATGTTATATAGGACGTACATAGTATGATACCCGTAATGTTATATAGGACGTACATAGTATGATACCCGTAATGTTATATAGGACGTACATAGCATGATACCCGTAATGTTATTTAGGACGTACATAGTATGACACCCGTAATGTTATATAGGACGTACATAGTATGACACCCGTAATGTTATATAGGACGTACATAATATGACACTCGTAATGTTATATAGGACGTACATAGTGTGATACCCGTAATGTTATATAGGACGTACATAGTATGATACCCGTAATGTAATATAGAAGTACATAGTATGATACCCGTAATGTTATATAGGCCGTACATAGTATGATACCCGTAATGTTATATAGGACGTACATAGTATGATACCCGTAATGTTATATAGGACGTACATAGTATGACACCCGTAATGTTATATAGGACGTACATAGTATGACACCCGTAATGTTATATAGGACGTACATTTTATGACACTCGTAATGTTATATAGGACGTACATAGTGTGATACCCGTAATGTTATATAGGACGTACATAGTATGATACCCGTAATGTAATATAGAAGTACATAGTATGATACCCGTAATGTTATATAGGCCGTACATAGTATGATATCCGTAATGTTATATAGGACGTACATAGTATGATGCCCGTAATGTTATATAGGACATACATAGTATGACACCCGTAATGTTATATAGGACGTACATAGTATGACACCCGTAATGTTATATAGGACGTACATAGTGTGATACCCGTAATGTTATATAGGACGTACATAGTATGATACCCGTAATGTTATATAGGATGTACATAGTATGATACCCGTAATGTTATATAGGACGTACATAGTATGATACCCGTAATGTTATATAGGGCGTACATAGTATGATACCCGTAATGTTTTATAGGACGTACATAGTATGATACCCGTAATGCTATATAGGACGTACATAGTATGATACCCGTAATGTTATATAGGACGTACATAGTATGATACCCGTAATGTTATATAGGAAGTACATAGTATGATACCCGTAATGTTATATAGGACGTACATAGTATGATACCCGTAATGTTATATAGGGCGTACATAGTATGATACCCGTAATGTTTTATAGGACGTACATAGTATGATACCCGTAATGCTATATAGGACGTACATAGTATGATACCCGTAATGTTATATAGGACATACATAGTATGATACCCGTAATGTTATATAGGACGTACATAGTAAGATACCCGTGTAATGTTATATAGGACGTACATAGTATGATACCCATGTAATGTTATATAGGACGTACATAGTATGATACCCGTGTAATGTTATATAGGACGTACATAGTATGATACCCGTTATGTTATATAGGATGTACATAGTATGATACCCGTGTAATGTTATATAGGACGTACATAGTATGATACCCGTGTAATGTTATATAGGAAGTACATAGTATGATACCCGTGTAATGTTATATAGGACGTACATAGTATGACACACGTAATGTTATATAGGACGTACATAGTATGATACTCGTAATGTTATATAGGACGTACATAGTATGACACCCGTAATGTTAAATAGGACGTACATAGTATGACACACGTAATGTTATATAGGACGTACATAGTATGATACCCGTAATGTTATATAGGACGTACATAGTATGACACACGTAATGGTATATAGGACGTACATAGTATGATACCCGTCATGTTATATAGGACGTACATAGTATGATACCCGTGTAATGTTATATATGACATACATAGTATGATACCCGTAATGTTATATAGGAAGTACATAGTATGACACCCGTAATGTTATATAGGACGTACATAGTGTGATACCCGTAATGTTATATAGGACGTACATAGTATGATACCCGTAATGTTATATAGGACGTACATAGTATGATACCCGTAATGTTATATAGGACGTACATAGTATGATACCCGTAATGTTATATAGGACGTACATAGTATGATACCCGTAATGTTATATAGGACGTACATAGTATGATACCCGTAATGTTATATAGGACGTACATAGTATGACACTCGTAATGTTATATAGGACGTACATAGTGTGATACCCGTAATGTTATATAGGACGTACATAGTATGATACCCGTAATGTTATATAGGCCGTACATAGTATGACACCCGTAATGTTATATAGGAAGTACATAGTATGACACCCGTGTAATGTTATATAGGACATACATTGTATGATACCCATAATGTTATATAGGACGTACATAGTATGATACCCGTAATGTTATATAGGACGTACATAGTATGATACCCGTAATGTTATATAGGACGTACATAGTATGATACCCGTAATGTTATATAGGAAGTACATAGTATGATACCCTTAATGTTATATAGGACGTACATAGTATGATACCCGTAATGTTATATAGGACGTACATAGCATGATACCCGTAATGTTATTTAGGACGTACATAGTATGACACCCGTAATGTTATATAGGACGTACATAGTATGACACCCGTAATGTTATATAGGACGTACATAGTATGACACTCGTAATGTTATATAGGACGTACATAGTGTGATACCCGTAATGTTATATAGGACGTACATAGTATGATACCCGTAATGTAATATAGAAGTACATAGTATGATACCCGTAATGTTATATAGGCCGTACATAGTATGATACCCGTAATGTTGTATAGGACGTACATAGTATGATACCCGTAATGTTATATAGGACGTACATAGTATGACACCCGTAATGTTATATAGGACGTACATAGTATGACACCCGTAATGTTATATAGGACGTACATTGTATGACACTCGTAATGTTATATAGGACGTACATAGTGTGATACCCGTAATGTTATATAGGACGTACATAGTATGATACCCGTAATGTAATATAGAAGTACATAGTATGATACCCGTAATGTTATATAGGCCGTACATAGTATGATATCCGTAATGTTATATAGGACGTACATAGTATGATGCCCGTAATGTTATATAGGACATACATAGTATGACACCCGTAATGTTATATAGGACGTACATAGTATGATACCCGTAATGTTATATAGGAAGTACATAGTATGATACCCGTAATGTTATATAGGACGTACATAGTATGATACCCGTAATGTTATATAGGACGTACATAGTGTGATACCCGTAATGTTATATAGGCCGTACATAGTATGATACCCGTAATGTTATATAGGACGTACATAGTATGATACCCGTAATGTTATATAGGGCGTACATAGTATGATACCCGTAATGTTTTATAGGACGTACATAGTGTGATACCCGTAATGCTATATAGGACGTACATAGTATGATACCCGTAATGTTATATAGGACGTACATAGTATGATACCCGTAATGTTATATAGGACGTACATAGTATGATACCCGTAATGTTATATAGGACGTACATATAATAACAATATAATATACAAATATTGACTAGTATAACATCCAACTGATAGCAGGCAGGACAAAGGTAAATAATGTATATAGAACAGTGTTTCATAACACTATGAAACATGATATCATTGTAATTACTTTTGAATTTCGAAACGATGGTGAAATACTTGTTGATCAGTTTACATACATAAATACTATAACGCTTGTTGTTCAAAACGCTTATAGAATATAAAATAATATTCACAAACGCTTGGATTTTCTCGTTACAATACTGGTAAATAAATAGTTTAATAATTTATATGGAATGAAAGAACTTGTTTCGCAATCGAGCTCAAATAAATGTGCATAAATATGGTTGCCTTTCTTTTGCGCAAGTATATATTAGTAAAACACAATGTGTACTATATGTGTAACTATAACCAGTCACTATATAGTTGGCTGTCCGATTAGCGCAGTTGTTAGCACACTCGCTTCTCACCAATGCAACCCGGGTTCGATCCTCGTACCGGGAAGTATGTGAGATGGTACGGTGGTCGCCAGATCGGACAGGTGGGTTTTCTCCGGGTACTCCGGTTTCCTCCCACACGAATGACCACATATACGCTTTCATCCGCGACAACGAGAGTGATTAATATTAAGTTGTTAAAACTTGCTTCGCAATCGTTGTAAAATAAATAAAGTTTAAACTATATAGTTATCTGATATAGGGTTGTAGTTTCGATTAAGTTCCGCATAACGTGCGACTGTCGTATATCGCGCACATGTCGTATTACGCGCACATGTCGTTAACACGCAATGGGTTGGCTAAATTTTGAAAGATAATCTTAATATAATAGATTAAATATCTAGTTTATAAAGTAACAGGTACTTCCGCAACAGTGTAGCTAGCACAATGCATAATACTACAGTCTACAACCGCTATGTCGAATTCCGTCGGACCGAACAAAATACTTCGACATAACCGAAATTTTACCCAACGAAATTAGATATATATGTACCATAATAGCGTCTTAAACGGAACTTTGATCAGATTTCGAGATAACCGGAGAATTCGACATAACCGACTTTGACATAACGGATGTAGACTGTACATGTAAAAAACATCACAGTTGAAATACAGTCTCGGGTAATTGTTATGTATACAGGTATCTATCATACAAGAATGCTGACTGACAAGAGTTACAAGGAGCTTGAGCAGAAGGGCTACACTGTTGTCAAAGATGTACTAACAAAACAAGAATGTGACGCAGCAATAGCCGACTACAAGGCGTGGCTGGCTCATTTTGGAGAGAAGTTTCCTAAGACCTTCAATTCTATTATAAAATATCACAATATTGGTCACATGGAAGTCACGTGGCGTCTCCGACTTAGAACCAAGCCAATATTTGCTCAGCTGTGGAAGACAGATAAACTATTGACAAGTTTCGATGCCGTATCAATTGGGAGGCCACCTGAAGATGGTGTCGAAGAATTTCAAGATCCAAGAAAGAATTGGTTGCACGCAGATTATACGCCATCTAGAATCGGTATACATGCCTATCAAGGATCTCTGTTTCTTGAAGAACAAACGAAGAATGACTGGACATTTCAGGTCATGGAAAATTCACACACAATGCTGGAAGAGTTCTTCCGGAAATTTCCGGAAAAAGCCGAAGATTCCAGACGCTTCCGATATAATTATCGGCTGGACAGTGAAGACATTGATTATTTTCGAAAAGGCGGATGTAGACTGACCAGAGTTCCTGCTCCAAAAGGTGGCATGATATTGTGGGATTCTAGACTAGTTCATGCAAACGCAAAGCCAGTCTTGGTGAGTAGTATTCTTAATATTATATGTTAACTGTAGTATATCTACCACAGCCGTGTGCGTCTACAAAGCAACGCAACCATGTTTGACAATGAAGGTACGAAACCAGATGAAATACACTTGTAGTTTGACTTCTTTACTCGACCGTAGCTTTTTGATAGAGTTGATATATTTATTTTATTCGACCATTCTCTTTACCACACCTTAAGAAACATAATTATTCTGCCGACATGTTACGGAAATGGCCGAATGACAATCATAACCAGTATCATGTATAACTCACATCACCATCTTGAAAATACATGAGAGAAAAATACAGAATCACCATAGTAGTAAGAAAAATGTCACCCAAAGTTTTTCAAACCAGTTTTTACTTTACTTTCGTGTGTTTTACGTGTATTTATCGTCGCTACCGGTTGCCCATATGAGCGACGCCTCCTGAAGAGATTAGTCAGTTTAGATTTTCGGAGGATAGTGCAATGATACAGACAGAGACCCATTCCAGAATAACCTCTGGTTCTTTCTTTTACGTGCACGGTTTACAGCACCGACACGAGACCTCGGTTTAAAGTCCCATCTGAAAGACTGTTAATTTTATTAGGGTCAGACGGGGGTCGAACCTGCGATCCCTGGATTACAAGTCCAGCGTGTTACCACTGGACAACAGATCCGTAATTACTTTACCTGCGATCTATTGTTTCTTATAGAATCGGAAAAATACCGGTAGATGGCGATTCGTCACTTTTGTTTCCATGACACCCGCCATTTGGGCAAATGATATGGACATACAGAAACATCAAGAAGCGTACAATGCACCAAGACTGACCACACACTGGTCATCACAAGTAAGAGTGTTGTTCTTATCTACTATTGCATAAGCTGAATTGTACGCCGCATGTTATGTTGTCTTTGGTTTAAGCTTTATTTATTTTACAACGATATTGCGAAGCAAGTTTTAACAACTTATATTAATTACTCTCGCCGGCGCGGCTGAAAGCGTACATGTGGTAATTCGTGTGGGAGGAAACCGGAGTACCCGGAGAAACCCCACCCGTCCGATCTGGCGACTACCGTACCATCTCACATACTTCCCGGTCCGAGGATCGAACCCGGGTTGGGTTGCATTGGTGAGAAGCGAGCGCGCTAACCACTGCGCTAATCGGACAGCCTATGTTGTCTTTGAGTCATACCCTGATATGTGATGAAGCAGTTTTACAAGCCACATTTACAGTGATAAGTCTTATGTCGTGGCTTAATTGTTCTGCATACCCGAGGGCTTAAAATGGAGAACTATGCACCGATGTATCTAACAGATCGACACTAGTATACATAGCCACACTGAGCCGAAAAAATAAAAATTTAAAATGCAAAAATATCCCTTTGCTATATAAAATGTTAGAGAGCTGAAAGGTCAGTACATAATTATTCGTCTAAACTCATTAAATCAGAAAACGCAGGAAATCGCTTCTATACCCCAACAATTTTAAAGGGGAACATGCACTCGGGGCCCCTAGATTGCATCGGTTGAAATGTGCTTCTGGCTACGGTACTTTTGTACACTGATGTTCGCACTGATCGACCGGTCTTAATAACTATAGCTGTGCTCTAAGATATCTAACATATCGACCGGTCTTAATATGTAGTGGAAGTCGTGATGGTGCAGTGGATGCGCGTTCGCTTCAGGTGCGAAAGGTCTGGAGTTCGAGCCCCGCTGGAGCCGTTACGATTGTGTCCTTAGGCAAGGCATTTAAATTTCACGTTGCCTCTTCTCTCCCTCGTGGCGATGGATTCCATCAGGAATGAGGTCTCGAGAGTGATTTATATAAGTTGAAAGATCCTGTTTCGCAATCGAGCAAAAATAAATTTGTATAAACTATATGTAGCATCGTATCGTCGGATGTTTCGCAAAGGTCTTCCTTAGCTACATTGTTTGTACCCTGAGGTATTGCACATACTGAACCGTCTTAATATCTGCCACAGTTACTGTCTGTGCTCGGAGATCGAACTGTCCCAATGTCTACCACTGTGCTCGGTAGTCTGGCATAGAACGAACTGTGCCAATGTCTACCACTGTGCTCGGTAGTCTGGCATAGAACGAACTGTGCCAATGTCTACCACTGTGCTCGGTAGTCTGGCATAGAACGAACTGTGCCAATGTATACCACTGTGCTCGGTAGTCTGGCATAGAACGAACTGTGCCAATGTCTACCACTGTGCTCGGTAGTCTGGCATAGAACGAACTGTCCCCATGTATACCACTGTGCGCAGATGTATCGCATATAACGAACTGTCCCCATGTATACCACTGTGCTCGAAGTTATGGCATATAACGAACTGTCCCAATGTCTACCACTGTACTCGGAAGTCTGGCATAGAACGAACTGTGCCAATGTCTACCACTGTGCTCGGTAGTCTGGCATAGAACGAACTGTCCCCATGTATACCACTGTACTCGGAAGTCTGTCATAGAACGAACTGTCCCAATGTCTACCACTGTACTCGGAAGTCTGGCATAGAACGAACTGTCCCCATGTATACCACTGTACTCGGAAGTCTGGCATAGAACTAACTGTCCCAATGTATACCACTGTGCCCAGATGTCTCGCATAGAACTAACTGTCCCAATGTATACCACTGTACTCGGATGTCTGGCATAGAACGAACTGTCCCCATGTCTACCACTGTGCTCGGTAGTCTCGCATTGAGCGAACTGTCCCAATGTCTACCACTGTGCCCAGATGTCTCGCATTGAGCGAACTGTCCCAATGTATACCACTGTGCGCAGATGTCTCGCATTGAGCGAACTGTCCCAATGTCTACCACTGTGCCCAGATGTCTCGCATTGAGCGAACTGTCCCAATGTATACCACTGTGCCCAGATGTCTCGCATTGAGCGAACTGTCCCAATGTCTACCACTGTGCCCAGATATCTCGCATTGAGCGAACTGTCCCAATGTATACCACTGTGCTCAGATGTCTCGCATTGAGCGAACTGTCCCAATATCTTCAACAGTACTCGGAAGTTAACCTGTGTTCCAGTCTGTGAATTGTTCATTTAAAAATTAAATTAAAATAAATGAATAGAAAATAAATAAAAACTACACAAATAAAAAGTAGAAGCGATAACTGTTATTGGAACTCCTAAAATATTAGTTACGAGGCTAACTATATACAGTCAAACCTGTGCTAAAGGCCACCTCCGAATAAAGGCCGCATATAAAAAACCTGTCTCTAAAGACCACCATTTGTCTCTCTCCCATCGAGCCATTTTCAATGCATTGCAACCCTCTATTGAGAGGCCACCTGCCAACAAAGGCCACTTTTTTACTTTCCCGAGAGTGGCCTTTATAGACAGGTTTGACTTTATGTTACCTCTGCGCCATACACTGAAACAAACACATATTCTCTTACTATTCCACTGATAAAAGTTTGGGTTTCAAAAGAAAGCATACCATACAATGTATTTATTTTATATTGAAGGGTATACGTTTGCTAGAAACGTCATCGTCTCCTGGGATCCCTTGTCCGACTACTGTACCAAACATAGCACGCACCGAGGAAGCGATGAAACTGTCTGCTGTGCTTCCGTATGACTTTACCGACGGTGCGCCGAATGGCGATGAAATAACACCACTGTGGGAAGACACAAGCAGGTTACCTACGGACATCAACCTTGAGAGACGACATGCTAACGGGCATATATGATTGCATCACTTCTGTGTGGTTTTTGTGGCAGTCGTAATAGCGCAGTGGATACATGTTCGCTTCAGGTGCGAAAGGCCCGGAGTTCGAGCGTCCACTGGAGCCGTTACGAGTGTGCCCTTATGCAAGGCATTTAAATTCCACATGGCCTCTTCTCTCTCCCTCATGGCGATGACAACAGGAATGAGGTCTCGAGAGCGATTAATATAAGTTGTAAGAACTTGTTTCGCAATTAGTTGTTTAGATTTTTGGAGGACAGTGCAATGATACAGATAGAGGCCCATTCCAGAGTATCCTCTGGTTCTTTTACGTGCACGGTGTACAGCACACGAGAACTCGGTTTAAAGTCCCATCTGAAAGACTGTTAATTTTATTAGAGTCAGACGAGGGATCGAACCTGCGATCCATGGATTACCACTGGACTACATATCCATCTGTATTTCATCACTTGAGGTTTTGACAGACTTTAAATTACTCTACGCTGTTGGCATGATATGCATAGACGGATCTATAGTCCAGTGGCGCCGCTCATATGGGCAACCGGTAGCGACGATAAATAAACGTAAAACACACACCCACCCATGATATGTAAATGAAGGTGTGGATGGGGATCGCGCACGTTGTGTCGTTTTAATATATGTATGTATACGTTCCTTTATGTCAAACCCCTCGCGGGGACTTAGACATGTTTTCCTGGGCAGGCTTAGCCGACCTAAGCGATTAACCAGTACTAAGCAACGTGTGTGAGGTGCCTTGCTCAATGACACTACATACGTGGCCTGACCGAGTATCGAACCCGGGACCGTTCGATTCCAAATCCGACGCTCTACCACCGGACCACGGACGCCACCATATGAACAGCTACAACCATAATGATGTCGAATAGTTGTGCATTACATTCAAAGTAATATCCTCGGAGCTGCTCTTTCCATTCACTCATGTGTCTATTCACAAGCTAGTTAAAAGTGACCTGTCTGTTCACCAGCTTGTTAAAAGTGACCTGTCTGTTCACAAGCTTGTTAAAAGTGACCTGTCTGTTCACAAGCTTGTTAAAAGTGACTTGTCGGTTCACATGCTTGTTAAAAGTCCCCTGTTTTTTTCCTTTGTGTACGTTTATTTATCGTCGCTACCGGTTGCCCATATGAGCGACGCCTCCTGAAGAGATTAGTCATTTTAGATTTTAGATTTTGGAAGATAGTGCAATAATACAGACAGAGACCCATTCCAGAGTATCCGCTGGTTCCTTTACGTGCACGGTGTACAGCACCGACGCGAGACCGCGGTTTAACGTCCCATCTGAAAGACTGTTAATGTTATTATGGTCAGACGGGGGATCGCACCTGCGATGCCTGGATTACCAGTCCAGCGTTTTACAACTGAACTACAGAGTACTCTATAGGCTTGACACTATACATACACTTTTTGATCATATCAAAGCAAGATTTAAAATGAAACCTGCCACTATCAAAGCCATATACACAGTATGGCCCGTGACTTTCTCAACGATTAGTATATCGGTGCATATTATCAGATATTGAAAACTGACTTGTGAATATCTATACTAGAGGACATAGAAAACGCACACCTACATTATATACTAGAGGACATAGAAAACGTACACCTATATTATATACTAGAGGACATAGAAAACGCACACCTACATTATATAATAGAGGACACAGAAAACGCACACCTACATTATATACTAGAGGACACAGAAAACGCACACCTACATTATGCACTAGAGGACATAGAAAACGCACACCAACATTATATACTAGAGGACATAGAAAATGCACACCTACATTATATACTAGAGGACATAGAAAACGCACACCTACATTATATACTAGAGGACATAGAAAACGCATACATTATATACTAGAGGACATAGCAAACGCACACCTACATTATATACTAGAGGACATAGAAAACGCACACCTACATTATATACTAGAGGACATAGAAAACGCACACCTACATTATATACTAGAGGACATAGAAAACGCACACCTACATTATATACTAGAGGACATAGAAAACGCACACCTACATTATATACTAGAGGACATAGAAAACGCACACCTACATTATATACTAGAGGACATAGAAAACGCACACCTACATTATATACTAGAGGACATAGAAAACGCACACCTACATTATATACTAGAGGACATAGAAAACGCACACCTACATTATATACTAGAGGACATAGAAAACGCACACATACATTATATGCTAGAGGACATAGAAAACGCACACCTACATTATATACTAGAGGACATAGAAAACGCACACATACATTATATACTAGAGGACATAGAAAACGCACACCTACATTATATACTAGAGGACATAGAAAACGCACACCTACATTATATACTAGAGGACATAGAAAACGCACACCTACATTATATACTAGAGGACATAGAAAAAGCACACCTACATTATATACTAGAGGACATAGAAATTGCACACCTACATTATATACTAGAGGACATAGAAAACGCACACCTATATTATATACTAGAGGACATAGAAAAAGCACACCTACATTATATACTAGAGGACATAGAAATTGCACACCTACATTATATACTAGAGGTCATAGAAAACGCACACCTATATTATATACTAGAGGACATAGAAAACGCACACCTACATTATATAATAGAGGACATAGAAAACGCACACCTACATTATATACTAGAGGACATAGAAAACGCACACCTACATTATATACTAGAGGACATAGAAAACGCACACCTACATTATATACTAGAGGACATAGAAAACGCACACCTACATTATATACTAGAGGACATAGAAAACGCACACCTACATTATATACTAGAGGACATAGAAAACGCATACATTATATACTAGAGGACATAGAAAACGCACACCTACATTATATACTAGAGGACATAGAAAACGCACACCTACATTATATACTAGAGGACATAGAAAACGCACACCTACATTATATACTAGAGGACATAGAAAACGCACACCTACATTATTTACTAGAGGACATAGAAAACGCACACCTACGTTATATATTAGAGGACATAGAAAACGCATTCATTATATACTAGAGGACATAGAAAACGCACACCTACATTATATACTAACGGACATAGAAAACGCACACCTACATTATATACTAGAGGACATAGAAAACGCACACCTACATTATATACTAGAGGACATAGAAAACGCACACCTACATTATATACTAGAGGACATAGAAAACGCACACCTACATTATATACTAGAGGACATAGAAAACGCACACCTACATTATATACTAGAGGACATAGAAAACGCACACCTACATTATATACTAGAGGACATAGAAAACGCACACCTACATTATATACTAGAGGACATAGAAAACGCACACCTACATTATATACTAGAGGACATAGAAAAGCACACCTACATTATATACTAGAGGACATAGAAAACGCACACCTACATTATATACTAGAGGACATAGAAAACGCACACCTACATTATATACTAGAGGACATAGAAAACGCACACCTACATTATATACTAGAGGACATAGAAAACGCACACCTACATTATATACTAGAGGACATAGAAAACGCACACCTACATTATATACTAGAGGACATAGAAAACGCACACCTACATTATATACTAGAGGACATAGAAAACGCACACCTACATTATATACTAGAGGACATAGAAAACGCACACCTACATTATATCCTAGAGGACATAGAAAACGCACACCTACATTATATGATTATTATTACATGAAAACGAAATACGAAGGATTCCATCAAAGATATAGCACATCTGTATTACAATACACCAACTGAACAACTAAATATATTATTATATAGTTATTGTTTTTCATGTAAAACACACACTTATCCTCTAGTATACTTATCCTAAGTGTGCGTTTTCTATGTCCTCTAGTAATCGACTGGAATCTGACAACTTAAAATCACATACACTATAGTTAAGAGTAAATGCATGACAGACATGTAACCAATATAATTAAAGTGTGAAATTCATGTGTGTTTTACGTTTATTTATCGTCGCTACCGGTTGCCCATATGAGCGACGCCTCATGAAGAGATTAGTCATTTTAGATTTTTGGAGGATAGTGCAATGATACAGAGAGAGACCCATTCCAGAGTCTCCTCTGGTTCTTTTACGTGCACGGTGTAAAGCACCGACACGAGACCTCGGTTTAACGCCCCATCTGAAAGACTGTTAATTTTATTATGGTCAGACGGGGGATCGAACCTGCGATCCCTGAATTACCAGTCCAGCGTGTTACCACTGGACTACAGATCCGTCTGTTGTGAAATTCATTTCGTAATATGCCATTGATAAAGATGTCATTCTGCTGACGATGTGTCTATGTGTAATCAAACACTAGATATAAACGATTGGATAATCCTGGTACTGGACGTCGACACTGCCAATATATAAATTGCAAGTGTGATCAATATTGTGGATCTGTAGTCCAGTGGTAACACGCTGGACTGGTAGTCCAGGGATCGTAGGTTCGATCCCCCGTCTGACCCTAATAACATTATCAGTCTTTCAGTAACAGAACCAGATGAGACTCTGGAATGGGTCTCTGTCTGTATCATTACACTATCCTCCAAAAATCTAAAATGCCTAATCTCTTCAGGAGGCGTCGCTCATATGGGTAACCGGTAGCGACGATAAATAAATGTAAAACACACACCACATTAACCTTAATATATACGATTGGGGATTAGGGTGAATGGTTTCAATTGCGCGTCGATATCACCGATGTTTTAACTTGTATATGGTGTAAAACCATAAATGGCCGGAGGGATGCCAACTAATGCAAACACAGATTGCTTCTCTTGATAAAATTTCATTCTTAATGTTAGTGAAAGGAAATCAATTGATACATATTGCTACGTTCACCTGTACATGCAGAAGAGCTGATGTTCGATGGCATACGTGTGCTATTGTTAGATCGAATATATCGGTTTTAGAAAATAAATAAATTCGTATTACAATTGTAGCCATTTCAGGAAACTCATTAATTATATTAAAATGGATAGTTATACATTACATGCACTGGGAATGGTTGTCGGATGTTTTTGCGCATGTGTGAATGCAGAGAACGGTATGTAAACTTATTTCACATCTCAGTCCATCCTGTACAGAACGTTTATTTGTCGTACCTCGTTGGTTATGCGGGGCGTAGGCCCTATTTAGTATGCATCGTACCTCGCTGGTTATGCGGGACGACATTTATCGTACTTCGCTGGTTATGCGGGACGACATTTATCGTACCCCGCTGGTTATGTGGGACGACATTTATTGCACCTTCCTGGTTATGCGGGACGACATTTATCGTACCTCGCTGGTTATGTGGAACGACATTTCTCGTACGTCACTGGTTATGTGGGACGACATTTATCGTACGTCTCTGGTTATGTGGGACGACATTTATCGTACCTCGCTGGTTATGTGGGACGACATTTATCGTACCTCCCTGGTTATGTGGGACGACATTTCTCGTACGTCTCTGGTTATGTAGGACGACATTTATCGTACGTCTCTGGCTATGTGGGACGACATTTATCGTACCTCGCTGGTTATGTGGGACGACATTTATCGTACCTCCCTGGTTATGTGGGACGACATTTCTCGTACGTCTCTGGTTATGTGGGACGACATTATTTCTCGTACGTCTCTGGTTATGTGGGACGACATTTATCGTACCTCCCTGGCTATGCGGGGCGACATTTATCGTACCTCCCTGGTTATGTGGGGACGACATTTCTCGTACGTCTCTTGTTATGTGGGACGACATTTATCGTACCTCCCTGGTTATGTGGGACGACATTTATCGTACCTCTCTGGCTATGCGGAGCGACATTTATCGTAAATCCGTGATTATACGGGGCTTACAGAACCGATACATGATACCACGATTCATAGCACCGATACATGAGACCTCGGTTTACAGTACCGATACATGAGACCCCGGTTTACAGTACCGATACATGAGACCCCGGTTTACAGTACCGATACATGAGACCTCGATTTACAGTACCGATACATGAGACCCCGGTTTACAGTACCGATACATGAGACCCCGGTTTACAGTACCGATACATGAGACCCCGGTTTACAGTACCGATACATGAGACCTCGGTTTACAGTACCGATACATGAGACCCCGGTTTACAGTACCGATACATGAGACCTCGATTTACAGTACCGATACATGAGACCCCGGTTTACAGTACCGATACATGAGACCCCGGTTTACAGTACCGATACATGAGACCTCGGTTTACAGTACCGATACATGAGACCCCGGTTTACAGTACCGATACATGAGATCTCGGTTAATAGCACCGATACATGAGATCTCGGTTTACAGTACCGATACATGAGATCTCGGTTTACAGTACCGATACAAGAGACCCCGGTTTACAGTACCGATACATGAGACCTCGGTTTGTAATCCGATAATACCGATACATGGGGCCTCGGTTTGTAAATCCATTGCACCGAGTCCGATTGTATCGATACAGGGGACATCGGTTTATCGTTCCATAGTACCGATTCACCAGACATCGGTTTATCGTTCCATAGTACCGATACACGAGACATCGGTTTATAGTTCCGTAGTACCGATTCACGAGACATCGGTTTATCGTTCCATAGTACTGATACACAAGACATCGGTTTATAATTCCATAGTACCGATTCACGAGACATCGGTTTATAGTTCCATAGTACCGATTCACGAGACATCGGTTTATCGTTCCATTGTACCGATACACGAGACATCGGTTAATAGTTCCATAGTACCGATTCACGAGACATCGGTTTATCGTTCCATAGTACCGATTCACGAGACATAGGTTTATAATCGCATTGCGCCAATGCATTGGAACTCGTTTAATAGTCACATTGCGCCTATACAGGGGACCTCGGTTTATCGTGCCATCATAGTACCAATACACGGGATCAAAATATACATAAACAAACTTACACATCAATTATCCAAATCTACAATACTAGAAAATCTTCTTTTGTGGTCCGATCACTTCTCACAGTCGATGTCAATTACACGATGTCACCGGTGCCCCCCCCCCCCACCCATTAGTGATACATTCATAATTTATGCAAATATCTTTTTAACGACTACAAGAAAACCATAATCGTTGTCATCATTCTATCTATCTTTATTTCATGCTTTGGAATGAATAATGAAAACATATAGAGTGAAATAAAATGATATCAATGGAATAACACATTTTATTTCTCATTGCTGGGGAAGAGCTTAATGTAATGTTGTTAGAACTTGTTGCGCAACCCGTTTGCTTTTGCTATGTTATATTATTATTGTGTAACTATATGCATGTATATGTAGGCAATGAAATAGGGTTATTTACGTTAGTGACGTCATTTGTGACGCCTATTATGACGTCATTTTGGTCGATGTTCTAGATAGCGTCATTTTGAGCACGGTTGCATCGTTTTGAATCATAAAAACACTGTTCAGTCTTCGCTTGCTTAATTGAATGATTGAATAATAGTTCGCTATGCACATAGAAATCAATAGTGGCTAGCGCCACTCATGATAATAATGCTTTCAATGTTCATTCGGTGAAATATAATTCGACTGAAACAAACAACAATAGACATGCATGTCAACCCCTCCCATGTATCGCAATAATGTCTATTTCAGTAAATTTTGATTTGACTATTTCATATTATTTTTGTTCCATACCACACAGTGTCGCTTTAAGTGGTGGCATCCGTGGTCCAGTGGTAGAGCATCGGATTTGGAATCGAACGATCCCGGGTTCGATACTCGGCCAGGCCACGTATGTAGTGTCATTGAGCAAGGCACCTCACACATATTGCTTAGTACTGGTTAATCGCTTAGGTCGGCTAAGCCTGCCCAGGAAAACATGTCTAAGTCCCCGCGAGGGGTTTGACATTAAAGGAACATACATACATACAATCTCTGCTACATTTCGACCCCCCCCCCCCCCCCGTTGACACTAATAATATGAACAGTCTTTCAGATGGAGCATTAGTACCAGGTTATTAGTCCCTTTCCGGTTTTGGGGAATATAGTTTATACAAATTGATTTTAGCTCGATTGCGAAACAAGTTCTTACAACTTGTAATAATCACTCTCGAGGCTTCATTCCTGATGGAATCCGTCGCTACGAAGGAGAGAGAAGAGGCAACGAATTGGGGAATATAAAGCAATGGAGAGAAATTCAATAAGCTTTTAGCTTTCATTTCAATCCACTGGTATGTATTGTGTACATAATTATTTCTTGTAAATTAATATGTTATATAATGTCGAATAAATATGTTGTTAGCCAAAGCAATTAAAGTGGTAGGTGTATACCTGAAGACAATTGTTTTTAAAGTGTGTGTAGGGAGATGGGTTTTTTAACACAATTCCATTTCATGAGAGTGAACAGACGGATCTGTAGTCCAGTGGTTAAACACACTGGACTGGTAATCCAGGGATCGCATGTTCGATCCCCCGTCTGACCCTAATAAATTAACAGTCTTTCAGATGGGACTTTAAACCGAGGCCTCGTGTCGGTGCTTTACACCGTGCATGTAAAATAACCAGAAGATCCAAAAATCTAAAATGACTAATCACTAAAGGAGGCGTCGCTCATATGGGCAACCGGTAGCGACGATAAATAAACGTAAGAAACAAAGCCGAAATATTTGAAATTCACAGCAAGTCATGGACATTTATATTTACGAGACAAATAACCATTAGTTGTGAATGTATACAATGACAACTTATATCGTACATTGTACCAGATTTTATCTAAGCCTGTATACACATGTTCTTAATGGACAGTAAGTGTGCATGTCCAAGTCCCTCGGTCAACAATCAATCTGACCACATTATCAATTGCCTTTGGCTAGGCTAATTACAACGTAAACATGCAACAAACACATCTTGTATATCAAATCAAGTGCATTCCAGGTGTGGATATGAATGCATAGCAACAGAGTGTGTAGAAACGATAAATGTACTGACAAAGCTGTCCTTCACACTTGGGGGCTTTCAGATAATAATCGACAGGCGAAGAATGTTTATCATAATATGAAATACTGATGATTTTTATGATATACCTGCCATACTACACAATAGTATCTTTAGCTGACCATCATTTCTGTAATATGACAAAAAATTGATCAATTTATATTTCTCTTCAGTAATCAGTCAAGTATAAGACTTTGTGCCAACACCTGTTTTAATATACTACAGCGTCGACATTTTTACTTTTGTAAATAGTGTCCTCTTTTTTTATTATTATATTTATATCCATGACTTTTGCATAGTACAAGAAGCTGATGCTAAGTTGGTCATTCACGATCTAATACAGGGTGATAGCTGATTTTGTATGATAACAAAATGTTTTAATAACGCATTAAGTTTTTCAAGTCAGTGTTTTATATGAGTATTGTTTTAAATAGTATTTAAATTGAAATTAGCAACATTAGAATGTCAATAAATGGTTACAAACAATTATATAACTATAGGTAACGTGTGATTTGTTGCAATATGTCTCTTATAATTCTATAGAGAATGGCTATTTACTTTTAATGATTTTTTTTAATTTGTCTTTGCATTATCCGTTTGTACATAGATGAGACGTATGAGTGGTTAGCGCGCTCGCTTCTCACCAATGCAACCCGAGTTCGATCCTCGGACCGGGAAGTATGTGAGATGGTATGGTGGTCGCCAGATCGGAGATGTGGGTTTACTCCGGGCACTCCGGTTTCCTCCCACACGAATGATCACATTTACGCTTTCATCCGCGCCAACGAGTGTGATTAATATAAGCTGTTAAAACTTGCTTCGCAATCGTTGTAAAATAAATAAAGTTTAAACATTAATATAAGTTGTAAGAACTTGTTTCGCAATCGAGCTAAAATAAATACTGTTTAAACTTAGATGAGACTTATAAAGATGTAAAACAAATTTAATATGAGTCTTTATATTTGTCTTAGCAGTATCTGTATGTACATAGATGATACTTGAACTAAGATGTAAAATAACTTGCAAGAGGTCACTGGATTTATTTTTGAATCACGAGATATTTCAGTAAACGTACTCCAAAGCCCTTATTTGTGCTTGCTTATTTCTTATTGTCGATAAACATTGTGGATGTCAGCCGAGTGTGTGTTTTACATGTGTTTATCGTCGCTACCCGTTGCCCATATGACCGACGCCTCCTGAAGAGATTAGTCATTTTAGATTTTGGAGGATAGTGCAATGATACAGACAGAGACCCATTCCAGAATATCCTCTGGTTCTTTTACGTGCACGGTGTAAAACACCGACACGAGACCTCGGTTTAAAGTCCCATCTGAAAGACTATTAATTGTATTAGTGTCAGACGGGGAATCGAACCTGCTATCCATGGATTACCAGTCCAGCGTGTTACCACTGAACTACAGATCCGTCTGTATCGTCAACCGAATTACAGCATATAACTTTATATATGATCAATAACATACGTTTTTTAAATTTTGAGCTGACTAGATGTAGACAGTTTATTTTTCGAAGTAACATAGACAAATACACATATACATGTATATAACTACTTTCTTCTATATATTTGGGTTCATTCAAATATTTGATAAAGTTGGTGCAGTTTGGAACATCTTTTTCTAATTTACTTTTAAAAATGAACTATTAGGCTAACATGATGATACAATCCAAACTATGCTTTGTTTGAACAGCAGAATGAAATAACCTTAATGTATATAACCGTGTATACTTAATGTATGTCAGAACTGTTTTGCTAAGTGAATCACTACTTTTCTATAATAGCCTAACACTAGTAGCCCCCGCCCCTCCCCCCGCCCCTCCCCCCGCCCCTCCCCCCGCCGGACACGTTTATTTTTTGTGAAGATGTAATACTGCGATGAATAAATTAATTCGATCTTGATCAAACAAAAATGTATGTTAAATGCATAGTTTGAATATAATGTGTCAATGTTCAAAGCCCAGTGGCAATGCAATATAATTATAGATGCCTACGATTCTGTGTGGTTCCGGGGCATCCGGTAAATTAGTATTTGGACAGCTGCCTTACACGTGCATGCGTATTAGGTGTAATTACTATTTAAAGCAGCATTACATCGTAATAAATGATGTTTTGGGTAAAATATAAATACTAATGTGTGTGTGTTTACAAAAATCGAAATAGTCGCTCAGAAACGATAAAATTCCAATAAATATAAACCGTCGTATACGCGAATTTGTTTATCAACACACGAAATTTAAGCACACACAGCGCGCATGCGCGAAACAACAGAGGATGTAGAAAACAACGTATATATTTTGAACATGAAAGACTATCTATCTATCTTCCTCTAATGTCGAACCCATCGCGGGGATGTAGACATGTCCCTAAAAGACTTAGCTAACAGAGGTATGAATCAACATCTCAAGTAATGTAATTAAAAAAGACAACTTGGGTCAAATGGGTCGATGCATTCCGAATGTAAACAAGTGCGGACGATGCGTTCCGGTTGTAAACAAATGCGTGACCGTTCGACTCGGAAAGTCCTACTTTCGGTTTCGAGTTTGTTTTATCGCAAAAAACATTTTTTACCAATTGAACATAAGTATACAAAGTATAATGTTAGCATGTGTAGCAGCATATCTTTTATTTCATACGATGTAATGCTGCTTTAAGGAACAAATCGAGAGTTAATAGTGTCCACAGTCGCCCAAATACATTTATGCGGTGGCGACTTTAAATAAACTTATTAGTTAGTTAATAGTTTCCATCAGGGGTATTAACTATATTGGGCGTGGTTAAAGTATGTGGAGACCGAAGGCACCCACGATAACTTTAAACACTGACAACGTAGTTCATATACCGATGGAAACTATTAACCCGTGATTCATTACTAATATTTACATTAATTATTCTCTTCAATGACACAATGAAAATATAACACACTGCATTGAAAATGTTTTTAGTCCAGATTTGCAACTTACCGTGTCACGGAACAGGTAAATAGAACATACAGTGTAAACTATAAGACACGCCTTTTGTCGCGACTAACGTTGCCTAATAATGTGAATGTGCATGCCCGCTGTATCTTCGAGTGAACTGCATATCATTAGTTGGGAACCCTCATGCGAAATTGTATACAATCAGGGCACATACGTTTATCGAAGGAAATGCAAACCTGTGTTAGCGGTCACCTCTATTAAGTAGCCAAACTGTATTAAGCAGCCATTTCCAGATTAGTAATATATTTGACCTCTATTAAGCAGCCATATTCTGTGATTTCCTTGGCTGGCTGCTTAAGACAGGTTTGACTGTAAATATATTATAATGAGCACGTGGTCCTACTCCTTGCAATAGCATTATATTATAGGTATTAAATATTTGACTCCATATAATATTTTTATTTCGATTGTAATGGAAAGGAGATGAGAAAAGAAAAAGTCCATCCTTTTCGGTATTATATAAGATGAAATGTGTAACTGCCACGTAAGACCTACCCTGCAAACAACCTGGATTCGGATTAATAAGTTTGTCAAAATTACAAAACATATCGATGACTTACTAATGTCGTATAATCGTAGCTGCGCCTGTGTGTTAATACTAGAGTAGCTCATGGTGGTTGAGTATGCACATTATTGTACAGACCTAAACTCTTCAGGAATCCACTAATTGAAGGTCCAGGAACAATATTTGGTTGGTAACACATTTGCCACCGACGGCGAAATAGCTGAAATGGCCACACCCCTTTTTGGGTCACGCCCCCTTAACGCCGTGACTGTATCTACAGAACCGTTGGACCTAGGAGGTTGCCCGACCACTCTAAATGTGCGCAATGGCCACATTATGTGGGTCGCAATACATTTTCATATCCAAAAGTCAATGGTTTTTGAGATAATTGCCAAAAACCGATTTCAGCATGTTAAAAAAACCCGATTTCATTGTAGCTTGACACAAACTGTCAACAACCTGTCAAGATCAAGACAGCTGATTGACATCATGAATAGGTTGAACTTAGCCATCAGCTATGATTCAATGAAGAGGATCAACGCTTCGGCTGCCCAAATGATGGTGGAGGATACCCTACCCAACAGATGTCCTGTATCGTCAATGATCTCTGAATGGCATGTTGTCCAAGGCGCAATGGACAATTTTGACCATACAGAGAACACAGTTTCAGGAAAAGATGGCAGTCATGACACTGTTCTAGTCATATTTCAGAACCAACCGAGAGATAGCGATTCTGAGGACATTCAGATGACAAGCTGCTCAACACCACTAGGAAAGAGAAAGTTTGCTGATGTGCTGCCATGTCAGGTCATTGAGAAGTCACACCTTGTCAAAGACACTGGTGATATACCGGAGACATTTTCAACTACACCATACAAGGATAATGAAAGCACAGTGTTGATGATGATTATTTCCTTTGGTGCATGGCAAGACAGAAGTACACCGATCGCGAGGAGGGCTCTTTTCCTAGCTTCACAGCAACAATGAGTGCATTCCAGGATCCACTGAAGTTTGATGTTACAAAGACGTCATTTGTACCCATCCTTCCATATGTCGCAACCGAAATGGACACAATATTTACATCCATGATAAACTTTCAGGATGTCTTGAAGCAGAAGAATGTCGTGTCAGGGGCATTGTGGTCTGATGAAGGGGTGTATGCAATCGCCAAGGAAATCCAGCTGTTGAAGCCAGATCAGTTTGGTAACATATTCCTTGGAATGGGACCATTTCACATGGAGAAGATTGTCATCGCTTGCCTTGGGAAGTTTTTAGGCTGTATCGGTATTGATCTGGCTTTGATTGAGACTGAAGCCGTTGGCAAGCTCGTTGTAGAGAATAATGCCATGACTGGAGGTCACTATTGCAAATGCAAGGAGGGAATGAGTCTTGTAGCATAGGTGATGAAAGTTCTTATGTTTGAGAAGTTTCAACCTGACCAGGACAGTACTAGTTGTGAATTAAACCAGCAAATAGAGACCATGGAAACTAAGATGCAGCAGGCTTTAGATGCTGACCATACAGAGTTCAGAGAGATTTGGGAAGAAAGCAAGATCTTACATGCAGACTTGAAGAAGTCTTTCACAGAATGGAAAGAAACAGCCTGTAATGAGAATGTGAGATACTGGAGCTTGTTTCTGGATGAGCTGTATCCTATCCTGAGAGATCTTACACACTATATTCGGCAAGGCGATTGGCATCTTTTCGTTTCAGCTGTGCGGAGGTGCATGCCTTTGTTCTTCGGGTTTGGCCGGACAAACTATAGCAGATGGGGTACACTGTTCCTTGAAGATTGCCTGGACCTACAAAGGAAGATCCCGGGTATCTACAGATGCTTTACAGATGGTGGATGGGTGATGTACCACACTCCCCGACAAGGCAGTGCAGTAGGGTTTGACATGGCACTCGAGAAGTGTTACAATAAACCCGCCAAGGTTGCTGGAGGTATCATTGGGATGACGAGACAGAAAGAAGCAGTAGCCTTATGGAATCTCCTAAAGCATGAGAAAGATCTTCATGTGGCACAGCTGCTGGAATGGTGCAACTTGGGAGACAAAGATGACAGTGAGCTGAGCCTACACCATGAGTTCAATCCAAGTTCTACGAAGATTGGCCATGTTCGTGCAAAGACGCTTCTGGATTACATAAAATCCATCAACAATCCGTTCGACGCTGGAATCAGACTTCAGAACATCTCTACAGGAGCTGACATACCCCAGGAGGTTGTCAACGGATTACTGGACATTGGTGAGAAGAGTTATGAAGAGTTTGTTGAGACCAGATTTCATGATAAGGAGAAGCACCTACATGATACAATCCCTACCAACCGCAAGACTGTTTTCGTGAAACGTACTTCTACTCCGTCCACAGCGAAGAAATCGATGGCGAAAAAGGATGCAGCGGAAACGAATATGTACTTTGACTATGCTAGAGAAAGAGGGTACAGCATGGTAGAACTCCTGAAGTATGAATTGACCAGCACATCCCAGTTCCTCACCACTGAATGTAAAGATGGCATCAAATTGAAGAAGCCCGATAAAGCCTCCTTAGCCAGGGAACTTGTCAGTCACCTTCCACAGGAGACGAGGAATGTAAAGAGTGACGCTCAGATGACAATAGTGGACTTCATGGCACTTGTGCGTAAACTACCGATGAAAAAGATGGGCCTTCACACATTCGGGGAATTGGCTGAGAGTCTTTCCAACAGGATTCTTGCTACAGGCTCCGTGTCCACAAGAATAGACATTATTTTTGATGTTTATCAAAAATCATCAATCAAGCAAATGGAACGGGCACAGAGAAGTTCCTCAGAACAAATCACAATCACCATTCGGTCTGACAATCAGAAACTCCCTGTCGATCTTGATATGTTCTGGAGCTCAATGTTGAACAAAGTTCGGTTGCAGGAGTATGTCTTCAAGTGGATGCTGCAGAATGTCGAGTCGGACAAGGAAATCTTCTTTGGAGGAGTATATGGGGGTGAATGCAGGAAACTGTTAGCTGGCACTGAAACACAGATCGCAGAGCTCTCAAGCAACCAAGAAGAAGCCGACGACAGAATCATGTTCCATATTAATGATGGTGTTGTGAAACACGGGGTTCAATCAGTCTTGGTCGACTCGCCTGACACAGATGTCTTTGTCAACCTCATCTTCCACTTCAGCACAACCTGGCAACTACAAAAGCTGTACGTGAAGCTTGGTAACCGGAAAACAAAGAAAACTGTACCAGTCCACCTGTTGGTTGATCAACTGGACAACGGTTTGGTGTCGTGTCTCCCAGCCATTCATGCTCTCAGCGGTTGCGACAGTACCAGCAAGGTGGGTCCAAAGCTGTCTGGCCTGAAAGCATCCATCGATCTCTCCCTACTGGAAGGGTTTGGTGTAGAAGAACTGTCACCACAGATAACAAGCAATGCTGAAAAGTTCCTTGTGTCTGGATTAAAGAAGACCGACTGTTCCACTTTCGATGAATATCGATGGGAGCAGTACCACAACTCCAAGAAAGAACTGGACTTCAACCAGCTTGTGTGCTGTTCATCAACACTACGAGAACACATAAAGCGAGCATATATTCAGTGTAAGATGTGGTTGCAAGCCCCAACCCCTGCCGTCACCAAACCAGATCCACTCCAGTGTGGGTATGAAGCAACGGACGTTGGCATAACACCTGTGATACTGCCAGTATCGTGCAGGCCCGATGACCTGCCTCCTCCATGCAAATGCCCAAGAGCATGTATGAGTACCAAAAAGTGCACTTGCAGGACAGGAACATTAAATGTGTGACGTTTTGTGGCTGTAGTAAAGGCGAAAAGTGTAGAAATCCAAATAATTAAATTCCAAAATAGGAAGATGCAAACTATATATGCAAAATAAAAGGTATAACAGGTTATGATAAAGTGTCATATAATGTTGTGGCCTTGGTGGTATCATACAATTGTAGTTCGTAACATGTTGAAATCGGTTTTTGGCAATTATCTCAAAAACCATTGACTTTTGGATATGAAAATGTATTGTGACCCCCATACTGTGGCCATTGCGCAACTTTTGAGTGGTCGGGCAACCTCCTAGGTCCAACGGTTCTGTAGATACAGTCACGGCGTTAAGGGGTGTGGCCATTTCAGCTATTTCGCCGTCGGTGGCAAATGTGTTACCAACCAAATATTGTTCCTGGACCTTCAATTAGTGGATTCCTGAAGAGTTTAGGTCTGTACAATAAAGTGCATACTCAACCACCATGAGCTACTAGAGTATAAAGGAGTATGATGCAAGTGTGTTTGGTTTAAACATATTTATTCCACTATATACATTCACAAAACAATACATGCACACAAAATCAAAGACTAGGAAAGGATCAAATCGGAAGCAGAACTTATATAGTTTCTCTCCTTGCTGTTCAAAATACACAGTACTATTTTGGACGGTGTGGGGCTAATACATGTATACCAAATGTGCATATTGCTTAGAAATGACAGAAATATAATACCGGTAAGAAAGCAGAAGAGAGACAAGATATTTGAGAATGTAGCGCGGGCAGACAGGGGTAAAGTCATCAAGTGCAAGTCTTATATAAGTGTGTTTACAACCGGAAATTAACTAAACGCAGTTCAATTAACTAAATTGGCCGAACCCAGTTTGCAGATCAGTTTTGAACTTCGTGGTGGAACTTCTTTCATGTGTATTAATGGGGTTCCCATCGTACGCATGGCAGAGTAATCCAGATAAATACTTCCCAACGTGGTCGAGTAGTTAAGGTAGTTGATATTTAATCACTTGTCCCTCGATCCAACAAGTGTTATAGAGTGTTTCTACCCGGGTACTGATGGAAAGGGCTCCAGGGAGATCCCCCACTCCAATAAGAGCTGGAAAATCGCCATATGACCTAAGATGTTGGTGTAACCATAAACACTCAAAAAACAGAAACAAACCATCCACCACCCTATACTCTGTTTGTACGAACCGTATTTTGTCACAATACGACACGTGACAGCCTACACTGAAGTTGTATAGTGGCGTTGGTGTTTATCTATAGTTTTATGAACACTCGTAATACTGTTAATTGTATTAGGGTCAGACATGGGATCAAACCTGTAATCCAGGGATCGCAGGTTCGTTCCCCCAGTCTGACCCAGTCTGACCATAATAAAATTAGCAGTCTTTCAGATGGGACTTTAAACCGAGGTCTCGTGTCGGTGCTCTACACCGTGCACGTAAAAGAACCAGAATAGACTCTGGAATGGGTCTCTGTCTGTATCATTGCACTATCCTCCAAAATCTAAAATGACTAATATCTTCAGGAGGCGTCGCTCAAATGGGCAACCGGTAGCGACGATAAATAAACGTAAAACACACACTACCAATACACATACACCCCATATTCCGACTACATGAACAATGATGTATCAAACTCCGTCTCTATCTTAGTAGTTCTAGAAACACGCCGTTACCAGATAAACGAAATCCTTGCGTCATTCTCGCCCATCAGCGGCTCGCATATATATGACACGTGACATTTGTGTAATCATGTTTTATTTGCTATTTTACATATATAGTACATATAGACTTAACATTCATTATATGTGATAAAATGCAAACTGGGTTGGGCAACAAGTTCTAGCAACATTAGTAAACTGCCCTCCCCAAGAAGAATAAATGAATAATTGGCAATCAGGCATTCTGCAAAGAAGCAAACAAATATGGTGGAATATATAAAAGAATTAACAAAAAATAAAGCAAACCTGGTAACTTAGTAAAGAGAAGGAAGATGAGTAGTAGAGATTAACCATGCTAGAGATACATGTGTTTATACCAACGTGATGTCCTGTTCCGTGTCACGCTGTCACAATGAACATTTACTATAGGGCACAGGGTATTTGGTTAAGTGATGTCCTGTTCCGTGTCACACTGTCACAATGAACATTTACTATAGGGCACATGGTATTTGGTTAAGTGATGTCCTGTTCCGTGTCACGCTGTCACAATGAACATTCACTATATGGCACAGGGTATTTGGTTAAGATGTACATGGGTATTGTCAGTAACATTATGTTTCTTTGTCGTTTATGATCTAAACTGGTGCGGGCCGTTGTCTAATGTTGTTAAAACTTGTGGCCCAAACCATGTGCATGTTCATATTATGTATTAT
This sequence comes from Archivesica marissinica, assembly GCA_014843695.1. Classification (NCBI taxonomy): domain Eukaryota; kingdom Metazoa; phylum Mollusca; class Bivalvia; order Venerida; family Vesicomyidae; genus Archivesica; species Archivesica marissinica. Next base: position 26,584,890 of record CM026395.1, on the reverse strand, counting down.
ATCTGTTTATGCATGACACATATAATAATGATTTGCAATAAAATATGATTAAACTAAACTATGGTCTAATTAAAATCGTCGAGTTTGTTTTATATATTTATGAACATATGAACAAATAAGTTCATTTTCTTCAGGTAACAGTCTATCATCTCCAAATAATAATATCCGTGTGTTTAGCGGATGAAATTGCCTCGTAGCTCTAAATAAATCGATTTGTTGCATGTGAAATCGTGGGCACCTAAAAAGGTAATGTTCCGCGTATTCATATTTAAAACCACATTGACACACTGGGTCACCCTTTAGGTGGTATAAATATAGATCGTTATTCAGATTACTACACATATGTCTTAGTCGTGCATGCATAACAGAATACACGCGTTCACCTTGGTAACAATAAATAGGTATGAGTGGTGGTTTGAACAACTCTTTTAGTTTACATTGAACTATATTCAATGAAGGGGACTTCCTAATATCCTATTCCTAATAACACGTGACATAATGTCTCATCGAATAAATTCAATAGGCTAATTGAATCCACGTATCTGATGTTACCCGTTCCTTAGCCAGTACCCGTAATCACAGTTAGCAAGGCCCATTACTTAGCTGTTAATAAACTAAATGATGTCCTATTAGTGCAGTGATTAGCACGCTCACTTCTCGCCAATGCAACCTGGGTTCGATCCTCGGACCGGGAAGTATGTGAGATAGTACGGTGGTCGCCAGATCAGACAGGTGGGTTTTCTCCGGGTACTCCGGTTTCCTCCCACACGAATGACAACATTTACGCTTTCATCAGCACCAAGGAGAATGATTAATATAAGTTGGTAAAACCTGCTTCACAATCGTAAAATAAATAAAGTTTAATTAATTAGCTACCTCACTAAGCTATCTTAACAAGTTATCCCAAGCAATCACTGTTTATCCGTGATATAACTAATATGTCCTGGGTTCCTATGCGCGTAATAAGTTCACTACACGATATTCACCCTTTCGATACTCCCTAGTCCACCACCTCTATATCCTTAGGTGGCCTATCCAATGGCATTGTCCCCAAAAATAGCGATAACATGTCTCCTCGCACACTACCTTACAAGAACTCCAGCCCCTAGTCCACCACCTCTATATCCTTAGGTGGCCTATCCAATGGCATTGTCCCCAAAAATAGCGATAACATGTCTCCTTGCACACTACCCTACAAGAACTGCAGACCCTAGTCCACCACATCTATATCCTTAGGTGGCATATCCAATGGCATTGTCCCCAAAAATAGCGATAACATGTCTCCTCGCACACTGCCCTACACAACTCCAGCCCTTATCCTTCACCCCGAATAACCTCTTCAAAGTCAATTTATTGGAAAATACTATAGAGAACGTAGTCATGGGAATAGATAATATAGCCCAACACAATACATACTAATATAAATGAAGCTGTTACAATATGTATGTTTTATCTCCAGCTTATGGCGACAGTGGTATCGTTTTCACCGCCCTGGCAGCACAGATTGATGAAGACTACATGAATATTGTATCTGTTCCAAAGACACCAGGGGAAATAAACAACACTAATGCAGCGGAAGATTACCCGGGGTTTAATTTCGGTGTAAGTAATGTCGGAGTACTTCTTCTTCTTCTTCTTCTTCTTATCTTCTTCTTCTTATCTTCTTCTTATCGTCTTCTTCTTCTTATCTTCTTCTTCTTATCTTCTTCTTATCTTCTTCTTCTTATCTTCTTCTTATCGTCTTCTTCTTATCTTCCTCTTATCTTCTTCTTCTCTTCTTCTTCTTCTTCTTCTTATCTTCTTCTTCTTCTCTTCTTCTTCTTCTTCCTCTTATCTTCTTCTTCTCTTCTGCTTCTTCTTCTTCTTCTTCTTATCTTCTTCTTATCGTCTTCTTCTTATCTTCCTCTTCCTTCTTTCTCTTCTTCTTCTTCTATCTTCTTCTTCTCTTCTTCTTCTTCTTCTTCTTCTCTTCTTCTCTTCTTCTTCTTCTTATCGTCTTCTTCTTATCTTCCTCTTATCTTCTTTTTCTCTTCTTCTTCTTCTTATCTTCTTCTTCTTCTCTTCTTCTTCTGCTTCATAATAATAATAATAATAATAAAGACTTTATTTTACGAGGGAGCTTACATAACATAACACATGACTAATACTTCTTCTTTTTCTTCTTCTTCTTTTTCTGTCCCTTCATTAATCCACTCTGGGGCATCATCGTACAATTCGTGTATGATATGTGGTTGTTGTGAGGCGAGCATATTGACGGTGTTAGGAACATAAAGATGATGCACTCGCTCTACGGTACTACCAGCCGTCCCTTGAATGGGCAGCTTGTCGGGTTTCTCCCGAGGAAGGCTATGGAGTCGTTCACCTTCTTAGCTGTGGCGGCTGCGGAGTCCTTAACGATGACATAGGCCTATATTGTGCACAGCTGCTTATCAAACATTATATATTTCTTTAGACGGCCCCCGTCGTACAAATATGATTATAAGTTATATCAACATTATGCATTTCTTTAGACGGCCCGGTCCCTAATGTTCATAGATGATTATAATTGTAATCAAGCATTATATATGTTCGTTAGACGGCCCTTATCGTGTAGCCTGGGTTCAAGCATGCCGATGTTTCACGTTTTACTTCTGGCTAAATGACATTGATATTATCAGATTCTCTATACGGTTCAATTAATTGTCTCGGTGTTAAAATATATGTATATGACTAGCCAGACAAGATATATCAACGTCTGTTACCAAACTACCTATCGTGCACAGTTGATTATAACCAGTACTTGGTGCACCAACCTCCGTAAGAAACTGCCAACTTTTTCATATAAATGAGACACGGTCTGAGCGGGGCTCGAACCCGTGACCATCAGAGATGATAGGTTACAGTGGTATACAAGTCAGCGACCTTAACCACTCGACCACGCATGCACTAACCACCAGCCCATCGACGCTGTACATTCGAATCCCACTGGGGGAGTCAAATTATTTCCAAGTGAGGAAGCTATCCAGCTGGCATGCGCAATGTCGATGGTTTTAACAGGGTGTCCGTTCGTGCCGGAACTACTGCTGGGAAGGGCAGTCGGTGTGTTCCTCCACCAATAATAACTGGACATGCGCAATTTGACCTAAGCTGTTGCGACTTTAAGCATCCCCAAAACCAAATGAACAAATCTGCATCAACTATTATGTATTTCTCTCTAATACAATGAACACTGTACAATATTCGGCTTTACATGTCGTACACTGTATATGTTATAGTTTATATCAACTATTATGTATAGCTTCAGACTGTCCATATTATATCTTGCACTGTAGTTGCACACCTACTCTAATGTTTGACCTAGGTAGATAAGACATGCAGGCCTGATTTAAGAATAGAATATTCGTGGGCATGTCTATCTGTACACGTGGACAGGTCTGATATTCTGATTATGATGCACATACGTACTAGATATGTAAGTTAAATATTGACCTCGTTTCGGCGTTTTGACACGTACACGTGCGATGAAGCACCCCGAGCTTCGCACGTGCATGGATCTTTCTTTTTCAGAAACAACTCCTACTCGTACATATCCGTTACAAAATATAGTAGTATAATTATATCAAACATGATGTATTTTTTCAGATTGACCATAGCGTACACTATAGATTATAGTATGTATCAAATAGTATGTATTTCTTGAGACTGACCGTATCTTACACTGCATATTATAGTCTGTATCAAATGTTCGGCATATCTCCACACTGGCCGTATCTTACACTGTTTATTATATAGTATGTATCAAATAGTGTGTATGAATTGAGACTGGTCGTATCGTACACTGTAGATTATAGTCTTTATCAAATATTATGTATTTCTTGTGGTTGGCGGTATCTTACACTGTAGAGTATAGTCTGTATCAAATATTATGTATTTCTTGTGGTTGGCCGTATGTTACACTGTAGAGTATAGTCTGTATCAAATATTATGTATTTCTTGTGGTTGGCCGTATGTTACACTGTAGAGTATAGTCTGTATCAAATATTATGTATTTCTTGTGATTGGCCGTATGTTATATTGTAGAGTATAGTCTGTATCAAATATTATGTATTTCTTGTGGTTGGCGGTATCTTACACTGTAGAGTATAGTCTGTATCAAATATTATGTATTTCTTGTGATTGGCCGTATGTTATATTGCATATTATAGTATGTATCAAACAGTATGTATTTCTTGTGGTTGGCGGTATCTTACACTGTAGAGTATAGTCTGTATCAAATATTATGTATTTCTTGTGTTGGCCGTATGTTATATTGTATATTATAGTATGTATCAAATATTATGTATTTCTTGTGATTGGCCGTATGTTATATTGCATATTATAGTATGTATCAAATAGTATGTATTTCTTGTGGTTGGCGGTATCTTACACTGTAGAGTATAGTCTGTATCAAATATTATGTATTTCTTGTGATTGGCCGTATGTTATTTGCATATTATAGTATGTATCAAATATTATGTATTTCTTGTGGTTGGCGGTATCTTACACTGTAGAGTATAGTCTGTATCAAATATTATGTATTTCTTGTGGTTGGCCGTATGTTACACTGTAGAGTATAGTCTGTATCAAATATTATGTATTTCTTGTGATTGGCCGTATGTTATATTGTAGAGTATAGTCTGTATCAAATATTATGTATTTCTTGTGGTTGGCGGTATCTTACACTGTAGAGTATAGTCTGTATCAAATATTATGTATTTCTTGTGATTGGCCGTATGTTATATTGCATATTATAGTATGTATCAAATAGTATGTATTTCTTGTGGTTGGCGGTATCTTACACTGTAGAGTATAGTCTGTATCAAATATTATGTATTTCTTGTGGTTGGCGGTATCTTACACTGTAGAGTATAGTCTGTATCAAATATTATGTATTTCTTGTGATTGGCCGTATGTTATATTGCATATTATAGTATGTATCAAACAGTATGTATTTCTTGTGGTTGGCGGTATCTTACACTGTAGAGTATAGTCTGTATCAAATATTATGTATTTCTTGTGGTTGGCGGTATCTTACACTGTAGAGTATAGTCTGTATCAAATATTATGTATTTCTTGTGATTGGCCGTATGTTATATTGCATATTATAGTATGTATCAAATAGTATGTATTTCTTGTGGTTGGCGGTATCTTACACTGTAGAGTATAGTCTGTATCAAATATTATGTATTTCTTGTGATTGGCCGTATGTTATTTTGCATATTATAGTATGTATAAAATATTATGTATTTCTTGTGGTTGGCGGTATCTTATCTTACACTGTAGATTATAGTCTGTATCAAATATTATGTACTTCTTGTGATTGGCCGTATGTTATATTGCATATTATAGTATGTATCAAATAGTATGTATTTCTTGTGGTTGGCGGTATCTTACACTGTAGAGTATAGTCTGTATCAAATATTATGTATTTCTTGTGGTTGGCCGTATGTTACACTGTAGAGTATAGTCTGTATCAAATATTATGTATTTCTTGTGGTTGGCCGTATGTTACACTGTAGAGTATAGTCTGTATCAAATATTATGTATTTCTTGTGATTGGCCGTATGTTATATTGTAGAGTATAGTCTGTATCAAATATTATGTATTTCTTGTGGTTGGCGGTATCTTACACTGTAGAGTATAGTCTGTATCAAATATTATGTATTTCTTGTGATTGGCCGTATGTTATATTGCATATTATAGTATGTATCAAACAGTATGTATTCTTGTGGTTGGCGGTATCTTACACTGTAGAGTATAGTCTGTATCAATATTATGTATTTCTTGTGGTTGGCGGTATCTTACACTGTAGAGTATAGTATGTATCAAATAGTATGTATTTCTTGTGGTTGGCGGTATCTTACACTGTAGAGTATAGTCTGTATCAAATATTATGTATTTCTTGTGATTGGCCGTATGTTATATTGCATATTATAGTATGTATCAAATATTATGTATTTCCTGTGGTTGGCGGTATCTTATCTTACACTGTAGATTATAGTCTGTATCAAATATTATGTACTTCTTGTGATTGGCCGTATGCTATATTGCATATTATAGTATGTATCAAATAGTATGTATTTCTTGTGGTTGGCGGTATCTTACACTGTAGAGTATAGTCTGTATCAAATATTATGTATTTCTTGTGATTGGCCGTATGTTATATTGCATATTATAGTATGTATCAAATAGTATGTATTTCTTGTGGTTGGCGGTATCTTACACTGTAGATTATAGTCTGTATCAACTATTATGTATTTCTTGTGATTGGCCGTGTGCTATATTGCATATTATAGTATGTATCAAATATTATGTATTTCTTGTGATTGGCAGTGTGTTACACTGCATATTATAGTATGTATCAAATATTATGTATTTCTTGTGGTTGGCCTATCTTACAATGTAGATTATAGTGTGTATCGAATATTATGTATTTCTTGTGGTTGGCGGTATGTTGCACTGCATATTATAGTCTGTATCAAATAGTATGTATTTCTTGAGGATGGCGGTATGCTACACTGCATATTATAGTCTTTATCAAATATTATGTATTTCTTGTGGTTGGCGGTATGCTACACTGCATATTATAGTCTGTATCAAATATTATGTATTTCTTGTGGTTGGCGGTATGCTACACTGCATATTATAGTATGTATCAAATATTATGTATTTCTTGTGGTTGGCCTATCTTACAATGTAGATTATAGTGTGTATCGAATATTATGTATTTCTTGTGGTTGGCGGTATGTTACACTGCATATTATAGTATGTATCAAATATTATGTATGTATTGAGACTGGCCGTATCTAGCACTGTAGATTATAGTCTATATAAAATATTATGTATTTCTCCACACTTGCCGTATCTTACCCAGTAGATTATAGTCTGTATCCAATATTATGGTTTTTTCTCTCTAGTTTGTATTCAGGCGTCCGCTATCCTGTGCAGTAGACTATAGTATGAACCATGTCTACGTATATGACTATCGTCTACGCGGTCTATTATTGCTGGAGAATTACAACTCATCGGCTATAAAAGAAGAAATAACTGTCACACGACAGCATTATGGAATATCACAGGAATATGCGAAGGTAAGCAGTGATTGATGACGTCAGCATCTACGTAATCATTCAGTCGTTATAATGTGATTCTCATATATGATATATTCGGTCATGTTTACTGAGAGAGGGCAACATTATGCCATGCGCTACATGTCAGCCCACCATACTACGCCCTGTTTCATTACAAATCGATGCTAATACATTCACTCCATATCGTATTAATATGTGGTAGTATATCAGAGTCAATGAATAATAGACGACAAATGGAAACGTTTTTTTTATCTATGAATAAAATGTACTGTATTTTCATATTGCACATGGTCCTTTCTGGTCGACTAATTCCACGAATAAATACTTGATATGAAAAGCACACATATGTATGCGTCTTCCTAATTATTTCGTATATTTCAGGTAGCAGTGGACTGGATCTCCCACAATGTGTATTGGACAGATCCGCTCATGAACTGGATTGCCATGCAACCAGGTGGCCCCATTAACGATCCCAGTCGGTACAAGGTCATAGTTCACAAACATCTTAAACTACCAAGGGGTCTTGCAATAGACCCTATTGCTGGGTACGTACCCACAAGTCACAATATATACTATGTACTTTTAAGTGTGTGTAATCGGTTTGTTCCCATTCTAAAGCCATGGTTACTTTTGAAAATAGCACCTGTACATTTTGTTGTTGTTTGTTTTTGTTGTTTTTTTTTTTAACATTAATTATTTTACGAGTGCGAAGCAAGTTTTAACAACTTATATTAATCACTCTCGTTGGCGCGGATGGAAGCGTAAATGTGGTCATTCGTGTGGGAGGAAATCGGAGTACACGGAGAAAACCAACCTGTCCGATCTGGCAACCACCGTACCATCTCACATACCTCCCGGTCCGAGGATCGAACCCGGGTTGCATTGGTGATAAGCGAGCGCGCTAACAACTTCGCTGATCGGACAACTCTGTACATTGCTACAAATCAGATATGCGTAGATCAATTTAAGAATATACAAAAAGTAAAAATGACACGAATGCAACAACTATTTTAATGAAAGCAACACAGACATGCAATTCAAAATAAAATTGTTTGATAACACTGAGCTAAACCATTGAGTGCTGTTTTCCATAACCTCTTCATGTCCTTTCTGAGATTCCTGACAACATTCATCAGGGATATTGAAGTTATTGAATACTTATAGGTCTTTATTCTTATACAAGTTTAATTTAGCTCGATTGCGAAACAAGTTCCTACAACTTATATTAATCACGCTCGAGACCTCATTCCTGATGGAATTCATCGCCACAAGGGAGAAGAGGCAACGTGGAAATTTAAACGCCTTGCCTAAGGGCACAATCGTAACGGCTCCAGCGGGGGCTCGAACTCCTGATCTTTCGCACCTGAAGCGAACGCGCATCCACTGCGCTATCACGACTTCCACGCCATATATCTTTATAAGTGTTTGTGTCATTTATCGACCTCGTCTTCAGGTAGGTTCGCAAATAGACAAAACACTGGAGGAAGAAATAATTAATTGATATGCATTTATACAGCTACCACAATAATGCAATCTCAAACATTCGGATGTCAGTCATGGTGTAACACAAACTATTTTCCCATATGGTTTGTATGGTTTGTGTTGGTTTATATTGTCCTAACTTAATAGGGTGGTTCTATTTTCAGCTACTTATTTTGGTCGGACTACAGTGAAACCCCTATCATTGAGCGTTCAACTTTAACTGGAGGTGAAAGGACAAAACTTGTGTTTACCAAACTCTCAAGCCCGGACGCTATAGTTGTCGATCCATCCCAGAAGAGGATATACTGGGCTGATTTGTAAGTGTCATTTTGTCCGCTCGTTCGCTCTCTCTCTCTCTCTCTCTCTCTCTCTCTCTCTCTCACTCTTTCTCGATATCTCGCTCCTCTCTCTCTCTCTCTCTCGCTCTCTCTCGCTCTCTCTCGCTCTCTCTCTCTCGCTCTCTCTTCTCGCTCTCTCGCTATTTCGCTCTCTCACTCTCTCGTAATTTCGCCCCCACGCTCTTTCTCGCTCTCTCTTCTCGCTCTCTCTTTCTCGCTCTCTCTTTCTCGCTCTCTCTTTCTCGCTCTCTCTCTCGCTCTCTCTTTGCTCTTCGCTCGCTCTCTCTCTCTCGCCTTCGCTCTTTCGCTCTCTCGCTATTTCGCCCCCAATGCTCTCGCTCTCTCATTCTCGCTCTCTCTCTCTCTCTCGCTCTCTCTCACTCTCTCCCACTCTCTCTCGCTCTCTCTCTCTCGCCCTATCGCTCTCTCTCTCGCTCTCTCTCTCCCATAATAATGTATTCAGTATTGTGTTTACGCATGTTTCAGCATGTTCCATCTAACGAATGTCCATATATCCTTCACAAACTATGTAGATCATGTTCTTGTGTCATCGCTATACTTGTTACGTTTGCATAGCTCAATGTAACCATATTATCACAATCGACACAATGTTCAACAATAATGCTGATGATGGTTATTGGTGGGTATGTATTAATTATCTGTAGAAAAGTTCTAAATGCCTGTATTTAATTTCAGACAATTCATAGACTCTGTCACGTACGACGGCACTGAACGTATGCACATAGTCCGTGACAATAACGTACGTTTCTTCGACGTGGCTTTATTTCGGGTATGTTAAATCTGTAATTGCTTTGACATTCATACAATATATATAATGCAAAATAAATTCATAATATTATAGTGAATAATGACTAACCCATAGTTCTACTATTTAAATCTGAATGTGGGTGTCTTTGGCTCGCTCTATCCACACGAAATGCATCAAGTCATGGCTGCTACATGTCCATCTATATAAACTATTCAATACGCACACTACAGTTTAACCTGGTTCTCTCCATTCTCAAATTCAAGAAAACATAATTAACTTATCTACGAAGTAGATAAGACATACATGTTTGTATATATGTGTGTTTGGGTTCTTTTTTTATATACAAATTTATTTTTAGCTCGATTGCCAAACAAGTTCTTATAACTTATATTAATCACTCTCGAGACCTCATTCCTAGTGGAATCCATCGCCACGAGTGAGAGAGAAGAGGCAATGTGGAATTTAAATGCCTTGCCTAAGGGCACAATCGTAACGTCTCGAGTGGGGCTCGAACTCCGGACCGTTCGCACCTGACGCGAACGCGCATCCACTGCGTTATCACGACTTCCATTTTGAGTTCTTATTTCGCTGTGTACATTTGTTTTGTTTCCCATTGCAAATGAACCCCATAGTTACCACATTTTATAAATCAGATTTTCTTTCATACAATGTGTATATATGTTCATCACGCATATAAGGCATATAACATGCTTGCAAGTTTCCCCTCGAGTGAAGGTGACCCCACTCCAACACAGCATTGAAGCAAGCGACACCTAATTCAACATGTTGCCATACAACCAAACAATGATACAACACACTGTATCACAACGAAACTATGATACAACAATGACTAACGAAATGTTGACGCAGAAGAGCGAACATAAATCGGGATTTTCAAATAACATAACATAATTATATAACATAATGTTTATATTCTATAAAATAGCATAAGCACATGTATAGCCACAAATGATGAAATTTTGACAAATAGTGAAATACATGATACAGTTTTCTGAGAAGTTTGAATATATCAGTGACACGTGGAATATAATTATTGCATTTTTCGTGTATATATGTATTACCTAGATGTTTTCTTAATCGATCTAAATAATACATCATTCATAATTTTAGGATGTTCTCATAACAACTGATCTGTATAATTATGTGTCCGGAAGACAGCCCTTTCACGCACGATTCTACGATAAAACAACTGGCAAAGAGCTGACAGACAAACGCATAACCGTTTCTAGAGAGGTATTCTTCGGTGTGTGCATGTATCACGGTGAAACACAGCCAGCAAACCCACAACAAGGTAGATCTATTTGTTTTACAACTATTGCGAAGCAACTTTAAACAACTTGCAGGGCGTTCACTAGACTTTGAAAGTCAAGAATCAATGACCCTTGAGGTAAATAACTCAAGAGTCAAACTGGATATTTCAAGAGTCAAACTGAGGTTTTCAATAGTCAATATGTACTTTCCGTACAGATAACTTTTTCCCGACCATGTAATAACCTCTGGACCAAGGTGTGTCTTGGGTGCAACCAGTAATGTTGTTATCATAATTAAAGAAAATATTGTCTAGTTTGCTGAGCTTTGCATCTGGGTTTAGAACCTTACAAGTATTGCAGTTTCATGTTACTTTGTGGCGTCCGTAGTCCAGTGGTACATGTAGAGCATTGTATTTGGAATATAACGGTCCGGGTTTGATACTCGTTCAGACCACGTATGTAGTGTCATTGAGCAAGGCACCTCACACAAGTTGCTTAGTACTGGTTAACCACTCAAGTCAACTAATCCTGCCCAGGAAAGCATGTCTAGGTCCCCGCAAGTGTTTTATATATTATTAATTATATTAATCACTCTCGGTGGCACGGATGAAAGCGTAAATGTGGTCATTCGTGTTGGAGGAAACCAGAGTACCCGAAGACAAACCCACCTCTCCGATCTGGCAACCACCGTACCATCTCACATATTTCCCGGTCCGAGGATCTAACCCGGGTTGCATTGGTGAGAAGCGAGCACGCTAACCACTGCGCTAATCGGACATCCGGTAGATGTAATCAAGGCTTCTACGTTCTATATATCGATTATTAAATCGCAATTGTGCCCACAGACGTAATATATATCCCGAAATTCATATTAGTCCTTTTAGTTGGAAACCTTTTATTTGTTTCTATGGTTCCCAAGCCAGATGTTGTAATATGCTAATGTGATGTTATCAAAATCATGCACGGTAACAATATTTTACAGATACACATTGAATATAATATAGGATATCTGTCGATATATAGAACTTTACTAATTATAATAGTCAATCAATGTGAATACACCAATCTTGGACAACTCTTGGTCAATGCGAGACATTACTGGTTTTTCTATTACCTCCCTTGATAGATAAAGTCAGATTTATCCCTAAATGTATATGTTTACTATTGTCGTCTAAACAGATATTGCGTTAGGATAAGTGTAATTTTATAAAAATCGTTTTAATTATTTGAACTAATTTTTACAGTAAGGTATCTATTTGACATGCTAAAGGATATCTGTCGAGATTTAATAATTTCATAATTATAAGATGAGAAAGTGGATGCAAATACTAACATGTTGTGCAAAGGAAACAACGATAAAAACAGAGGAAACTACTTATGATGGCCTATATATATTTAAGGAACATTCAGGGCCATTAGCTGACCGATGTCTCTCATTAGAACATATACTTTACTTATGAGAACAACTGTACCGTCTCCCTGGCCTAGTGGTTAAGGCGTCCGCCTACGGAACTGGGGGTCGAAGGTTCGAATCTCGTCAGGGGTTCGTTCTGATATAGCCGGTTGGTGAGCCGCCACGCCAGCTAGTTAAATAATGGTTGCCGATTGTCTCGGGATTCTGGAAGTACTGATGTTCATAAAAAGAGGTGTCTCATAAGTCAGAAATGGCTGGCCCTTTAAATAGGGGTGACACTATAAAATACAAACACTTTACTTTGTATATGGCAATTCACAGTTTCATACTTTCTCGGTTGGGATGATTTTTAAAGCGACACTACATCGGTGAAAACGCAAATGTCTGTAACATGCAATATACATATATATATGGTAATATTCTTATCCAAATATTTGCCTCAACAGTCCTATAACTACTATCTACGTATATCTTCACTCATTATAACACTTAAAGCGACACTACATCGGTAAAAACGCAAATGTCTGCAGAATGCAATTTGCAATATGCAATATGGTATAATTGTTTTCCAAATATTTGCCTCAAAACCTGAGTATTTCAACAAATAAACAAACGTCGTATACGCGGTTTGTTGACATAACAAACTAATGTAAATAGGGTCGACATTCATGCGTTTATCCTGAATAACACCGTTATAACACAGATTTACCGTGATATCTCACATGTGTGCCTATGTATATTTATTTGTAGACTAATCTTAGTTAAATTATCTCTAATCGAAAGTATTGCGTGTTTAATATTGACTCCACTGACGAACAAACAAACATCAACTCAGGAGCGGATGACCGTTATATGAAATCCTACTTTCATGTTGTATACCAGAAAAACACTGTTTATTGATTCAATGTTAGTGTTCAACTGTATTCAGAGGAATGTGTAGTAGCGATGCATTTCTGCATGAAAAAATTAGTATAAAATGTAGAATTGTTTCTGAAACGAGAGAGAGAGGGCTAACTGCCATGGCTCTCGAATATAATATATAAATACATTGTTGAAGATAAATATTCCGTAACCTAGCAATAACAACTAAAGTCGGTTTTGCAACCAACATAGAGCCAGATCAGACGGCAAATAACATGCCGTCTGATCAAGCTCTATGCTGTTTGGTATTCAGATCTAATCCAAATGTCCTCCTTATACTGTATAGAATGCTAGTTCGTTCCAAACTCGATTATGGATCACGTGTCTGAATAGCAAACAAAATAGATCCTCATCAGACGCGGCGTTACTCCGCGGCTGATCAGAATATACGTTGTTTGCAGTCCGTCTAATTTATTCGGCTGGGTAATGGCAATAAGTGTAATAAGTACAGTAACCTGTCGGTGTGTTATATAAATTGGACAATCGTACAACGAAACTTAGTATCGAGTTTATTGGCCCATGTAACATAGGACATCACAGTATGGCACGATCATCCAAACGTTCGTTTTGGTCATCGAGACAAAAGTGGCATTTAGCAACCCCACACGGACTACGCAACACAACACACACTCCAAATCAATAGTATAGTAAATATAATACTTATCGATTCAGTGTGTTATTCTGTGTACAATCCTCCCCTTATCTAGATCGCTGCAAGACAGCCGGGTGTCAAGACATGTGTGTGAATGAATTTACGAAAGCAACGTGTATGTGCCGAGAGGGATATATGATGAATGCAGACGGAACATCTTGCACAGGTATTTCACATGACCATGCCGTGGATGTTAGCTGAACGTTGTTATTTAATTACTGCTTAAGGCGCATCAGAGCAGTATCTACCACACATTCCTGTTCACATCTGTCAGTCTGTTCCTTTGTTAATAGCATAACCAACATACCACAACATTAATGGGACAATTTTAATTGGGAGTGTTTTACGTTTGCTTATCGTCGCTACCGGTTGCCCATATGAGCGACGCCTCCTGAAGAGATTAGTCATTTTAGATTTCGGAGGATAGTGCACGATACAGACAGAGACCCATTCCAGAGTCTCCTCTGGTTCTTTTACGTGCACGGTATAAAGCACCGACACGAGACCTCGGTTTAACGTCCCATCTGATAGACTGTTAATTGTATTAGTGTCAGACGGGGGATCGAACATGCGATCCCTGAATTACCAGTCCAGCGTGTTACCACTGGACTACAGATCCGTCTGTAATGGGGAGGTTTCTAGCTATGCATTATAAGTACCAGTCTTGCCATCAGTTATACAGTCCGACCCCGTGGACTAGTGGTTACGGTCGCTGACTTGTATACCACTGTAAAGTATCACTACTGTAAGCTACCATTGCTGATCGCCACGAGTTCGAGCCCCGTTCAGACCGTGTTTTTTATGTGAAAAAGTTGGCAGTTTCTTACTGATGCATCAAGTACTGGCTAACCGCTAGAGCCAACCCGAATGTGGTTAGGTAAATTTCGTCGCTCGTATGGCCAACCGATAGCGACGTTATCCAACTTGTTACCCAACCCATTTTGTTGTTATTCACTTTGTCTTCATTTGTAGAATACCATATCTCTTGATGCAAACCAAATGCAATAGTATTAAGTTCAAGACTGGAACACATCAGTAAGCACAATGTGGAAAGTTGATTATTATTGTAAATTTAAGCTGACATTCTGTTATGAAGATTATATCAAATTTCTAGTGATGGTTTACGTCAATGTTTTACATGTTTAAGATTAACGTCCTGTAAATTAGAAATTGAATTTGGAAGATTTAATGGTATTGATATAAACAATAGATTATGTAAATTATGCAATCAAAATGTAATTGAATCAGAATACCATTTTATATTATGTTGTGAAAAATACAGAGATATAATAAGATTGAAATATTTAGACTACATAGCATGGCCATCAATAAATATATTTATATCTATCATGTCATGCAAAAATAAAAAATATTTGATAAATGTTTGTAAGTACATCAAAGAATCTATGTCATTACATAGTAATACCCTGTCAATTAATACTGTTTCTTAAATGTATTGTATTTGTTTATATATGTATATCTGTAACAAGGTGTGTGATGTCTTTGCCATATTTATATCATTGTAAATGGACAAAGGCAATATAGTTGCTGATTATGCCAATAAATTTGAAACTTGAACCTTTATTAATCTACTTATACAGATACAATAATCTTACTTCATAAAATTAGTGATGAATAAAAGTTTAAACGTTATTTATTTTACAACGATTGCGAAGCAAGTTTTAACAACTTATATTAATCACTCTCGTTGGCGCGGATGAAAGCGTAAATGTGGTCATTCGTATGGGAGGAAACCGGAGTATCCGGAGAAAACCCACCTGTCCGATATGGCAACCACCGTACCATCTCACATACTTCCCGGTCAGAGGATCGAACCCGGGCTGCATTGGTGAGAAACGAGCACGCTAACCGTATATATGTATGTATATGTATGTTGGTGTTGTATATGTGTATATGTATAAATATACTCCGATAAAATATTATAAAGCATATATGTGTAAAAAGTACTATGCACTATGCACTTTAATCTGTTCATTTTGTTGTGAATTGACTGTTTATTAGGTACATGTATCTCATCATATGGTAGAATAAAATCTATCTATCTATCTACTTACCGTTTCACGCAAAACTGCAGAATATTCGTTTCTTCCCCTCCAGTAATGGAAAACCGTTTCTCGTCAATGTTGTTTTAGAGCTAGGTGGACAACACCATAGAGCTGTGGTGATCAGCACGGGTATGAATCTCTGTTTGCTCGATATCAGAATCCTAAGTGACCAGCACGACTACACACCAGTTTGCTTCTACAACGGAACCGGAAATGACACCATACAGTTTTTCGATATTAATATGAATACGCGGGAGGTGTATTTTGCTGTAAGCAACACAATAAATAGGTAGGTCAAATTAATATTAAATGGTGTTAAACAAATATCAAGTAAATATATCTGTCTGTATCAAGAAACTGTTATGTATGTACATGTATTGCAATAAGCATCAACTGATTAAGAGAGGCACTTTGTTTTTAGCAATATCCCAATGAGCGTTTCACTAATTCAGACTGAAGCCAAATGCAGTAAAAGAGACACTAGTTTTTAGCAATATCCCAATGAGCGTTTCACTAATTCAGACTGAAGCCAAATGCAGTAAAAGAGACACTTGTTTTTAGCAATATCCCAATGAGCGTTTCACTAATTCAGACCGGAAGCCAAATGCAGTAAAAGAGGAACTTTGTTTTTAGCAATATCCCAATGAGCGTTTCACTAATTCAGACTGAAGCCAAATGCAGTAAAAGAGGCACTTTGTTTTTAGCAATATCCCAATGAGCGTTTCACTAATTCAGACTGAAGCCAAATGCAGTAAAAGAGACACTTGTTTTTAGCAATATCCCAATGAGCGTTTCACTAATTCAGACCGGAAGCCAAATGCAGTAAAAGAGGCACTTTGTTTTTAGCAATATCCCAATGAGCGTTTCACTAATTCAGACTGAAGCCAAATGCAGTAAAAGAGACACTTGTTTTTAGCAATATCCCAATGAGCGTTTCACTAATTCAGACCGGAAGCCAAATGCAGTAAAAGAGGCACTTTGTTTTTAGCAATATCCCAATGAGCGTTTCACTAATTCAGACCGGAAGCCAAATGCAGTAAAAGAGGCACTTTGTTTTTAGCAATATCCCAATGAGCGTTTCACTAATTCAGACCGGAAGCCAAATGCAGTAAAAGAGGCACTTTGTTTTTAGCAATATCCCAATGAGCGTTTCACTAATTCAGACTGAAGCCAAATGCAGTAAAAGAGGCACTTTGTTTTTAGCAATATCCCAATGAGCGTTTCACTAATTCAGACCGGAAGCCAAATGCAGTAAAAGAGGAACTTTGTTTTTAGCAATATCCCAATGAGCGTTTCACTAATTCAGACCGGAAGCCAAATGCAGTAAAAGAGGCACTTTGTTTTTAGCAATATCCCAATGAGCGTTTCACTAATTCAAGACTCAGTTCTCAACACGACGAGCATAATTCCAACCCAACTCTATTACTTGTAGAATATAGCCACTGTGTGATGGTCGTTCGTTTACTCCTTTCTCTAGCTGGTGATGTTCATCCAAACCCTGGACCATGTCAAAAACTTAATTGTTGTATTTCCTTAATGCATCAGAATATTAGGAGTATCCGAAACAAATTAGATTACATTAAAGATACATTCCTTGATTTCGATATTATAACTTTTACCGAAACACATTTATCACATGACATTTCTGATCAATACCTAAAACTCGATGGTCTCGATAATATGTTTCGCAAAGATGTATCGTCGCATTCAGGAGGTATCATCACTTATTGTAGATCCGGTTTACAGCCGATGAGATTACATGATCTAGAAATTAATATGCCTGAATCGCTATGCATTCAAATAAAAGATCATAATAAAACCTTCGTCATAGCAACTATATATAGACCACCAAATTCGCCAACAATATTTTGGCAAAGATGTGATATACTCATTGAACAGGCCTCCGAAATATCAAGTAACATCATTTTAGTTGGTGACATTAACGAAGACCAGTTAAATGCAACAAATAATACATTACGTGATATACTAATACTTAATAACATGACAAATTTAATTAAGGAACCCACACGTATAACTCATAACACAAATACCCTAATTGACGTAATAGCTCTCACCAATTCTGTCACTTCATTAAATTCTGGTATTCATCGAATACCTCCTCATATTAGCGACCATTTTGGTACATATGTCTATGTTAAAAGTAGTTTCCAGTCTAACATGAGCTATACTCGTCGCCTTTGGAATTACAAACAAGCCGATTTTACGAAACTAAATAACTTAATAAATTCATCAGACTGGTCACCTCTGAGCAGTGCATCCATTGATGCAGCCACCACACTCTTTGAACATACATTTTTAGAACTAGCAAAGGTATGTATTCCAACTAAATTAGTACATATCCGACCTAACGATAAACCCTGGTATAATTCACTTATCCGTAAGACATCTCGTCAACGCGATCGTTCAAAGCAAACTGCAACTCAATCCGGAAACATTTCTGACTGGCAAAAATACAAATCATTAAGGAATCGAGTAAATAATATGAAAAAACATCTGCGAGAACATTTTTATAATACTCTCGAACTCTCCATGAACGACCTAAGTTATTCAAACCCTAGACAATATTGGAAATTAGTTAAAATGCTTGTCAAAGAAAATTCATGTAGCAATGAACAAATCCCACCTCTCAATAGTGAACACCATGATATTGCGGTTTCTGACGTAGATAAAGCTAAGCTCCTAAATGATTATTTTGTTTCCATATCAACGGTAGATGACTCTAACGCAAATCTTCCAGAATTTAATCAAGAAAGAAATTCAGATATTTCCCATATTACTATCACTGAGCAAGATGTTATTGACGTCTTAAATAAGTTATCAGTAAATAAAGCAAGTGGTCCCGACGACATCAGTCATAAAATGCTAAAAGGTTGCTCTAAAACTATATCTAAACCGCTGTGTATTTTATTCAACAGATCAATTATCTTAAATTGTTATCCGACTCAATGGAAATTAGCAAACGTTATGCCACTCTTCAAAAAAGGAGATAAATCTCTACCTTCTAACTACAGACCAATATCGTTAATAAGCTGTGTCGGAAAAGTAATGGAACGAATCGTGTTTAAATATATATATAATCACCTAAATTCCAATGATCTTATTTATAAGAATCAATCAGGTTTCCTTCCAGGTCATTCCACTGTGTATCAACTTATCGATATATATAATCAAATATGTAAAGCTGTTGATGAAAAAAAGGCAACATGTATGGTATTCTGTGACATCTCTAAAGCTTTTGACAGAGTTTGGCATAAAGGTCTTTTATTCAAATTAAGACAACTTGGAGTTTCAGTTAATGTACTTAACTGGATCGCAGACTATCTCCACAATCGTTCGCAACGAGTATTTGTTGGCCAATCGTTTTCAAATACGAAACTGATCACCGCAGGCGTACCCCAAGGTTCAGTTCTAGGCCCTCTTTTATTTCTTGTTTATGTTAATGACATAGCCGATTCTCTCATAGGTACCACACGACTATTTGCTGATGATAGTACTCTTGCAGTATCTGCTTCGGATTCTGATGTCATGGAAACGGTTTTAAATTCTGATTTAGATTTACTATCTAAGTGGGCAAATTTAATCCAGCCAAAACTGAAGTCATGTTCTTCTCATTCCGAAATATAGCACTTCCATCCCTATTTTTTGATAACGTTGCGCTAAACTTTGTTGATGATCATAAACATTTAGGTGTCACATTAACTCACGATGGATCATGGCATACGCATATAAACAATATTACTACCTCAGCTTCAAGAGTACTTGGCTCGATGAGAATGCTAAAATTTAAACTTAAACGTACTACGTTAAACACCATCTACATATCTTACCTTAGACCATTACTTGAATATGCATCAATAGTATGGGACAGTTGCACTCAATATGAAAAGGATACTTTAGAGAAACTCCAATACGAAGCTGCTCGCCTTGTCACAGGTTTGACTCGTTCTGTCTCAATACAATATCTACTCAAAGAAATAGGCTGGGTTTCACTTGCAGATCGTAGATCTATTCAGAAACTAATACTCATGTATAAAGGAAAAAACGGAACTCTTCCAAGCTATCTACATGCTATTTTCCCGCCTACTATAGGAGATTCCAATGACTATCCACTGCGATCCTACTCTAACTATGTTACTTTGCCGAGGCGCACTGAAACATACTCCAGATCGGTTATACCAAATTCAATAAAACTATGGAATGATCTCGATATATCAACAAGAAATGCAAATACCCTCCAATCATTTAAGGATAAACTGAAAAATAAGTTCAAATATCCAGCAGTTCCTTCTTATTATTTAACTGGGGATAGACACTGTACTGTTATGCAAACTCGTATTAGAAACCGCTGCAGTAATTTGAACAACGACCTCTTCTTCAACCATTTGCGTGATTCTCCCGATTGTTCATGTACTCATGGCATTGAGGACGCAGAACATTTCTTCTTCAGATGTAACCTTTATAGGAACGAACGACATTCACTATTTATCAATACACGCACATTCCATCCACTTAGTTCACATAAATTACTTCATGGCATTGAGACCTTATCTGATCAGGAGAATACCACTTTATTTGGAGAAGTACAAACATACATAAAAAATACTGGTCGGTTTGTGTAGCATTGTCACCCATTACTAATACTACATCACTATGATGGTGCTATTTGGGTCTCGGGTTCGGGTCATGGCGTGATGGGGTGGAACGGCGGGTGGAATCGTGGGCTGCGTGTATTTATCTAACATTGCTTTAGTTTAATATTTATACCATTTTGTATGGGTTTTTTGTTGTTTTTCCTTTTCTTGTCATAATCCGTCACTTTGTTTAATTATACATTAATGTGACGTTCTGGTGCGGGCCGTTTTCTAATGTTGTTAAAACTTGTGGCCCAAACCATTTGTATTATCAGGCTATATTGTTATACCTATGTTTTGTATATTATATCTTGATCAATGCAATAAAATATGAAACTAAACTAATTCAGACCGGAAGCCAAATGCAGTAAAAGAGGAACTTTGTTTTTAGCAATATCCCAATGAGCGTTTCACTAATGCAGACCGGAAGCCAAATGCAGTAAAAGAGGCACTTTGTTTTTAGCAATATCCCAATGAGCGTTTCACTAATTCAGACCGGAAGCCAAATGCAGTAAAAGAGGCACTTTGTTTTTAGCAATATCCCAATGAGCGTTTCACTAATTCAGACTGAAGCCAAATGCAGTAAAAGAGGCACTTTGTTTTTAGCAATATCCCAATGAGCGTTTCACTAATTCAGACTGGAGCCAAATGCAGTAAAAGAAGCACTTTGTTTTTAGCAATATCCCAATGAGCGTTTCACTAATTCAGACTGGAAGCCAAATGCAGTAAATATGATCTCGGAGACGACTCGTATCATATGATACTATTGACCGTTGACCTATGTGATGTGCGCATTGAGTAGTCACGTGACGTATGATAATGTATTAGTATAGTGTGTGTTATACGTTTATTTATCGTCGCTACCGGTTGCCCATATGAGCGACACCCCCTGAAGAGATTAGTCATTTTAGATTTTTAGAGGATAGTGCAATGATACAGACAGCGACCCATTCCAATGTCTCCTCTGGTTCTTTTACGTGCACGGTGTACAGCACCGACACGAGACCTCGGTTCAAAGTCCCATCTGAAAAACTGTTAATTGTATTAGGGTCAGACGTGGGATCGAACCTGCGATCCCTGGATTACCAGTCCAACGTGTTACCACTGGACTACAGATTCGTCTGTAATAATGTATAAGATATATTTCAGAGTTTATATCGATAAAGGAACGGACGGACACTATTCCGATAGGCAGATAATCAACGAACAAAGTGTTGATATAATAGGTAAGATATGCGTCTAGAATAATTATATAAGCCCTAGCAATATATTTTAGTGATGCATTTCATATACTTATATATGAGTGCAACATTATATGATAACTATAACTGTTTACTACCCACACTAATCAGTTGCATATCAAATGAGGCTTGACAATTATTTCTAAGAAACTTTGAAACACAGATGGTCATTTTTGATGATGATTGAGCTTATTTACCCTCGCCTCCGGCGAACCATGTGGGCGAGGGTCCTTTTTCAATGATAGTAGATCTATGTATATCGATGCTTAGCCTGGGTTCCAGTCTGTCGATTTTTCACTAAATTAAATTTATTTCTAGCAGATTGACATTATCAGAAACTCAATACGGCTCAATTAATGGTATCGGTGTTAAAAATATATGGCTATGACTGACCATGTTTAGCTAGCTAACTTATAAATTTGCAGTGGAGATATACTATTCTACACTGAACCATAGTCATGCAAAGGTTTATCATTGTTATATATGTATATATATATGTTAGTAATATTATGAGCTTCATGTATTGTATTGATTGTAATACCTCAGTTATTCATGTACAGTCAAACCTGTCTTAAGCAGCCAGCCAATGGAATCACAGAAAGTGGCTGCTTAGCACAGGTGGCTGCTTAATAGAGGTAAAATGTATAATAAAACAACATATTGGGAATCTGGATACTGGCTGCTGAATACATGTTGGCTGCTTAATAGAGGTGACCACTAACACAGGTTTGACTGTATGTCATGAAATGAGAGAATAAAAGATAGTTTACTTGCCTTGACTTGACCAGGCAAAATATATCAACGCCTGTTCCCAGGCTAGTCGATGCTGCTAAGTGAAGTGTATGGCGGAGATATTGATTCACTGAAACGGGATTAAATAGCGTGAATAACTATTATAATACACACTATTCCTTTATTCTAATTTAGCAATCATTTCCATCACTCAAAGTTTGTTAAAAGTTTATTAATGGAAACCTGAATATCAATATTGATTGATATTTAAAATCGATACTGCTAATACTGTTGTATTTATTGAGATATCTCTGTGAGTTGGGGTTTCGGGGAGAGGCAGTCAGGCAACTTGTTAGGGCAGCAATTAAAAACAGTGTTCACTTCTTCTTGGTCATTTTTAATATTCTATTAAACGCATCCCGTCATTTTCTTATTCAATTTAAGCAATAGTTGTCAAAACGAGTAGCCGGAAGTGGTTGTGCGGTTGTGTATTGTAGTACAATGACATTTTCCCCGACAGGGCAGTTAAAATGAATAATAAAAGTTCAAAACAAATATTATGTTAGCCAAAATCATTGGAAATCATAAAAGAAAAAGAAGAGTTGTGGTTATTAGTTTAAGATAGGATTTTATTTCCTCGAGTGTTCATCGAACTTTGTATTTCCACGCATGCCGTTCATATATTGTGTGTTTTACGTTTATTTATCGTCGCTACCGGTTGCCTGCCATATGAGCGACGCCTCCTGAAGAGATTAGTCATTTTAGATTTTTGGAAGTGCAATGATACAGACAGATACCCATTCCAGAATCTCCTCTGGTTCTTTTACGTGTACGGTGTACAGTACCGACACGAGACTTCGGTTTAAAGTTCCACCTGAAAGACTGTTAATTGTATTAGGGCAGCCGGGGGATCGAACCTGCGATCCCTGGATTACCAGCCCAGCGTGTTACCACTGGGCTACAGATCCGTCTGTTATCCTCTATATCATTTCAGGAATGTCGTATGACTATGCCCGTGAAAGACTATATTTCGCTGTTGGGTCGGAACCGCAGGAAATCTGGTTTATAGATATAAAGACGAACACTCCGGCTAAACAACATGTTGTATACAGCGGAAATCTCAGGAGTCTAACTGTAGTACCATCACAAAAGTAGGTACATCTTACATTGACAAAGGTGCATTATTTTACAGGAAGTAATTATGTATAGAATATAAGCCGAAAACGATCCAATATGTAACATATTGGACTGTGTGAGTCACGTCGCACCGAAGACAGTACCAATATTTTACATATTAGATCCGTTTGAGGCTATATCTTGTGTGTGTTTTACGTTTATTTATCGTCGCTACCGGTTGCCCATATGAGCGACGCCTCCTGAAGAGATTAGTCATTTTAGATTTTGGAGAATAGTGCAATGATACAGACAGAAACCCATTCCATAGTCTCCTCTGGTTCTTTTACGTGCACGGTGTAAAGCACCGACACGAGACCTCGGTTTAACGTCCTATCTGAAAGACTGTTAATTTTATTAGGGGTCAGACGGGGGATCGAACCTGCGATCCCTGGATTACCAGTCCATCGTTTTCCCACTGGGCTACAGATCCGTCTGTAGGCTATATCGTACTTAAAACACACACTTATATAACAAAATCCTACTAATTATAATTGTTAATTTTGTACATTTACGCGTAGGATTGAATATAATAATCTGGCCTTTTGACAGCAGTCCAGTATTAATAATAATGGACTGCAAGTATAAAGGTATGACGTCACGGCAGTGTTTTAAATATATATATTGTAATTTAGGAGAGGAGAAATGTCAATGTCGAACGCGATTCGAACGTCTGACCTCTGGTATAGCTTAAACAATATTTTATTTCAATATATGTACATACATTTTGTCTTTTATAATATACCTCATAGAAGCACCTCTTGACGCCATTACCAATACGACATACATTGACAATGTAATAGCCAAATCAATGTTCATAATAAACCCTTTCCCTCATAGAAGCACCTCTTGACGCCATTACCAATACGACATACATTGACAATGTAATAGCCAAATCAATGTTCATAATAAAGGCCAGAATCCCATGTAGTTCCAGTAATATCTATGGAGGTGGGATAGATATGGCGACTACTTATCCATTGCATGATAGCTAAATGGTTGTCGTTTGTATGAAGATATAATAGTATATTAACCTAAATCTCTATGAAGGAAAGGGTTAACAGGATTGAGGAGAAAGGATAGACTACTTAATATGTAGATCCCTCTGGTTCATTATTGAACTACTGCAACATAGCAACGTGTGTGCAAACGACCATATACATATACAGCCTACATCCGCTATGTCAAAGTCGGTTATTGGTGTAGGAATACCCCGGTCTACACCCGCTATGTCAAAGTCGGTTATTATTGGTGTAGGAATACTCCGGTCTACATCCGCTATGTCAAAGTCGGTTATTATTGGTGTAGGAATACCCCGGTCTACATCCGCTATGTCAAAGTCGGTTATTGGTGTAGGAATACCCCGGTCTACATCCGCTATGTCAAAGTCGGTTATTGGTGTAGGAATACTCCGGTCTACATCCGCTATGTCAAAGTCGGTTATTATTGGTGTAGGAATACCCGGTCTACATCCGCTATGTCAAAGTCGGTTATTGGTGTAGGAATACCCCGGTCTACATCCGCTATGTCAAAGTCGGTTATTGGTGTAGGAATACTCCGGTCTACATCCGCTATGTCAAAGTCGGTTATTATTGGTGTAGGAATACCCCGGTCTACATCCGCTATGTCAAAGTCGGTATTGGTGTAGGAATACTCCGGTCTACATCCGCTATGTCAAAGTCGGTTATTATTGGTGTAGGAATACTCCGGTCTACATCCGCTATGTCAAAGTCGGTATTGGTGTAGGAATACCCCGGTCTACATCCGCTATGTCAAAGTCGGTTATTATTGGTGTAGGAATACTCCGGTCTACATCCGCTATGTCAAAGTCGGTTATTATTGGTGTAGGAATACCCCGGTCTACATCCGCTATGTCAAAGTCGGTTATTGGTGTAGGAATACCCCGGTCTACATCCGCTATGTCAAAGTCGGTTATTATTGGTGTAGGAATACTCCGGTCTACATCCGCTATGTCAAAGTCGGTTATTATTGGTGTAGGAATACCCCGGTCTACATCCGCTATGTCAAAGTCGGTTATTATTGGTGTAGGAATACTCCGGTCTACATCCGCTATGTCAAAGTCGGTTATTATTGGTGTAGGAATACCCCAGCCTACATCCGCTATGTCAAAGTCGGTTATTGGTGTAGGAATACCCCAGTCTACACCCGCTATGTCAAAGTCGGTTATTATTGGTGTAGGAATACCCCAGTCTACATCCGCTATGTCAAAGTCGGTTATTATTGGTGTAGGAATACCCCAGTCTACACCCGCTATGTCAAAGTCGGTTATTATTGGTGTAGGAATACTCCGGTCTACACCCGCTATGTCATAGTCGGTTATTATTGATGTAGGAATACCCCAGTCTACATCCGCTATGTCAAAGTCGGTTATTGGTGTAGGAATACCCCGGTCTACATCCGCTATGTCAAAGTCGGTTATTATTGGTGTAGGAATACCCCAGTCTACATCCGCTATGTCAAAGTCGGTTATTATTGGTGTAGGAATACTCCGGTCTACACCCGCTATGTCATAGTCGGTTATTATTGATGTAGGAATACCCCAGCCTACATCCGCTATGTCAAAGTCGGTTATTGGTGTAGGAATACCCCGGTCTACATCCGCTATGTCAAAGTCGGTTATTGGTGTAGGAATACCCCGGCCTACATCCGCTATGTCAAAGTCGGTTATTGGTGTAGGAATACCCCAGTCTACATCCGCTATGTCAAAGTCGGTTATTATTGGTGTAGGAATACTCCGGTCTACACCCGCTATGTCATAGTCGGTTATTATTGGTGTAGGAATACCCCAGCCTACATCCGCTATGTCAAAGTCGGTTATTGGTGTAGGAATACCCCGGTCTACATCCGCTATGTCAAAGTCGGTTATTGGTGTAGGAATACCCCGGCCTACATCCGCTATGTCAAAGTCGGTTATTGGTGTAGGAATACCCCAGTCTACATCCGCTATGTCAAAGTCGGTTATTGGTGTAGGAATACCCCGGTCTACATCCGCTATGTCAAAGTCGGTTATTGGTGTAGGAATACCCCAGTCTACATCCGCTATGTCAAAGTCGGTTATTGGTGTAGGAATACCCCGGTCTACATCCGCTATGTCAAAGTCGGTTATTGGTGTAGGAATACCCCAGCCTACATCCGCTATGTCAAAGTCGGTTATTGGTGTAGGAATACCCCAGTCTACATCCGCTATGTCAAAGTCGGTTATTATTGGTGTAGGAATACCCCAGTCTACATCCGCTATGTCAAAGTCGGTTATTATTGGTGTAGGAATACTCCGGTCTACATCCGCTATGTCAAAGTCGGTTATTATTGGTATAGGAATACTCCGGTCTACATCCGCTATGTCAAAGTCGGTTATTATTGGTGTAGGAATACTCCGGTCTACATCCGCTATGTCAAAGTCGGTTATTATTGGTGTAGGAATACCCGGTCTACATCCGCTATGTCAAAGTCGGTTATTGGTGTAGGAATACCCCGGTCTACATCCGCTATGTCAAAGTCGGTTATTATTGGTGTAG
>CM026395.1:26486108-26556534 GCA_014843695.1 Archivesica marissinica | reverse complement strand
CATGGTGAGCAGTGGGATACATGGTGAGCAGCGGGATACATGGTGAGCAGTGTACTACATGGTGAGCAGTGTACTACATGGTGAGCAGTGTACTACATGGTGAGCAGTGGGATACATGGTGAGCAGTGGGATACATGGTGAGCAGTGTAATACATGGTGAGCAGTGTACTACATGGTGAGCAGTGTACTACATGGTGAGCAGTGTACTACATGGTGAGCAGTGTACTACATGGTGAGCAGTGTACTACATGGTGAGCAGCGTACTACATGGTGAGCAGTGGAATACATGGT
Organism: Archivesica marissinica; assembly: GCA_014843695.1. Taxonomy (NCBI): domain Eukaryota; kingdom Metazoa; phylum Mollusca; class Bivalvia; order Venerida; family Vesicomyidae; genus Archivesica; species Archivesica marissinica. The sequence goes on along the minus strand of CM026395.1, from coordinate 26,556,243 downwards.
GAGCAGTGGGATACATGGTGAGCAGTGTACTACATGGTGAACAGTGGGATACATGGTGAGCAGTGTACTACATGGTGAGCAGTGGGATACATGGTGAGCAGCGTACTACATGGTGAGCAGTGGGATACATGGTGAGCAGCGTACTACATGGTGAACAGTGGGATACATGGTGAGCAGTGTACTACATGTTGAGCAGTGTACTACATGGTGAGCAGTGTACTACATGGTGAGCAGCATACTACATGGTGAGCAGTGTACTACATGGTGAGCAGCGTACTACATGGTGAGCAGTGTACTACATGGTGAGCAGTGTACTACATGGTGAGCAGTGTACTACATGGTGAGCAGCGTACTACATGGTGAGCAGCGTACTACATGGTGAGCAGTATACTACATGGTGAGCAGTGGGATACATGGTGAGCAGTATACTACATGGTGAGCAGTGGGATACATGGTGAGCAGCGTACTACATGGTGAGCAGTGTACTACATGGTGAGCAGCGTACTACATGGTGAGCAGCATACTACATGGTGAGCAGTGGGATACATGGTGAGCAGTGGGATACATGGTGAGCAGTGTACTACATGGTGAGCAGTGGAATACATGGTGAGCAGCGTACTACATGGTGAGCAGTGTACTACATGGTGAGCAGTGTACTACATGGTGAGCAGTGTACTACATAGTGAGCAGTGTACTACATGGTGAGCAGCATACTACATGGTGAGCAGTGTACTACATGGTGAGCAGTGGGTACAACAAATACATGGTGAGCAGTGTACTACATGGTGAGCATACACAACAGGGATACATGGTGAGCAGTGTACTACATGGTGAGCAGTGTACTACATGGTGAGCAGTGTACTACATGGTGAGCAGTGTACTACATGGTAAGTAGTGTACTACATGGTAAGCAGTGGGATACATGGTGAGCAGTGGGATACATGGTGAGCAGTGTACTACATGGTGAGCAGCGGGATACATGGTGAGCAGTGTACTACATGGTGAGCAGCATACTACATGGTGAGCAGTGTACTACATGGTGAGCAGGTGACTACATGGTGAGCAGTGTACTACATGGTGAGCAGCGTACGGATACATGGTGAGCAGTGGGATACATGGTGAGCAGTGTACTACATGGTGAGCAGTGTACTACATGGTGAGCAGTGTACTACATGGGAGCAGCGGATACATGGTGAGCAGTGTACTACATGGTGAGCAGCGGGATACATGGTGAGCAGTGTACTACATGGTGAGCAGTGTACTACATGGTGAGCAGTGTACTACATGGTGAGCAGTGGGATACATGGTGAGCAGTGTACTACATGGTGCAGCTACATGGTGAGCAGCGTACTACATGGTGAGCAGTACACAACACAACACAACACAACACACACATACATGGTGAGCAGTGTACTACATAGTGAGCAGTGTACACCAACAATACATGGTGAGCAGTGTACTACATGGTGAGCAGTGTACTACATGGTGACACACACAAGCAGTGACACACGTACTACATGGTGAGCAGTGTACTACATGGTGAGCAGTGTACTACATGGTGACAGCAGTGGGATACACACAAACAACACAACCACACACAACACACACAACAACACACAACACAACAACAACACAACACAAACACACACACAACAAACAACACAACAACACACATGGTGAGCAGCGTATACATGGTGAGCATGTACTACATGGTGAGCAGTGTACTACATGGTGAGCAGCAATGTACTACATGGTAAGCAGTGTACTACATGGTAAGCAGTGGGACTACATGGTGAGCAGTGAGCAGAACAACACAACTACATGGTGAGCAGTGTACTACATGGTGAGCAGCGGGAACACACAACACAGTGTACTACATGGTGAGCAGTGTACTACATGGTGAGCAGTGTACTACATGGTGAGCAGTGTACTACATGGTGAGCAGTGTACTACATGGTGAGCAGTGTACTACATGGTGAGCAGTGGGATACATGGTGAGCAGCGTACTACATGGTGAGCAGCGTATACATGGTGAGCAGTGTACTACATGGTGAGCAGTGTACTACATGGTGAGCAGTGTACTACATGGTGAGCAGCGGGATACATGGTGAGCAGTGTACTACATGGTGAGCAGTGGGATACATGGTGAGCAGTGTACTACATGGTGAGCAGTGTACACAACAATACATGGTGAGCAGTGTACTACATGGTGAGCAGTATACATGGTGAGCAGTGTACTACATGGTGAGCAGTGTACTACATGGTGAGCAGCGTACTACATGGTGAGCAGTGTACTACATGGTGAGCAGTGTACTACATGGTGAGCAGTGGGATACATGGTGAGCAGCGTACTACATGGTGAGCAGCGTACTACATGGTGAGCAGTGTACTACATGGTGAGCAGCGTACTACATGGTGAGCAGCATACTACATGGTGAGCAGCGTACTACATGGTGAGCAGCATACTACATGGTGAGCAGTGTACTACATGGTGAGCAGTGGGATACATGGTGAGCAGTGTACTACATGGTGAGCAGTGTACTACATGGTAAGCAGTGTACTACATGGTGAGCAGTGGGATACATGGTGAGCAGTGTACTACATGGTGAGCAGTGTACTACATGGTGAGCAGTGGGATACATGGTGAGCAGCGTACTGCATGGTGAGCAGTGTACTACATGGTGAGCAGTGTACTACATGGTGAGCAGTGTACTACATGGTGAGCAGTGTACTACATGGTGAGCAGTGTACTACATGGTGAGCAGTGGGATACATGGTGAGCAGCGTACTGCATGGTGAGCAGCGTACTACATGGTGAGCAGTGTACTACATGGTGAGCAGTGAGCTACATGGTGAGCAATGTACTACATGGTGAGCAGTGGGATACATGGTGAGCAGTGTACTACATGGTGAGCAGTGAGATACATGTTGAGCAGTGTACTACATGGTGAGCAGTGTACTACATGGTGAGCAGTGGGATACATGGTGAGCAGTGTACTACATGGTGAGCAGTGTACTACATGGTGAGCAGTGTACTACATGGTGAGCAGTGTACTACATGGTGAGCAGTGTATACATGGTGAGCAGTGGGATACATGGTGAGCAGTGTACTACATGGTGAGCAGTGTACTACATGTGAGCAGTGTACTACATGGTGAGCAGTGTACTACATGGTGAGCAGTGTACTACATGGTGAGCAGTGTACTACATGGTGAGCAGTGTACTACATGGTGAGCAGTGGGATACATGGTGAGCAGTGTACTACATGGTGAGCAGTGTACTACATGGTGAGCAGTGTACTACATGGTGAGCAGTGGGATACATGGTGAGCAGTGGGATACATGGTGAGCAGAGGGATACATGGTGAGCAGTGTACTACATGGTGAGCAGTGGGATACATGGTGAGCAGCGGGATACATGGTGAGCAGTGTACTACATGGTGAGCAGTGAACTACATGGTGAGCAGTGGGATACATGGTGAGCAGTGGGATACATGGTGAGCAGTGTACTACATGGTGAGCAGTGTACTACATGGTGAGCAGTGTACTACATGGTGAGCAGTGGGATACATGGTGAGCAGTGTACTACATGGTGAGCAGTGGGATACATGGTGAGCAGCGGGATACATGGTGAGCAGTGTACTACATGGTGAGCAGTGTACTACATGGTGAGCAGTGTACTACATGGTGAGCAGTGGGATACATGGTGAGCAGTGTACTACATGGTGAGCAGTGGGATACATGGTGAGCAGTGGGATACATGGTGAGCAGTGTACTACATGGTGAGCAGTGTACTACATGGTGAGCAGTGTACTACATGGTGAGCAGTGGGATACATGGTGAGCAGTGTACTACATGGTGAGCAGTGGGATACATGGTGAGCAGCGGGATACATGGTGAGCAGTGTACTACATGGTGAGCAGTGTACTACATGGTGAGCAGTGTACTACATGGTGAGCAGTGGGATACATGGTGAGCAGCATACTACATGGTGAGCAGTGTACTACATGGTGAGCAGTGGGATACATGGTGAGCAGTGTACTACATGGTGAGCAGTGTACTACATGGTGAGCAGTGTACTACATGGTGAGCAGTGTACTACATGGTGAGCAGTGTACTACATGGTGAGCAGTGTACTACATGGTGAGCAGTGTACTACATGGTGCAATTAAATGGCATAGAATAACAACATATATAAGTGTTACCTTTTCTTTGATGTATCCGCACTGTTGTAATATAGAGCGGGTACAATTATTGATGTGTTTAAATCTGTCAGGGCCAAGTAGGATACCACCATACCATCTCGATACAACAACCAACACGTTCTCAGCAGCTAAAATCTAATGTAGAGCAGAAATGTATACAATCCACCATACCATCTCGATACAACAACCAACACGTTCTCAGCATCTAAAATCTAATGTAGAGCAGAAATGTATAATCCACCATACCATCTCGATATGATATCATTCACATTCTTGGCATTTAGCACAGCGAGACGGGAGACATCTGCACCAAAGAGAGTGATTAATATAATTTGTTAAAACTTGCTTCGTAATCGTTGTAAAATAAATAAATTTTAAACTAATCTGTAGATGGATGGACAATTTTGTGGATTTTTAGCTTAGTCAATTAAATGGCAATAGCTGTGGTGTTCCTGGGTGGATCCCCACGAAAAGTAAACATTCACTGCCCCACTATAGTGATATATATTTATTCTAAGTTTCATCAAATTCCACACATACCCGTAGGTTACTGAGAAGTGGCTCTGAACAGACAACTTTGTGGATTTTTAGTCAATTATAGGGCAATAACTCTGGTCTTACTGACCCTTTTCCGTCAAAAATCATGCGTCTCTGACCTCACTTTGGTAATATTTTACTTCATATCATTTCAATATTTGAGTACTGAGAACAGGCTCTGGATGGAAAACTTTGTGGCTTTTTATGGTCATTTACTCTATTGTTACTGGTCCGATGCCAATGAATTATGTATGTCCACAACCACTAAATCACGCAGCGCTCACCACACTACTGTCATATTAAGCTTCATAAATTCCACGCATTGGTCACTGAGAACTGGCTCCAGATAGACAGACGATGCCAAATCAATAACACTCGCTGAAATACCAGTGGCATGTATATGGCAACCTGATATCAAACACCAGGGTGGAAGTTATGATAACGCAGTGGTAGCGTGTTCACTTCAGGTACGAAAGGCTCGGAGTTCGCGCCTAGCTGTAGCCATTACGATTATGCCATTAGGCAAGGCACATAAATTCCACATTGGCTCTTCTATCTCCCTTATTTTTTCTTATTTATTTAACATCGCTACTGGTTGCCCTTTTTCAAACAAAGAGACACAGTCTGATAGGGGCTCGAATGCATGACCACAAGTGATGATAGTTTACAGTGCTATACATGTCAACGACCATAACCACTCGACCTTGTGGCGATATATTCCATCAGGAATGAGATCGTATAAACTACCGGGTGCTGAAGAGAAATGTCCATAATCCAAACACATGTACATGGGTAGCATGCTACATCAAATAACAGAGAATAAGTAAGCTGAATCCATAATATAAACAACGGCCCACATACACAGCTCACATACGGTCCACATACATGGCTCACATATGGCTCACATATGGCCCACATACATGGCTCACATACGGCCCACATACATGGCTCACATACGGCCCACATACACAGCTCACATACAGCCCACATACGGCACACATACATGGCCCACATACATGGCACACATACGGCCCACATACATGGCTCACATACATGGCTCACATACGGCACACATACATGGCTCACATACAGTCCACATACATGGCTCACATACGGCACACATACATGGCTCACATACAGCACACATACATGGCCCACATACATGGCTCACATACATGGCACACATACAGCCCACATACATGGCACACATACAGCCCACATACACGGCCCACATACATGGCACACATACACGGCCCACATACAGCACACATACATGGCACACATACATGGCTCACATACATGGCACACATACAGCCCACATACATGGCACACATACAGCCCACATACACGGCCCACATACATGGCACACATACGGCCCACATACATGGCCCACATACATGGCTCACATACATGGCTCACATACAGCACACATACATGGCCCACATACATGGCTCACATACATGGCACACATACAGCCCACATACATGGCACACATACAGCCCACATACACGGCCCACATACATGGCACACATACACGGCCCACATACAGCACACATACATGGCACACATACATGGCTCACATACATGGCACACATACAGCCCACATACATGGCACACATACAGCCCACATACACGGCCCACATACATGGCACACATACGGCCCACATACATGGCCCACATACATGGCTCACATACATGGCTCACATACAGCACACATACATGGCCCACATACACGGCCCACATACATGGCCCACATACACGGCCCACATACATGGCTCACATACAGCCCACATACATGGCCCACATACATGGCTCACATACATGGCTCACATACAGCACACATACATGGCCCACATACATGGCACACATACGGCCCACATACATGGCACACATACGGCTCACATACATGGCTCACATACAGCTCACATACATGGCACACATACAGCCCACATACATGGCTCACATACATGGCACACATACAGCCCACATACACGGCCCACATACATGGCACACATACGGCCCACATACACGGCCCACATACATGGCACACATACGGCCCACATACATGGCACACATACGGCCCACATACATGGCTCACATACAGCCCACATACATGGCTCACATACAGCCCACATACATGGCCCACATACATGGCTCACATACGGCCCACATACATGGCTCACATCCGGCCCACATACATGGCTCACATACGGCACACATACATGGCTCACATACAGCCCACATACATGGCCCACATACATGGCTCACATACAGCCCACATACATGGCTCACATACAGCCCACATACATGGCACACATACAGCCCACATACATGGCACACATACAGCCCACATACATGGCACACATACGGCCCACATACACGCTCACATACAGCCCACATACGGCACACATACATGGCCCACATACATGGCACACATACGGCCCACATACATGGCTCACATACATGGCTCACATACGGCACACATACATGGCTCACATACAGTCCACATACATGGCTCACATACGGCACACATACATGGCTCACATACAGCCCACATACATGGCTCACATACATGGCTCACATACATGGCTCACATATGGCACACATACACGGCCCACATACATGGCTCACATACGGCCCACATACATGGCTCACATACGGCTCACATACATGGCTCACATACATGGCTCACATACATGGCTCACATACAGCTCACATACATGGCACACATACAGCCCACATACATGGCACACATACAGCCCACATACACGGCCCACATACATGGCACACATACGGCCCACATACATGGCCCACATACATGGCTCACATACATGGCTCACATACAGCACACATACATGGCCCACATACATGGCTCACATACATGGCACACATACAGCCCACATACATGGCACACATACAGCCCACATACACGGCCCACATACATGGCACACATACACGGCCCACATACAGCACACATACATGGCACACATACATGGCTCACATACATGGCACACATACAGCCCACATACATGGCACACATACAGCCCACATACACGGCCCACATACATGGCACACATACGGCCCACATACATGGCCCACATACATGGCTCACATACATGGCTCACATACAGCACACATACATGGCCCACATACACGGCCCACATACATGGCCCACATACACGGCCCACATACATGGCTCACATACAGCCCACATACATGGCCCACATACATGGCTCACATACATGGCTCACATACAGCACACATACATGGCCCACATACATGGCACACATACGGCCCACATACATGGCACACATACGGCTCACATACATGGCTCACATACAGCTCACATACATGGCACACATACAGCCCACATACATGGCTCACATACATGGCACACATACAGCCCACATACACGGCCCACATACATGGCACACATACGGCCCACATACACGGCCCACATACATGGCACACATACGGCCCACATACATGGCACACATACGGCCCACATACATGGCTCACATACAGCCCACATACATGGCTCACATACAGCCCACATACATGGCCCACATACATGGCTCACATACGGCCCACATACATGGCTCACATCCGGCCCACATACATGGCTCACATACGGCACACATACATGGCTCACATACAGCCCACATACATGGCCCACATACATGGCTCACATACAGCCCACATACATGGCTCACATACAGCCCACATACATGGCACACATACAGCCCACATACATGGCACACATACAGCCACATACGGCCCACATACATGGCTCACATACAGCCCACATATATGGCTCACATACAGTCCACATACATGGCTCACATACAGCCCACATACATGGCTCACATATGGCCCACATACATGGCTCACATACAGTCCACATACATGGCTCACATACAGCCCACATACATGGCCCACATACATGGCTCACATACAGCCCACATACATGGCTCACATACGGCCCACATACATGGCTCACATACGGCACACATACATGGCTCACATATGGCCCACATACATGGCTCACATACGGCCCACATACATGGCTCACATACGGCCCACATACATGGCTCACATAAGGTCCACATACATGGCTTACATACGGCCCACATACATGGCTCACATACATGGCTCACATACGGTCCACATACATGGCTCACATACGGCCCACATACATGGCTCACATACGGCCCACATACATGGCTCACATACGGTCCACATACATGGCTCACATACGGCACACATACATGGCTCACATACGGCCCACATACATGGCTCACATACGGCCCACATACATGGCCCACATACATGGCTCACATATACGGCTCACATACGGCTCACATACAGCCCACATATATGGCTCACATACGGCCCACATACATGGCTCACATACATGGCTCACATACAGCCCACATATACGGCCCACATACATGGCCCACATACATGGCTCACATATACGGCCCACATACACGGCCCACAAACACGGCCCACATACACGGCCCACATACATGGCTCACATACGGCCCACATACACGGCCCACATACACGGCCACATACGGCCCACATACATGGCCCACATACACGGCCCACAAACACGGCCCACATACACGGCCCACATACATGGCTCACATACGGTTCACATACATGGCCCACATACACGGCCCACATACATGGCTCACATACATGGCTCACATACACGGCCCACATACATGGCTCACATACATGGCTCACATACACGGCCCACATACATGGCCCACATACATGGCTCACATACATGGCTCATATACACGGCCCACATACGGCTCACATACATGGCCCACATACACGGCCCACAAACACGGCCCACATACATGGCTCACATACATGGCCCACATACACGGCCCACAAACACGGCCCACATACATGGCTCACATATGGCCCACATGCATGACCCACATACATGGCCCACATACACGGCCCACAAACACGGCCCACATACATGGCCCACATACACGGCCCACAGACACGGCCCACAGACACGGCCCACATACATGGCTCACATACATGGCCCACATACACGGCCCACAAACACGGCCCACATACATGGCCCACATACACGGCCCACAAACACGGCCCACATACATGGCCCACATACATGGCCCACATACATGGCTCACATACGGCCCACATGCATGACCCACATACATGGCCCACATACACGGCCCACAAACACGGCCCACATACATGGCTCACATACATGGCCCACATACACGGCCCCAAACACGGCCCACATACATGGCTCACATACACGGCCCACATACACGGCCCACAAACACGGCCCACATACATGGCCCACATACACGGCCCACATACATGGCTCACATACATGGCCCACATACACGGCCCACATATATGGCCCACATGCATGACCCACATACACGGCCCACAAACACGGCCCACAAACATGGCCCACATACACGGCCCACATACACGGCCCACATACATTCACACATAACAAATATAAATCTGCACACACATTAAACCAATCAATCACAAGTACCTTTAGCAGATGTAACATTCTGGATCCGGCGTGCGTTTCACCGTCATCATCACATCCCTGCTGGACAATAGAGTTTGACTCGTGCCGGCATATCCGGTATGCTACAATGTTGTGAGTGGCATTGGCGATCTTCTTGTTTTCATAAAGTTTATCAAGGACCATCTTCACCTTAAAACATACAGTCAAACACATGCTTGGGGTCACCTCTATTAACTCTTTCACCGCCAATGTCGCATAAAAGTGCCATTGCAAAAAGCCGAGAACCCGATGAGACAGAACAAAACGTGTCATATCATCTAATCAGGCTATATGCGGATTGCTCGCCAGATAGTGGAGCTGAAGCACTTGTCCAAATAGCAAACAACATAGATCCTGATCAGATGGTGTTACGCCACAGCTGATCTGGATCTATGTTGTTTGCACATTGCTTTGAATTTATTCAGCGCTGAAAGAGTTAATCAGCCAACCTATACTAAACAGCCAGTTTTCAGATTCCTAATATGTTGTTTTATTATGTTATATGTTATATTTCGGGTTTTACGCCTGCATCAGCACCATTTTGGGCTATATCGCCGGCGGGCAGTTTACCTAACAACACCTTTCCTGGGCAGGCTCCAGCGGTTAACCAGTACTTGGGTACACCAACCTCCGTAAGAAACTGTCAACTTTTTCATATAAATGAGACACGGTCTGAGCGGGGCTCGAACCTGTGACCATCAGTGATGATAGGTTACAGTGGTATACAAGTCAGCGACCTTAACAACTCAACCATGGAGTGGACTGTTTTATTATACATTTTATCTCTATTAAGCAGCCACCTGTGCTAAGCAGCCAACTTCTGTTATTCATCTGACTGGCTGCTTAACACAGGTTTTACTGCATTACTATTTTTCATTAACCCAGCAACGAGCATGCCACAATGTCGTCAAGGAAATCTAGTGTTTCATGCTGGAAGTGTTGCAAAATGCACATTATTCAGCCACCATGCATGATATGAAATGCCCGGGAATGAAAAATACCATGCACATTATACCAACATACCGTAATACCATGCATAAACACTGTAATACCGTGCATAAACACCGTAATACCGTGCATAAACACCGTAATACCGTGCATAAACACCGTAATACCGTGCATAAACACCGCAATACCGTGCATAAACTCCGCAATACCGTGCATAAACACCGCAATACCGTGCATAAACACCGCAATACCGTGCATAAACACCGTAATACCGTGCATAAACACCGTAATACCGTGCATAAACACCGCAATACCGTGCATAAACACCGTAATACCGTGCATAAACACCGTAATACCGTGCATAAACACCGTAATACCGTGCATAAACACCGTAATACCGTGCATAAACACCGTAATACCGTGCATAAACACCGTAATACCGTGCATAAACACCGTAATACCGTGCATAAACACCGTAATACAATGCATAAACACCGTAATACCGTGCATAAACACCGTAATACAATGCATAAACACCGTAATACATGCATAAACACGTAATACCATGCATAACACCGTAATACCATGCATAAACACCGTAATACCATGCATAAACACCGTAATACAATGCATAAACACCGTAATACCGTGCATAACACGTAAACCATGCAAAACACCGAATACCATGCATAAACACGTAATACCATGCATAAACACCGTAATACAATGCATAAACACCGTAATACCGTGCATAAACACCGTAATACCATGCATAAACACCGTAATACCGTGCATAAACACCGTAATACCATGCATAAACACCATAATACCGTGATAAACACCGTAATACTGCATAACACCGTAATCATGCATAAACACCGTAAAATGCATAAACACCGATACTGCATAAACACCGTAATACCATGCATAAACACCGTAATACCATGCATAAACACCGTAATACAATGCATAACACCATAATACCGTGCATAAACACCGTAATACCATGCATAAACACCGTAATACAATGCATAAACACCATAATACCGTGCATACACACCGTAATACCGTGCATAAACACCGTAATACCATGCATAAACACCGTAATACCGTGCATAAACACCGTAATACAATGCATAAACACCATAATACCGTGCATAAACACCGTAATACCATGCATAAACACTGTAATACCGTGCATAAACACCGTAATACAATGCATACACACCGTAATACCATGCATAAACACCGTAATACAATGCATAAACACCGTAATACCATGCATAAACACCGTAATACAGTGCATAAACACCATAATACCATGCATAAACATCGTAATACCATGCATAAACACCGTAATACCGTGCATAAACACTGTAATACCATGCATAAACACCATAATACCGTGTATAAACACCGTAATACAATGCATATACACCGTAATACAATGCATAAACACCGTAATAAATGCATAAACACCGTCATACAATGCATAAACACCGTAATACCATGCATAAACACTGTAATACCATGCATAAACACCGTAATACAATGCATAAACACCATAATACCGTGCATAAACACCGTAATACCATGCATAAACACCGTAATACAATGCATAAACACCATAATACCGTGCATACACACCGTAATACCGTGCATAAACACCGTAATACCATGCATAAACATCGTAATACCGTGCATAAACACCGTAATACAATGCATAATGCTAAACACCTAATACCTCATAAACACCGTAATACCTGCATAAACACGTAATACCTGCATAAACACCTATACCATGCATAAACACCGTAATACATGCATAAACACGTAATACCATGCATAAACACCGTAATACCATGCATAAACACCGTAATACAATGCATAACACCATAATACCATGCATACACACCGTAATACCGTGCATAAACACCGTAATACCATGCATAAACACTGTAATACCATGCATAAACACCGTAATACCATGCATAAACACCGTAATACCATGCAACACGTAATACCATGCATAAACACCGTAATACCATGCATAAACACCATAATACCATGCATAAACACCGTAATACCATGCATACATAAACACCGTAATACCGTGCATAAACACGTAATACATGCATAAACACGTAATACCATGCATACACCGTAATACCATGCATAACACCATAATACCATACATAACACCGTAATACCGTGCATAAACACGTAATACAATGCATAAACACCGTAATACCATGCATAAACACCGTAATACCGTGCATAAACACGTAATACAATGCATAAACACCGTAATACCATGCATAAACACCGTAATACCATACATAAACACCGTAATACCGTGCATAAACATAGTAATACCATGCATATACACCGTAATACCGTGCATAAACACCGTAATACCGTGCATAAACACCGTAATACCATGCATAAACACTGTAATACCATGCATAAACACCGTAATATCGTGCATAAACACCGTAATACCGTGCATAAACACCGTAATACAATGCATAAACACCGTAATACCATGCATAAACACCGTAATACCATGCATAAACACCATAATACCATGCATAAACACCGTAATACCATGCATAAACACCATAATACAATGCATAAACACCGTAATACCATGCATAAACACCGTAATACCATGCATAAACACCGTAATACCATGCATAAACACCGTAATACCATGCATAAACACCGTAATACCTGCATAAACACCGTAATACCATGCATAAACACCGTAATACCGTGCATAAACACCGTAATACCGTGCATAAACACCGTAATACCGTGCATAAACACCGTAATACCGTGCATAAACACCGTAATACCACAAAACACAATACCTGCATAACACCGTAATACCTGCATAAACACCGAATACCTGCTAAACACCGAACCTGCATAAACACCGTAATACCTGCATAAACACCGTAATACCGCATAACACCGTAATACCGTGCATAAACACCGTAATACCGTGCATAAACACCGTAATACCGCATAACACCGTAATACCGTGCATAAACACCGATACCGTGCATAAACACCGTAATACCGTGCATAAACACCGTAATACCGTGCATAAACACCGTAATACCATGCATAAACACCGTAATACCATGCATAAACACCGTAATACCGTGCATAAACACCGTAATACCATGCATAAACACCGTAATACCATGCATAAACACCGTAATACCATGCATAAACACCGTAATACCATGCATAAACACCGTAATACAATGCATAAACACCGTAATACCATGCATAAACACCGTAATACCATGCATAGGCACTGTAATACCATGCATAAACACCGTAATACCATGCATAAACACCATAATACCATGCATAAACACCGTAATACCATGCATAAACACCATAATACCATACATAAACACCGTAATACCGTGCATAAACACGTAATACAATGCATAAACACCGTAATACCATGCATAAACACCGTAATACCGTGCATAAACACGTAATACAATGCATAAACACCGTAATACCATGCATAAACACCGTAATACCATACATAAACACCGTAATACCGTGCATAAACATCGTAATACCATGCATAAACACCGTAATACCGTGCATAAACACCGTAATACCGTGCATAAACACCGTAATACCATGCATAAACACCGTAATACCGTGCATAAACACCGTAATACCGTGCATAAACACCGTAATACCGTGCATAAACACCGTAATACCGTGCATAAACACCGTAATACCATGCATAAACACCGTAATACCATGCATAAACCCGTAATACCGTGCATAAACACCGTAATACCATGCATAAACACCGTAAACCAAAACACCAAACCTGCATAAACACCGTAATACCATGCATAAACACCGTAATACCGTGCATAAACATCGTAATACCGTGCATAAACACCGTAATACCATGCATAAACACCGTAATACCATGCATAAACACCGTAATACCGTGCATAAACACCGTAATACCATGCATAAACACCGTAATACCATGCATAAACACCGTAATACCATGCATAAACACCGTAATACAATGCATAAACCGTAATACCATGCATAAACACCGTAATACCATGCATAAACACCGTAATACCATGCATAAACACCGTAATACCATGCATAAACACCGTAATACCATGCATAAACACCGTAATACCGTGCATAAACACCGTAATACCATGCATAAACACCGTAATACCATGCATAAACACCGTAATACCATGCATAAACACTGTAATACCATGCATAAACACCGTAATACCGTGCATAAACACCGTAATACAATGCATAAACACCGTAATACCGTGCATAAACACGTAATACCGTGCATAAACACCGTAATACCATGCATAAACACCGTAATACCGTGCATAAACACCGTAATACAGTGCATAAACACCGTAATACAATGCAAAACACGTAATACCATGCATAAACACCGTAATACCATGCATAAACACCGTAATACCGTGCATAAACACCGTAATACCATGCATAAACACCGTATACCGTGCATAAACACCGTAATACATGCATAAACACCGTAATACCGTGCATACACACCGTAATACCGTGCATAAACACCGTAATACCATGCATAAACATCGTAATACCGTGCATAAACACCGTAATACCGTGCATAAACACCGTAATACCATGCATAAACACCGTAATACCGTGCATAAACACCGTAATACCGTGCATAAACACCGTAATACCGTGCATAAACACCGTACTACCATGCATAAACATCGTAATACCGTGCATAAACATCGTAATACCGTGCATAAACACCGTAATACCATGCATAAACACCGTAATACCATGCATAAACACCGTAATACCGTGCATAAACACCGTAACACCATGCATAAACATCGTAATACCATGCATAAACACCGTAATACCATGCATAAAAACCGTAATACAATGCATAACACCGTAATACCATGCATAAACACCGTAATACCATGCATAAACACCGTAATACCATGCATAAACACCGTAATACCATGCATAAACACCGTAATACCATGCATAAACACCGTAATACCATGCATAAACACCGTAATACCGTTCATAAACACCGTAATACCATGGAACACAAACAATAAACACCGTAATACCATGCATAAACACCGTAATACCATGCATAAACACTGTAATACCGTGCATAGACACCGTAATACCGTGCATAAACACCGTAATACAATGCATAAACACTGTAATACCGTGCATAAACATCGTAGTACCGTGCATAAACACCGTAATACCGTGCATAAACACCGTAATACCGTGCATAAACACCGTAATACTGTGCATAAACACCGTAATACAATGCACAAACACTGTAATACCATGCATAAACACTGTAATACCATGCATAAACACCGTAATACCGTGCATAAACACCGTAATACCATGCATAAACACCGTAATACCGTGCATAAACACCGTAATACAATGCATAAACACCGTAATACCATGCGTAAACACCGTAATACCATGCATAAACACCGTAATACCGTGCATAAACACCGTAATACCATGCATAAACACCGTAATACAACGCATAAACACCGTAATACCGTGCATAAACACGTAATACAATGCATAAACACCGTAATACCATGCGTAAACACCGTAATACCATGCATAAACACCGTAATGCCGTGCATAAACATCGTAATACAATGCATAAACACCGTAATACCATGCATAAACACCATACTACCATACATAAACACCATAATACCGTGCATAAACACCGTAATACCATGCAGACACCGTAATACCATGCATAAACACCGTAATACCATGCATAAACACTGTAATACCGTGCATAAACACCGTAATACCGTGCATAAACACCGTCATACAATGCATAAACATCGTAATACAATGCATAAACACCGTAATACCTTGCATAAACACCGTAATACAATGCATAAACACCGTAATACCGTGCATAAACACCGTCATACAATGCATAAACACCGTAATACCATACATAAACACCATAATACCGTGCATAAACACCGTAATACCATGCATAAACACCGTAATACCGTGCATAAACACCGTAATACCATGCATAAACACCGTAATACCGTGCATAAACACCGTAATACCGTGCATAAAACCGTAATACCATGCATAAACACCGTAATACCATGCATAACACCGTAATACCATGCATAAACACCGTAATACCATGCATAAACACTGTAATACCGTGCATAACACCGTAATACCGTGCATAAACACCGTAATACAATGCATAAACACGTAATACCTCATAAACATCGTAATACCGTGCATAAACACCGTAATACCGTGCATAAACACCGTAATACCGTGCATAAACACCGTAATACAATGCATAAACACTGTAATACCATGCATAAACACGTAATACCATGCATAAACACCGTAATACCGTGCATAAACACCGTAATACAATGCATAAACACCGTAATACATGCATAAACACCGTAATACCATGCATAAACACCGTAACACCATGCATAACACGTAATACCGTGCATAAACACCGTAATACCGTGCATAAACACCGTAATACCGTGCATAAACACCGTAATACCATGCATAAACACCGTAATACCGTGCATAAACACCGTAATACAATGCATAAACACCGTAATACCATGCGTAAACACCGTAATGCCATGCATAAACACCGTAATACCGTGCATAAACACCGTAATACAATGCATAAACACCGTAATACCGTGCATAAACACGTAATACAATGCATAAACACCGTAATACCATGCGTAAACACCGTAATACCATGCGTAAACACCGTAATACCATGCATAAACACCGTAATACCGTGCATAAACATCGTAATACAATGCATAAACACCGTAATACCATGCATAAACACCATACTACCATACATAAACACCATAATACCGTGCATAAACACCGTAATACCATGCATAGACACCGTAATACCATGCATAAACACCGTAATACCATGCATAAACACTGTAATACCGTGCATAAACACCGTAATACCGTGCATAAACACCGTCATACAATGCATAAACATCGTAATACAATGCATAAACACCGTAATACCTTGCATAAACACCGTAATACAATGCATAAACACCGTAATACCGTGCATAAACACCGTCATACAATGCATAAACACCGTAATACCATACATAAACACCATAATACCGTGCATAAACACCGTAATACCGTGCATAAACACCGTAATACAATGCATAAACACCGTAATACCGTGCATAAACACGTAATACAATGCATAAACACCGTAATACCATGCATAAACACTGTCATACAATGCATAAACACTGTAATACCATGCATAAACACTGTAATACCATGCATAAACACCGTAATACCATGCATAAACACCGTAATACAATGCATAAACACTGTAATACCATGCATAAACACTGTAATACCATGCATAAACACCGTAATACCATGCATAAACACCGTAATACAATGCATAAACACTGTAATACCATGCATAAACACCGTAATACAATGCATAAACACTGTAATACCATGCATAAACACCGTAATACAATGCATAAACACCGTAATACCATGCATAAACACCGTAATACCATGCATAAACACCGTAATACCATGCATAAACACCATAATACCATGCATAAACACCGTAATACCGGGCATAAACACCATAATACAATGCATAAACACCGTAATACCATGCATAAACACCGTTATACAATGCATAAACACCGTAATACCATGCATAAACACCGTAATACAATGCATAAACACTGTAATACTATGCATAAACACTGTAATACCATGCATAAACACCGTAATACCATGCATAAACACCGTAATACAATGCATAAACACTGTAATACCATGCATAAACACCGTAATACAATGCATAAACACTGTAATACCATGCATAAACACCGTAATACAATGCATAAACACCGTAATACCATGCATAAACACCGTAATACCATGCATAAACACCGTAATACCATGCATAAACACCATAATACCATGCATAAACACCGTAATACCGGGCATAAACACCATAATACAATGCATAAACACCGTAATACCATGCATAAACACCGTTATACAATGCATAAACACCGTAATACCATGCATAAACACCGTAATACCATGCATAAACAATGACTCACTAGCAAGCCGATGAGAACAGAACTGCATAAATTAAATTGGTTTAAACATATTTATTCGACATTACCGATATATAACATCATTTACTACAAATGTACACCATAAATACAAGTGGATTGAAATGAAAGCTAAAAGCTTATTGAATTTCTCTCCACTAAATTAAATGGTATACATGCAGCCTAGTGTAGGCCGAAAATAATTAGCATGCATATATGAATGTGGATTACCAATTTACGGCGACAGATCGGCGCCAGATAGAGCAGGAATGTTTAAAGTTTAAATCTTATTTATTAACGATTGCGAAGCAAGTTTTAACAACCTATATTAATCACTCTCGTTGGTGCAGATGAAAGCGTATATGTGGTCATTCATGTGGGAGGAAACCGAAGTACCCGGAGAAAACCCACCTGTCCGATCTGGCGACAACCGTACCATCTCACATACTTTCCGTTCTGAGGATCGAACGCGGGTTGCATTGGTGAGAAGCGAGCGCGCTAACCACTGCGCTAATCAGAGAGCCTGGAATGTTATCCTGCCTCTTGGAAATAGCGATTCTGCAAACACATATGAAAGATAGGCAGCCAGGTGGCTTTTTGCTAGAGGTAGAAATTTACCTGACATTTATGAGATAGAGGTGCTAGATGAGGCTGGAAGGTACTACGTCTGTCTGTGACACACTGTCCGTGTGTAATAGCTGGACATTCCCAATCTGTTACAGCAATCACAATCAGGAACAATGTTACCATTCATGAATTCATTTCAAAATAATTTAAATCAGTTTTATCATTTTTCCACGCATCAAATACATACGGTTTGTTTTCTGTTTGATTATTCACTAAATTTGTGCATATCATAAACTTCTTCACATTTCAAATCAAAATTTCTTAAAATCGACAAACAGCATAGAATTTGTAAACCCAACCGTATAGTACTGGAACATGACAAAAAAGCATAGAATTTGTAAACCCAATCGTATAGTACTGGAACATGACAAAAAAGCATAGAATTTGTAAACCCAATCATATAGTACTGGAACATGACAAAAAAGCATAGAATTTGTAAACCCAATCATATAGTACTGGAACATGACTAAAAAGCATAGAATTTGTAAACCCAATCATATAGTACTGGAACATGACAAAAAAGCATGGAATTAGTAAAGCCAATCATATAGTACTGGAACATGACAAGTATGAAATGAAACCAAAAACAAAGATTGTAATGAAGTCTTCTGCTTGTAAACATTTATGATCTACTGCAGTACCTATCAATCAATCATGAAAGATCAGATTAGATTAGGTAGACACACCGTAATATGTGAACCACAAGTCACCATCTTAGTTTAATCATATTGTATTGCATTCTTTATATTCAATGTAACAACTCAAATGTACAAAACATGTTACGGATGAATTAAATAAGATATATGGTACAAGCATTATCAGTATGTATATATATGGAGAAGCAAAAGGGTTGGGCCACAAATTTTAACAACATTAGTTTCGGCCCGTCCCAACATACTAGATTGTAATTAACAAAGAGACTGAATATGGTATAAGAGCATTGCAATTAAGATACTAATTTTTGGGGGATAATAATGGATATGAAAAAAAAATATACAAAAAATGAAAAGCATTAGGAAATGCAATTCGCAACTACTAAACCTTCAAAACTCACCATCTGAATGGTCTGAACCCTGCTCAGAGCTGTCTGTCACTATATTCAGCACTACGGTATCGTCAAAGTCATCCCCATGATCAACTTCTGTTGAAACATTCACCTGACGTATACTAGCCGACGCCAGGACATCACCTGTAAATAATGTTCAAGATATGGTATACAGTCAAACATGTGTTAGTGGTCACCTCTAGTAAGCAACCAACCTGCATTAAGCAGCCAGTTTCAAGATTCTTAATCTGTTGTTTTATTATACATTTGACCTCTATTGAGCAGCCACATGTGCTAAGCAGCCACTTTCTGTGATTCCCTTGACTGGCTGCTTAAGACAGGTTTGACTGTAGTTAGGACTTTACCCATAACCTGCCAATCACAACCAACGTCGCTTTTGCAAACAGTATAGAGTCAGATCAGAAGGCACAGATTGTGCCACCTGATCAGGCTCTATGCTGTTTGTTATTCAGATAATGGAGCTAAAACACAGGTCTGAATAGCAAACAACATAGATCCTGAATAGACAGGTCATTACACAGCGGCGGATCTGGATATATCTTGTTTGCACATTCTATCCATTTTATTCGGCAGTTTAAGGGTATAGATTGATCACATATATACTAACATGGAAGAACTGGATAACAACAGAAATCTTAGATACTATGAAAGAACGCGATAAAATGAAGCAAGATAAATCAGAGCAAGGTGTTAATCAATATAAACTACTTAGAAACAAAGTGTCGGCAATGATTAATACAGCAAGGAAAGAGTCATGTGAAAGAAATATAGAGTCTGGTAAAGATAACACACGTACTGTCTGGAAGATTTTTAAAGAGTTTGGTTCAGGAAAATCAACACAATCTGGAAACAATATTAACTTAATATACCATCAAGGATCTGTGATTACTCTCAAAATGTTGAAATGGCAAATATATTTAATGAATTCTTTGTCAATGTTGCATCTAATATCAAAGATCCAGTCCCTGATCACTTAAACTTTGACTATATAAAAGATTTTGTTAATGAACATGTACCTGTTGATGTAGTGTTTGAAATACCAGAAGTTACACAGAGTAATATCAGAAAACAATTACTGGAACTTAATGTTTCTAAAGCTACTGGAATCGATAATATTGGACCAAAGCTGTTAAAACTTTCAGCTGATATCATTGTACAACATTTAACTGTTATAATAAATAAGAGTTTGAAAACATCAACTTTCCCTGAAGCTTGGAAATTTGCAAAAGTCAAACCATTATTTAAAAGTGGAAAAACCAATGACGTCAATAACTATAGACCTATTTCAATTTTACCATCTTTGTCGAAACTTTTTGAAAGACACGTGCATAAATCGCTGCATACTTTTTTAGATCACTTCAATTTACTTCACAAAACACAAAGTGGTTTCAGAACTGGCCACTCAACTGAATCAGCTTTACTTTATATGATAGATAAATGGATTCGAGCAATGAATGAGGGAAACTTGATTGGAATTGTAATGGTCGATTTTCGAAAAGCTTTTGATCTTGTCGATCATACTGTTTTGTTAAAGAAATTATCATTATACAAATGTAGCAACAATACTTTGAAGCTTTTTCAATCATATCTTTGTGATAGAATGCAAACTGTTTCTATAAATGACGTTTTATCTGAAAATAGAACTGTTAATTGTGGAGTCCCGCAGGGCTCAATATTAGGACCTCTTTTATTCTTACTTTTTATCAATGACTTACCACTAATGTTTTCAAATAAAATCACTGGTAGCGATTTATATGCAGATGATACTACATTATATGATATCCATAATAAGAAAGAAGTGTTAGAAACAAGATTACAACAAGCTTTGGAAGACTTGAAATACTGGTGTTTCCAAAATGGAATGAAGATTAATACAGACAAAACGAAAGTTCTATTTATGTTGACAGCCCAGCGAAAATGTGCTTTCCCTAACCCTACACTCTCTCTTAAATATGAAAATATATTATTGAAAACCAGCAAATCAGAGAAGTTGCTTGGAGTACACATTCAGGATTCATTAAAATGGGACTCACATATCAAATATATTGTGAAAAAGATTTCAACTAACATTTGGCTATTAGGTAAAATACGGTATATTGTGAATCTGAACTACAGAATACTTTATTACAAGGCATATATCCAACCACATTTTGATTATTGTTGTATCATATGGGGAAACACCACACAATAAAATATCAACACATTATTAAGATTGCAGAGACGAGCTTGTAAATTCATTCTGGGCCAAGATTATATTTCTTTGCGTGAATCAATGTCTGAAATTAATATAATGACTTTTGACCAACGGATTATTTTTCAAAAAGCAGTAACAATGTACAAAATTATGAACAATCTTGTACCGAATTATTTGAATGAACATTTTCAATTAAGACATTGCAATTCAGTTACTTCAGATATGACATTGAGAAATGTTTCAAATATGGATCTCTATATTCCAAGACCTAGATGTGAAATGTATAAGAAATCATTAGAATACTCTGGTCCAAAGATATGGAATTGTCTACCATTTGAAATTAAGACATCCAGATCTTTAAATATATTCAAGACAAAATGTAAAGTATGGATACAACGTTTTAATTGGTAGACACTAGACAGTTATATATATATAATGATTGTAAATCAATATGCTTATGTCGTTTTGTATTTCTATCAAAGTACCTGATTTACTTAGGCTGTTGTTTAAGTTACATTGTACAACATTATGCATGTATATTGTACGGCATAACTATGTTATAATTATTGTGTATGTACATTTATTCTATAGTGTTAACAAATTGAAGAGGGCCCTAAGGAGGATTAGTTCAAAACTAATTAGGTCACCCTCTATAAATAAAGAAATCTATCTATCTCTATCTAGAGATAATCTTAGGTTACTGTGCTGGAACTGTGCAACTAGTGTAGTGGTTAGCACCGTCATTTCTCACCAATACAACCCAGGTCCTATCCTCACACCGGGAAGTATATGAGATGGTCGACAGGTCCGGAGGCCGCCAAATCAGAAAAGATAGTTTTCACCCAGAAGGATGTGAGATGGTACAATGGTCGCCAAATCAGACAGGTGGATTTTCTCCAAGTTTCAACCGGGGAGAAATGCTACATATTTGCTTTCATCAATGCCAACGACAGTGATTAATATAAGTTGTTAAAACTTGTTTCTCAATCGTTGTCAAATATAAAAGTTGATTCCACACTGGAACTCCAGCCACTTCATATATTATGTGTATGTGTGTGTTTTTACGTTTATTTATCGTCGCTACCGGTTGCCCATATGAGCGACGCCTCCTGAAGAGATTAGTCATTTTAGAGTTTTAGAGGATAGTGCAATGATACAGACAGAGACCCATTCCAGAGTCTCCTCTGGTTCTTTTACGTGCACTGTGTACAGCACCGACATAAGACCTTGGTTTAAAGTCACATCTGAAAGACTATTAATTTTATTAGGGTCAGACGGGGGATCGAACCTGCGATCCCTGGATTACCAGTCCAGCGTGTTACCACTGGACCACAGAGCCATCTGTTATTATGTGTAGCTTTGATAAGCAATTATTGATACCTTTACCTTCACTGGTAGTTTTTGCCTGTAAGACTTCCCTAATTCTTTCAACCCAGAGATACACGATACTTTCGCCTAAATTTTCACTGAAAGAAACGAAAAGTAAACATGATCTTTGATAAGGAGTCAACATATACGACTTGTAAAGGTATAAGGTAAATCCTATTAACAAAATTAAAATCTGCTCTTCACGAGCCGACTCATCTGGATCTACACTTTTTGTAAGCGTATTTAGAGCTCTGTGGTGTTGAAAGGGTTAATTAATATCGATAAATATTGCCATCGCCTGAAGACATTCTACACTGAATTTATTATACCTAACATACTGATTAATTAACCCATTCAACCCCAAGTAACTGACATGGACTGGTCCATGATATTTTTAGACGAATATATTAATAAGAAAATTACATTTGGACAAGTTCATTTATGAAAATGGGTAATTTTGTCTAAAAAATAGTAATATTACTGGCAAAAAGTGCAGATCCTGATGAGACGGCTCGTCACGAGCCGGCTCATCTGGATCTACGCTTTTTGTAAGCCTATTTAAAGGTCTGTGTTGAAAGGGTTAAACTGGGTCTCCATTGTGAATGGTCATCACACAATAATAAATAACTACATGTATTATACCTAACGTACAATTAAAATGTATATTATACCTAACGTACAATTAAAATGTATATTATACCTAACGTACAATGTATATTATACCTAACGTACAATTAAAATGTATATTATACCTAACGTACAATGTATATTATACCTAACGTACAATGTATATTATACCTAATGTACAATGTATATTATACCTAATGTACAATGTTTATTATACCTAACGTACAATTACAATGTATATTATACGTAATGTACAATGTTTATTATACGTAACGTACAATGTTTATTATACCTAACGTACAATGTTTATTATACCTAACATACAATGTTTATTATACCTAACGTACAATGTTTATTATACGTAACGTACAATGTTTATTATACGTAACGTACAATGTATAGTATACCTAACATACAATGTATATTATACCTAACATACAATGTATATTATACCTAACGTACAATGTATATTATACCTAATGTACAATGTTTATTATACCTAACGTACAATTACGATGTATATTATACGTAACGTACAATGTTTATTATACGTAACGTACAATGTTTATTATACCTAACGTACACAGTTTATTATACCTAACATACAATGTTTATTATACCTAATGTACAATGTTTATTATACCAAACATACAATGTATATTATACCTAATGTACAATGTTTATTATACCTAACGTACACAGTTTATTATACCTAATGTACAATGTTTATTATACCTAACATACAATGTATATTATACCTAACATACAATGTATATTATACCTAACGTACAATGTATATTATACCTAACGTACAATTACAATGTATATTTACCAGTACACATCGGCCAATGCCCCCTCTACATTCCTTCTTTCCTCGCCACGCAGCCAAGGTGCACTATTGAACAAATTGCTGACATTTTACGTAACATTTATTCATTTTATATGTTTAATTAAACACTAATTCAAGATTATAAATTGTTTTACTTTATGCTTTCCAATGACATAATTATATCATACATGTATAGATTTTTTTTTCAAATTCATCAGTGAAATAACAGGGCTCATTCTAGGTCATAATTCTTGGGAGAAGTGTATCTTACTGACTGGACAATATTTTGTATGAAGTAATTTATTTATTTTTTTACTTTTTTTTTTTTTACTTTTTTTTTTTAGGGAGAGTCAAGAGAGAATTTCGCCCGCATCACCCTCTAGAATGAGCCCTGACATAAACTGCTGTTGAATAACACATTTCATTCTCACTGCTTTGCGCTTAGTGATTCCAGCAACAGCCGTTAGATATTGTCTATGTGACTCATGATGTCGGTGATGTCGTCTAAATGCGACGTTCTAAAGCACGATGGCCTCGTTTACTATCATAATAATACTTTTCAGCTTAAAATTTAAAAAAATATTTGCTTGCTTAAAAAAAACAATTAACCCTTTGCCTGCTGAGTAAATAAAATCACATTTGCAAACAACATAGATCCAGATCCACCGCTGCGTAATGTCATGTCTGATCAGGATCTATGTTATTTGCTATTCAGCCAAATGTCTTAGCTCCACTATCCGAATAGCAAACAGCATAGAGCCTGATCAGACGGCACGTTCTGTGCCGTCTGATCTGGCTCTATGCTGTTTGCAAAAATGATTTTATTTGCCGCTAGCGTGCAAAGAGTTAATTAAGTGAATGATCAAATTATCTTTCATTCATGAACATAGAAACTTATCATTATCACCTATGGCTAACGCCACTCATGATTATATGGCTTTCAATGTTCAGTGAAATGTAACTCGACCATACAACTGTAACAATCAAATATCCTCATTATATACCGTCTCTGTGGCATATGGAGCCACAGGTCGAAGGTTCGAATCTCGTCAGGGGTTCGTTCTGATATGGCCAGTTGGTGAGCCGGCAGCTAGTTAAATAATGGTTACCGATTGCCTACAAAGCCTGGCATACAAGCATAGGATTCGGGAAGTACTGATGTTCATAAAAAAAGAGGTGTCTCATACCGGTAAGTGAGAAATGGCTGGCCTTTTAAATAGGGGTGACACTATATTAAACAAACACTTTACTTTTTATATTTTCTGGACAAATGGGAATTTATGTGATAAGAATTAATGCTATGTATTCGTAGTATAGGTATTAAAATTGTCCAATTGTTTTCAGGGAACTAGTTCCAAGCTTCCACTGGTGTGAGCATAGAAATAAAGGCTTGAGCTGGAATCCAGAAATGGTCAGTTCAATCTATTTATGCAGTTGAAATTCTGCAACAATTATTGGTTCCAATATTTATACCACGGATGTTCCAGCAGGGATGTGGTATATACTATTATGCTGGACAGGGTTTCATGTTATTATCAACATGTTTGCATTTAATTACTAAAGTATATACAGTCACTCAATACATTATCCAAGTATACAGATGGATCTGTAGTCCAGTGTTAAAGGCATATGCGGTAATTGCCAGTGCGCAACTTTCTGCGCAGTCAGGGGAGATAACAACATTATGAGGCACACAATTCGTTAGCTGATGTAAGAAGTCTACAGAAGCTGTTCAGTGCAGCGCAGCTAACATTGATGATAATGCATTCTTCAGCCACAGATTCACCACTTCCTGGGGGTTTGAGATGTTGAAGTTTCAGGAGCAAGCTTCAAAAAATGTAGATTCACTACAGCAGTTGGTTGAAGCCAAGGTATTATCCAAGTGCATGGCAGCGAAAATTGGCCGGAGCGGACTTCAGCTGCCTCATCTGAAATTATCATTCACCCGAGGTGGACTGGAGGGTCTGAGAAATCTGCTGGGTGAGAAAGTCAAGGCAAAGTGAGGGCAACTGGCACAAAGCGTGTGATTGAAAACATTGCTCGATATTTAGAGACATAAACTGGAACATAAAACTGACTGTCGCTTGTTGCAGTGGAGATTTTGTAACTGAATTTCTATATTCTTACATTGACTGGACATATTTGACAATGGGCACAGAGTTATCTCCCTTACACTATAGTGTATATGCATCTACAGTACTGGTGGGCACTGTGAACTGTACTGAGAGTACCAGCCTCTTGTGTCTGGTTTTGTTTGGGAGCACAACTTTCAAATTTTCACTTTTTCCGAGTCGCCGACAACTATTTTGTATACTAGTAATAATTGTGGTCTACTCTCTATTTTGTTTCAAGTACAGCTGATGTTGTTACTTACTCTTATGTACATAGTATTAGTTGGGTTATATGTGTTGTGTACAGTCAAGTAGTTTAGTGAGGACATGGCAGTGTTGGTGTGATGTCAGATACTGGTCAGTGTGTTATATGAAACACCCCCATTTGAGAAAATAATGGGGGTAGGGATCTAAATTTTCAGATATTTGAATAAATATCCTGGTAACCTATGTTTTTTTAATCAGTTATACTTAGCATATATATAGATAAACTTATTTAGAGCAATTTAATGACAATTTCTATGATAAAAACAAAAATGTTGGTCCAAATTTCAAAATAATTTCTCAAAAACGATAAGTAAAATATTGGTGAGATAGCACTATTTGGCTCATAAATTTTTATATTCATGCAGTTTTCTATAGTTTTCTGCTGTATTCCTTGCTGCAGGCACATAGGGTCATGAAAATAATAACTTGTGTCTTCTAATGCAACATACTGTATACTTAGGAACCGCTATACAGTGTGTGGTATATGTGTCTAAAATATCGCGAAATTGACAAAAGGGCTAATATTTCACAGTAAATTTACAAAAAAACTAGCTCGGTGACCCATATATTTTTTTCTACCTTTATTTTGTACTATATAAGTTGATTAAAAGTGCAAAACGCCAAAACTCTCTCTATGTTTATAATATTAGAGCTATTTTGTAGCATATGCCTTTAACACGCTGGACTGGTAATCCAGGGATCGCAGTTCTGACCATAATAAAATTAACTGTCTTTCAGATGGGACTTTAAACCAAGGTCTTGTGTCGGTGCTTTACATCGTGCACGTAAAAGAACCAGAGGAGATTCTGGAATGGGTCTCTGTCTGTATCATTGCACTATCCTCCAAAATCTAAAATGACTAATCTATTCAGGAGGCGTCGCTCAGATGGTCAACCGGTAGCGAAGTTAAATAAACGTAAAACACACACTATCCAAGTGTGTATTATGCAGAGTAAATGTTCAATCGTCCTTCAATTACATATTTATATATAATAGTTTTTTCTTGTTCCAATTTAAGTTACGGCACCATTAATTTACAACGTACTTAAGTTGGTACTCTGGAGGTGCTTCACTGGGGTAGTTTTCTGGAAGAATAACCTGAGAATGTAGAGAGAGTCGCAGATTAAACAATATTTATTTATAATGTATAGTCTACATCTGTTATGTCGAATTCTGTCAGACCGAACAAAATACTTTCACATCACCGAAGTTTAACTTAACAAAATTCGATATAAACAGATCCAGTTATATGTAAAATGATAGTGTCTGAAACGGGACTTTGATCCGACTTCGAGATAACCGGAGAATTCGACATAACCTATTTTGACATAACGGATGTAGACTGTATATACGATACTGGTAGATTATAATTGTTCAACAGGAACTGTAAACAAGCTCTATACAAATTAAACGATCTTACAATTTCATTTCCTTAGTAATTGTATCTTAATAATACAAGTAGTTTTAAATATGTCCGCCTCCGTGGTCGAGTGGTTAAGGTCGCTGACTTGTATACCACTGTAACCTATCATCACTGATGGTCACGGGTTCGAGCCCCGCTCAGGCCGTGTCTCATTTATATGAAAAAGTTGGCAGTTTCTTACGGAGGTTGGTGCACACAAGTACTGGTTAACCACTGGAGCCTGCCCAGGAAAGGTGTTGTTAGGTAAACTGCCCGCCGGCGATATAGCCCAAAATGGTGCTGATGCAGGCGTAAAACCCGAATTA
The DNA here is from genome assembly GCA_014843695.1 of Archivesica marissinica. Lineage (NCBI taxonomy): Eukaryota > Metazoa > Mollusca > Bivalvia > Venerida > Vesicomyidae > Archivesica > Archivesica marissinica. Next base: position 26,525,919 of record CM026395.1, on the reverse strand, counting down.
TAACATAAGTTTTAAATATTATAAATGGCTGTACGATTAGCGCTGTGGTTAGCGCGCTCGCTTCTCATCAATGCGACCTGGGTTCGATCCTCGGATCAGGAAGTATGTGAGATAGTACGATGGTAGCCAGATCGGACAGGTGGGTTTTCTCCGGGTACTCCGGTTTCCTCCCACATGAATGACCACATATACGCTTTCATCCGCGCCAACGAGAGTGATTAATATAAGTGGTTAAAACTTGCTTCGCAATCGTTGTAAAATAAATAAAGTTTTAAAAAAAGAAATATATATAAACAATATTTCATAAATGAGTATCATATCAACATTGCACAAGAAACAAGAATACAACATTGCTTGAGAAGGATGTGACAAAGGTGTATATTAACCCTTTCAACCCCACAGGCCTCTAAATAGGCTTATGAAAAGTGTAGATCCAGATGAGCCGGCTCGTGACGAGCCGTCTCATCAGGATCTGCACTTTTTTGCCAGTAATAATTATTACTATTTTTAGATAAAATTACCCATTTTGATAAATGAACTGATCCAAATGTAATTTTCTTAATAATTTATTGGTCTGAAAATATCACCACCAGTCCATGTCAGTTACTTGGGGTTGAATGGATTAAATGTTACATCATAACATTATGATGGCATTTAAATACATATATTATTATATAGAGGCAAGATGTAGTACCGTACATGCAATTGTTTGCAATTTTGAGAAATAATATAACCCATTCATTGCACGGCCAAACCAAGATCGTCGTAACATTATGCATTTCCTTGGTATGCGTACGTTATAAATACATGTGTCATCTGTATAAATCCTACCTGTATACACACTGTCCAAACGGGCTTGTTCTGTCCATCATTCACCTGTATACAGTATATTCTATGGGCCTCATCCACTACACACCAGTCATCGCCGTAAATTGCAGACAGAGCTTCTATCTCATCACTCTAAATCAGTTAAACCATGTATGTACTAGATTGCAGACAGACCTTCTATCTCATCTCTCTAAATCAATAAACCATGTATGTACTAGATTACAGACAGAGCTTCTATCTCATCTCTCTAAATAAATAAACCATGTATGTACTAGATTACAGACAGAGCTTCTATCTCATCTCTCTAAATCAGTAAAACCATGTATGTACTAGATTGCAGACAGAGCTTCTATCTCATCTCTCTAAATAAATAAACCATGTATGTACTAGATTACAGACAGAGCTTCTATCATATCTCTCTAAATCAGTAAAACCATGTATGTACTAGATTGCAGACAGAGCTTCTATCTCATCTCTCTAAATCAATAAACCATGTATGTACTAGATTGCAGACAGAGCTTCTATCTCATCTCTCTAAATCAGTAAAACCATGTATGTACTAGATTGCAGACAGAGCTTCTATCTCATCTCTCTAAATCAATAAACCATGTATGTACTAGATTGGAGACAGAGCTTCTATCTCATCTCTCTAAATCAATAAACCATGTATGTACTAGATTGCAGACAGAGCTTCTATCTCATCTCTCTAAATCAGTAAACCATGTATGTACTAGATTGCAGACAGAGCTTCTATCTCATCTCTCTAAATCAGTTAAACCATGTATGTACTAGATTGCAGACAGAGCTTCTATCTCATCTCTCTAAATCAGTAAAACCATGTATGTACTAGATTGCAGACAGAGCTTCTATCTCATCTCTCTAAATCAATAAACCATGTATGTACTAGATTGCAGACAGAGCTTCTATCTCATCTCTCTAAATCAGTTAAACCATGTATGTACTAGATTGCAGACAGAGCTTCTATCTCATCTCTCTAAATCAATAAACCATGTATGTACTAGATTGCAGACAGAGCTTCTATCTCATCTCTCTAAATCAATAAACCATGTATGTACTAGATTGCAGACAGAGCTTCTATCTCATCTCTCTAAATCAGTAAACCATGTATGTACTAGATTGCAGACAGAGCTTCTATCTCATCTCTCTAAATCAGTTAAACCATGTATGTACTAGATTGCAGACAGAGCTTCTATCTCATCTCTCTAAATCAGTAAAACCATGTATGTACTAGATTGCAGACAGAGCTTCTATCTCATCTCTCTAAATCAATAAACCATGTATGTACTAGATTGCAGACAGAGCTTCTATCTCATCTCTCTAAATCAGTAAACCATGTATGTACTAGATTGCAGACAGAGCTTCTATCTCATCTCTCTAAATCAGTTAAACCATGTATGTACTAGATTGCAGACAGAGCTTCTATCTCATCTCTCTAAATCAGTAAACCATGTATGTATATTGTGATCCCAAAGAAAAGGTATATTGAATTATTAAAACCAACTACTGCATTTTCAAATTCTGGTGTGATGGTAGTCCAAATATTTAGATATGAAAAATGTGACATTTTACTATCAAGGCATTTTACTCGAAATAACAGAAACAAAAATGTTATGTAGAGGTCTTATATATAGGACTAGTGTGATGGGAAACCCAGAGCAACTTATCTGACCCACAGGGATTCGGCACGTTTGGGGGTACTAGTATATATATTTAAGTATATATTTACTTAAATATATATACTAGTACCCCCAAACGTGCCGAATCCCTGTGATCTGACCTGTATAATTATATACCTCTGAGATAAATAAAAATGGCGCTATATTTTCTGATAAGCACCAGTTATTAATTAAAAACAAAGCAGATTAAGGTTGATAGAGATAGTGCTTTGTGTTGTATTTTTTCGAAGTATTTGTTTTAGGTCAATATCTAGCACATTGAAGATGACATAGCCCCTTAAAAATAACTATAATACTAAGGTATGTGCTTATAGTATACAATCAACAAATAATTGAGTCTGTGTATTTTCCTGGACAGGTTTAGCCAGTATTAAAGTGTGTGGAAGTCGTGATAGCGCAGTGGATGCGCATTCGCTTCAGGTGCGAAAGGTCCGGAGTTTGAGCCCCGCTGGAGCCGTTACGATTGTGCCCTTAGGCAAGGCATTTAATTTCCACGTTGCCTCTTCTCTCTCCCTCGTGGCGATAGATTCCATCAGGAATGAGGTCTCAAGAGTGATTGATATAAGTTATAAGAACTTGTTTCGCAATCAAGCTAAAATAAATTTGTATAAACTAAACAGTGTGTGTGTGCGGTACCTTGCTCAAAGACACTACATAGTACCTGGACATTACCACTATTTGGCATATCACATTCCATTCACAACAGTTGACTATTTCAAGTGCTCATATTTTCCGAGAAAAGTTGTTCAATGGAACATACTGCCATCTCATGTAGTCAGCGCTGACTCTATCGCAGGATTTAAGTCAGCGCTGGCTGCATCAATGATGAAGCCATAACGGAACACACTTGTTTTTATCTTGTTCTTAACAACTACTAATCTTTGCACACTTCTAGTATATGAACATATTGTAGGCTTAAGGGTTTTTATGGTTTAAGGTGTTAGGTTTTTACACCTTTTTTATCACACTACCAGTGTCCTCTTGGAATTATAGTAGCCGAGGAGGCCTGGTAGCTCACTTTTCTACCCCCCCCCCCACGGATGGCCATACTAGCTCAATTGTTGACTGTTAGCCTGGCTAACAGATAAGAAGCAGAAGATAGTAAGTTAGTCAGTATTAGTCTGTTAGTGTTAGTCGATGCCTGACCGAGTATCAAACCAGGGACGCTTCCAAATATTTACTACGGACGCCAAACGACTGTCACGAAACGATAACTTAAGAACTTTTAAATACAATTTACCTGTAAGGATGCATTATCTTCAACTGACATGCTTTCTTTAATCTACTTTCTCTTTTGATCATTCTCAACAATCGAGCTATGTGGGCGCTGACATATTTATATATATCACGTGATATTATAAATACTCTTCAATTGAAAATCAAAATAACTGACTAAACCAGGAAATGAACAATTTATTTTGTCTGCATTTTGCAGTTTGATGGGAATTTATCTACACTGGTGAATAAAATGCTCGATTCAACCGATGCGGAGGATAAGAATCCGACAGTGTCAGATCTGCACGAGCTGACAAAAGATTATTCACAGTATTTACATGTGGATGCCTCAAAAGAGGTGAACATTATTTCAATGTTTCAGATTTTCAAGTGATCAAGCTTACCTTACCCTCACCCCACCACATTAGTACCCAATGAATTAATGTGGTGTGTCATGTTCGTTACTCGGTCATGGCACATATTTATGTTGTGTCACTGAGCAAGACACCTCACACATATTACTTACCCGGTAGTACTAAACTTTACTGTATCGGGGCAAGATATGACTACGACTTATAGCTCTCCTATACTGGAGGATAATAAAGAATCTGTCTCCCGATTTATGCCTTCTAACTTGATCCTCCCTCGGGGGGGGGCCTCATGTTCCCGATTTGAGGAAACACTAAGGTATCTAAGTTGATCCAGTGCGGATGAAAGCTTATATATATGGTCATTAGTGTGGGAGTAAAGCAGAGAACTGTTCGATCTGGCGACTATCATTCCATGTCACATACTTCCCAGCCCGGGTTGCATTTGTGAGAAGCAAGCTTGTCAACCACTGTGCTAATCGGAGAGTCTGTAATTGAGCAATTAAATTTGATAAACGTCTGCTCAGTATGAGTGACATTGATCAATTATTTCAATTTGCAAAGACAAATTAATAAATTCACATACATTTAAAACAATTATTCCTTCTGTCAATCATCAAATAAAGCATTTCAGCAAGCAATTAATCACTGCAAATGCACATGTGATGCTCATGTAGTAAAGCATTTCAGCAAGCAATTAATCACTGCAAATGCACATGTGATGCTCATGTAGTAAAGCATTTCAGCAAGCAATTAATCACTCCAAATGCACATGTGATGCTCATGTAGTAAAGCATTTCATCAAGCAATTAATCACTGCAAATGCACATGTGATGCTCTTGTAGTAAAGCATTTCAGCAAGCAATTAATCACTGTAAATGCACATGTGATGCTCATGTAGTAAAGCATTTCAGCAAGCAATTAATCACTGCAAATGCACATGTAATGCTCATGTAGTAAAGCATTTCAGCAAGCAATTAATCACTGCAAATGCGCATGTGATGCTCATGTAGTAAAGCATTTCATCAAGCAATTAATCACTCCAAATGCACATGTGATGCTCTTGTAGTAAAGCATTTCAGCAAACAATTAATCACTGCAAATGCACATGTGATGCTCTTGTAGTAAACATTTCAGCATGCAATTAATCACTGCAAATGCACATGTGATGCTCATGTAGTAAAGCATTTCAGCAAGCAATTAATCACTGCAAATGCACATGTGATGCTCTTGTAGTAAACATTTCAGCATGCAATTAATCACTGCAAATGCACATGTGATGCTCATGTAGTAAAGCATTTCAGCAAACAATTAATCACTGCAAATGCACATGTGATGCTCATGTGATAATGTTACATGTGTAATTGTTTGTTTCAGAGACAGACATTCTACAGCAGTATAGAGGAGATGCTTACCAAGCTTGATGAGTTCGGAGGACTCGTTGATACAGTTAGTTGCCTTTAATATTCAGTTCCGGGTGTAATTTCTCAGTTGGAAAGATTGATATTTTGCTGCCTGAATTATTTGAAATATCCTTCAATGTTGTTTTTAATGAGCCTTTTATTTCTATCTGCTGGCTGAACCTTTTCTCATTTCCATCGTGGTCTCAACCTGTTCTCATTTCCATCATCGTCTGAACCTTTTCTCATTTCCATCGTGGTCTGAACCTTTTCTCATTTCCATCGTGGTCTGAACCTTTTCTCATTTCCATCATCGTCTGAAACGTTTCTTATTTCCATCGTAATAAATCTATCTACAACATAACTGGGCCGACATCAGGTATTGCTGTTGCGCTGCACCTTTTTCTATTTCACCCATAGATAGTAGTAATTATCCATGTATAATATTATTTTTATACATACACAGGGTTCCCGCTGTCGGTCGCCAATGGCGCCAATTGCGACAAAAAAACAAATATTGGCGCTATTGTGAATTAAACTTTGTGAATTGGCGAAAATATTTGGCGCAACCTTTTTTTTTTTTTAAATATTTTGGCACATGTTTTGTCAAATACAGGGCTTCAAATATTTAATTTGTGAAATAATGGCTATTAGTTGGCTCCAAATTTTTTTTTATTGGCTCCGGTAATTTTTAATTGGCAACAGAAGTGGCGCAGACAAACATTCAGACAGCGGGAGCCCTAATACATACATGTAACAGTGATGATGACAGAACCCTTTTTTTTACAGATCAGAAGTGACACCAGTTTATGTGTAGATAAGAATATCCATGAAATACAGACAAAATGTGAAGACATCAAACAGATTTTCAGACGGATTGACCAACTTGAGGTAAGCCTTCTTCCTTCCTTTATTCTTTTGTTTTACATCTATAGGAGTTTCACTTATTAATCCTTTGAACCTTTCAACACTACAGGCCTCTAAATAGGCTTACAAAAAGTGTAGATCCAGATGAGCCGGCTCGTGACGAGCCGTCTCATCAGGATCTGCACTTTTTGCCTGTAATAATTATTATTTATTTTTGGATAAAATTACCCATTTTGATAAATGAACTGGTCCAAAGGTTATTTTCTTATTAATTTATTGGTCTAAAAATGTCATGCACCAGTCCATGTGAGTTACTTGGGGTTGACTGGTTTAATATCATGCACCAGTCCATGTGAGTTACTTGGGGTTGAATGGGTTAATATCATGCACCAGTCCATGTGAGTTACTTGGGGTTGAATGGGTTAATATCATGCACCAGTCCATGTGAGTTACTTGGGGTTGAATGGGTTAATATCATGCACCAGTCCATGTGAGTTACTTGGGGTTGAATGGGTTAATATCATGCACCAGTCCATGTCAGTTACTTGGTGTTGAATGGGTTAATATCATGCACCAGTCCATGTGAGTTACTTGGGGTTGAATGGGTTAATATCATGCACCAGTCCATGTCAGTTACTTGGGTTGAATGGGTTAATATCATGCACCAGTCCATGTGAGTTACTTGGGGTTGAATGGGTTAATATCATGCACCAGTCCATGTGAGTTACTTGGGGTTGAATGGGTTAATATCATGCACCAGTCCATGTGAGTTACTTGGGGTTGAATGGGTTAATATCATGCACCAGTCCATGTGAGTTACTTGGGGTTGAATGGGTTAATATCATGCACCAGTCCATGTGAGTTACTTGGGGTTGAATGGGTTAATATCATGCACCAGTCCATGTGAGTTACTTGGGGTTGAATGGGTTAATATCATGCACCAGTCCATGTGAGTTACTTGGTGTTGAATGGGTTAATATCATGCACCAGTCCATGTCAGTTACTTGGGGTTGAATGGGTTAATATCATGCACCAGTCCATGTCAGTTACATGGGGTTGAATGGGTTAATATCATGCACCAGTCCATGTGAGTTACTTGGGGTTGAATGGGTTTATATCATGCACCAGTCCATGTGAGTTACTTGGGGTTGAATGGGTTAATATCATGCACCAGTCCATGTGAGTTACTTGGGGTTGAATGGGTTAACTCACCTAACCCAACGTCCAGCAAGCTTCTGTGAGAGAACAACCAATGCAGCTGTCGACAGTTACAAATTGTTGGCTAGTTGATTAGCACAGTGGTTAGTACGCTCGCTTCTCACCATTGTGAACCCAGGTTCGATCCTTGAACTGGGTAGTATGTGAGATGGTATGATGATCGCCAAAGCGAACAGGTGAGTGGTTTCTTCAGGTAATCCAGTTTCGTGTTCGGGCTGTAACTGTATCATGCATGGGAGATTTTCAAATAACTACGCACACATGTTCTTAATGTGTCGCATCCAAGAGTCCCTACCTTAAAGGTCAAGGTCACACTTCGGTGTTAAAGGTCAAATAATGTTACTTTCATGTCTGGGCTGTAACTTTGTCATGCATGGTGGATCTTCAACTAATTATGCACAAATTTTCTCCACATGAAGATGTGTTCAAGGCACGGGACCCTTTCCCAAAGATCGGGGTCAAACTTTGAGGTTAAATGTCAATATTGGTATAAATATCATGTCCACTCTGTAACTTTGTCATGGGTGAGGGGATTCTGCAATAATGTGGCACAAATGTTCCCATATCAACAGGATGTGTCGCGTCCATGACCCATGTCCCTACACCAAAGATGAAGCTTGGAGATTAAGGTGAATTTTGATATATTGAAGTAGTCAACAGGGATCATTCTAGAGGACGATGTGGACGAAATAGTCACCCTAGGGACCCTGACTTCGCCCTCTGGGGACCCCACTTCTCCCTAAAAAACTAAAAAAAATATTTATTTGGTTTTTACGATTTTCAAACAAAACTTTGTCTAGTAAGATACACTGGCCCATTATAAAGCACTCCTTCTATTCAAATGTTGTATTTAATGGTTGTACTGTGCATTTTAACCCTATTTTGCAGAATTATATTAAAGAACACCATTTAAGGAAGCGATCACGTGCTTTTTCACTTCTCCCAAAAATTCTGACCTAGAATGAACCCCGAGTCAACAGCATAACATCACCTTTCATTGTAGAAGATTCAAATAACTTGGCACAAATGTTCACCCTGATGAGATGATTACCCCGAGTTCTGCCTCATGACCCCCCAACCCCCAGACATGTTTTCATTTCTTTGCTAGCATTACATTGCTTGGCAATACTTCATCCATTGATCAATAATTATTCGCTGATGTTTGCATGTGTTTTATTGGCAGGTATTTGTACGCATGATCCGGGAAAATGTGACCAGTATGGAAGAATGTGTAAGCAAGGCCGAGAATGACAAGGGGTCATTCAGTTTCAAAAAGATCTTCTCATCCTTAGTTGGAAATGTAAGTCTGTCAGTTTTTGTTGTCAATATTCCACTGCAAACACGAGTGTACAGTATAACCTCCTATCGATCAACTCTATTAAACGGCCACCTCCAATGAACGAGCCAGTTAATTTCCTCTCGAGAGATTTTCCTATATATTTGACCTCTATTTGACGGTCACCTCTCTGACCCGGTCAGCGGCCGGTCTAAAACAGCCCAGAATATGATCAATGACCTCCGAGAAACGGTCTGTAGCAGTCAGCAAAGACAGTTTGTCTGTCTGTATGGCAACAATCCTGTGTCTTCAACTGGTTAAATAATGGATTTTGAAACACTGCACAAATTTGATTAACTCTTTCACCGCCAATGTCGCATAAAAGCGACTTTGTAAAAAAGTAGAGAACCTGATCGGACAGAACAGAACATGCCGTCTGATCAGGCTATATGCTGATTACTCTTCAGACAGTGGAGCTGAAGCACCTGTCCGAATAGCAAACAACATAGATCCTGATCAGATGCGGCGTTACGCCACGGCTGATCTGGATCTATGTTGTTTGCACATGCTCTGAATTTATTCGGCGCTGAAAGAGTTAATGTTCATAGTATCAGATAATGTGCCGAGTACAATTTACAGCCACAATGGTCCTAGTTCCAGGCCACACTAAATGTGCCAAGTACAATTTACAGCCACAATGGTTCTAGTTCCAGGCCACACTAAATGTGCCAAGTACAATTTACAGCCACAATGGTTCTAGTTCCAGGCCACACTAAATGTGCCAAGTATAATTTACAGCCACAATGGTCGTAGTTCCAAGCCACACTAAATGTGCCAAGTATAATTTACAGCCACAATGGTCGTAGTTCCAGGCCACACTAAATGTGCCGAGTACAATTTACAGCCACAATGGTCCTAGTTCCAGGCCACACTAAATGTGCCGAGTACAATTTACACAATATCCTAATATGTCATTTGTACAATTTTCATGTCCAGTGGTCACTCTACATGTATTAAAGTGCTCGAGTGATTTTGAAATAACTTTGCACCAAATTTCACCGTATCAAGATAGTGTGCAGAGCATGACCTTCAGAATGTTTGTTTATGGTCAAGGTCACAGACACAAATGGACAGACATGTGCACAAAATTTTCTGTCCGCTACACGGCCTGGGATCCATTACATTTTACTACCATTACATTTATGTTACAAGGACTTTGGAAAATAATTCATTGTATTACATTATAATGATCCGCCTCCATGGTCGAGTGGTTACGGTCACTTACTTTTATAAAACCTGAACAAACAAACAACCAGTTGTTATTTAATTTATTTAACTCATCAAGTTTTTATCGTTTTTAAATAATCGAATAATAAATGACCACTCGTTTAATATCATCACCGATGGTCACAGATTCGAGCTCCGCTCATGCCCTGTCTATTTATATGAAAAAGTGCAATGATACAGACAGAGACCCATTCCAGAGTCCCTTCTGGTTCTTTTACGTGCACGGTGTAAAGCACCGACACGAGACCTCGGTTTAACGTCCCATCTGAAAGACTGTTAATTTTATTAGGGTCAGACGGGGGATCGAACCTGCAATCCCTGGATTACCAGTCCAGCGTGTTACCACTGGACTACAGATCCGTCTGTAAGATAAAAATATTCACGGTATCGAGATAATATACCGAGCACAACTTCCAACAAGATGCATGCTGGTACAAGTTCATATTATGTTCATACTTTTTCTTAGTCCTATATATAAGACCTCTACATAAATTATTTTTTTCTATTATTTGAAAAATGCCTTGATAATAAAATGTCACATTTTCAAGTCTAAATATTTGGACTAACTTTTTCTCAATTTTCAGAAAAAGGCAAGCCAAAGCGGAGAAGAAAATGGTAAATTCAAACCTCCAGAAGTGTTTCAAACTGAACATTTTATAAAACCTGTGCCAGGTGTTGAACAGTCCGAGACTGAGCAGTCGCAAACTGATAAACCCCAAGGTGATCCAAACACCTAAAACATATCTACAGTCAAACCTGTGTTAGTGGTCACCGTTATTAAGCAGCCAACCTGTATTAAGCAGCCAGGTTCCAGATTCCCAATATGTTACTTTGTTATACATTTAACCTCTATTAAGCAGCCACCTGTGCTAAGCAGCCACTTTCTGAGATTCCCTTGGCTGACTGCTTAAGACAGGTTTGACTGTATAAAATATGTCCATGTTCATAATAATGCCAACTGGTTACAATACAGCAACACTTGTAAGACTGTGAAATTGCTCTAATTGCCAGAACACTTATAAGACTGTGAAATTGCTCTAATTGCCAGAACACTTATAAGACTGTGAAATTGCTCTAATTGCCAGAACACTTATAAGACTGTGAAATTGCTCTAATTGCCAGAACACTTATAAGACTGTGAAATTGCTCTAATTGCCAGAACACTTATAAGACTGTGAAATTGCTCTAATTGCCAGAACACTTATAAGACTGTGAAATTGCTCTAATTGCCAGAACACTTATAAGACTGTGAAATTGCTCTAATTGCCAGAACACTTATAAGACTGTGAAATTGCTCTAATTGCCAGAACACTTATAAGACTGTGAAATTGCTCTAATTGCCAGAACACTTATAAGACTGTGAAATTGCTCTAATTGCCAGAACACTTATAAGACTGTGAAATTGCTCTAATTGCCAGAACACTTATAAGACTGTGAAATTGCTCTAATTGCCAGAACACTTATAAGACTGTGAAATTGCTCTAATTGCCAGAGGTATATTCAGTGTCACTGTTGATTTATGTTTTGCTCACCAGAGTTATTAGTATTAGTATAGGTAGGCTACCCATTCAATTGTGTGTTTTACGTTTATTTATCGTCGCTACCGGTTGCCCATATGAGCGACGCCTTCTGAAGAGATTAGTCATTTTAGATTTTGGAGGAAAGTGCAATGATACAGACAGGGACCCATTCCAGAGTCTCCTCTGGTTCTTTTACGTGCACAGTGTAAAGCACTAACACCAGACCTCAGTTTAACGTCCCATCTTCAGGCGTCGTCGCTCATATGGGCAACCGGTAGCGACGATAAATAAACGTAAAACACACAAAGAGTTGTGGAAATCATTGCAGAATATGGTTCTGTATAAGGCAGTAACGGGTTCCCTGTTTGGACCCATATCTGGACATTTATTGGTCAATGTGTCCAATCACGAGCAACCCATCAACAGCCTCAGTAGGTATTGTTCAAATTAGGGCAATGAAAGAAAACTAATTCAAATTGACATCCTTTTCGGAAACAAATATATAGAATTTGTTTAACCTTATTATCAAATATCTAAGCCGTGACCTTGGCAAATTTGTTTAACCTTATCAAATATCTAGGCAGTGACCTTGGCAAATTTGTTTAACCTTATTATCAAATATCTAGGCCGTGACCTTGGCAAATATGTTTAACCTTATTATCAAATATCTAGGCCGTGACCTTGGCAAATTTGTTTAACCTTATCAAATATCTAGGCAGTGACCTTGGCAAATTTGTTTAACCTCAAATATCTAGGCAGTGACTTTGGCAAATTTGTTTAACCTTATTATCAAATATCTAGGCAGTGACCTTGGCAAATTTGTTTAAATTTAAGGTCGGTTATGAAAATTAGGTCAAATTTAATGCAGAGGACACTTGATTTATCAATATAACATACTCCAAGGACAATGTGGCCATCGTTTTATATGTTGGTCAATGAAGTGTTGAATAATTGACATATATGTAGTAATTTATTGTGTGATGCATTCACAATGCAGACCCAGTTTAACCCTTTCAACACTACAGACCTCTAAAGAGGCTTACAAATAGTGTAGATCCAGATGAGCTGGTTCGTGACGAAAGTAATATTACTATTTTTAGACAAAATTACCCATTTTGATAAATGAACTGGTCCAAATGTAATTTTCTTATTAAATTATTGGTCTAAAAATATCATGGACCAGTCCATGTCAGTTACTTGGGGGTGTTGAATGGGTTAATCAGTATGTAAACTGTAAATAATTTTCTTCCAATGAATATTGATATTACTTATTGTATTAAAATGATGAAATACATCCACCAAGTACTGGTTAACCGCTGGAGCCTGCCCAGGAAAGGTGTTGTTAGGTAAACTGCCCGCCGGCGATATAGCCCAAAATGGTGCTGATGCAGGCGTAAAACCCGAAATATAAGATATAAAAATATAACATATAACGAAATACAGGAAGTGAATTATATTACGTGCTCATCTTGGGAGGTATCCAGCTGTTAGTTTAGTTTAAACTTTATTTATTTTACAACGATTGCGAAGCAAGTTTTAACAACTTATATTAATAACTCTCGTTGGCGCGGATGAAAGCGTGTATGTGGTCATTCGTGTGGGAGGAAATCGGAGTACCCGGAGAAAACCCACCTGTCCGATCTGGTGACCACCGTACCATCTCACGTACTTCCCTGTCCGAGGATCGAACCCGGGTTGCATTGGTGAGAAGCAAGCGCGCTAACCACTGTGCTAATTTGACAGCCTGTTACTATGTAAGGCTACCTCCACACTTGGTTTTTTTACACAAACAAAATCTCCCTCAAATAAAAACCCAGATATGACAATCGACAACCCCCACCCCACCCATCCAAATTCAAGGTAAGACCCTAAAACTATCCCTAGACGGCGGAGACTTTGTCCTCTCGTGTTGAAAAAGAATCACTTTACCTCGATATTATATCAAAAGTTTCCTACATCACTAACATATTATAAGCCAGCTTCACAATGCTCAATGCCGTGTCATAGATCTTCACAATGCTCCACATTTAACCACTAGAATGAGAGATCCATTACGACACAGAGGTGCCGCAAGATTTGTGGTTCGATCCCCCGTCTAACCATAATAAAATTAACAGTCTTTCAGATGGGATTAAACCGAGGTCTCGTGTTGGTGCTTTACACCGTGCCCGTAAAAGAACCAGAGGAGACTCTGGAATGGGTCTCTGTCTGTATCATTGCACTATCCCCCAAAATCTAAAATGAATAATCTCTTCAGGAGGCGTCGCTCATATGGGCAACCGGTAGCGACGATAAATAAACGTAAAACACACATTGGGTTTTCGATTACCTCCCTTGACAGATTTATCCCAAAATATGTATTGGTCCTTTTAGTTGAAAGCCTTTGTTTTTATTGGTGTTCCCTAACCATATGTTGCGGTATGATAAATGTGATTTTATCAAAAGCGTGTTAATTAATTTATAATCAATTTCTACAGTAAAGTATCCATTGGATATGCTGTAGTATCTGTCGAGATTTAGTAATTTAATATTCATAAGATAAGAAAACTAATGAAAACAGATATCATGTGGTGCAAAGGAAACAACGATAAAAACAGAGGAAACCAATTAAGAGGACCAAAACTAAAATGCACCTGCTGCCCAATCAAAGATCGTCACAACCCTCAAAGCCACTACAATTTATAATCAATTTCTACAGTAAAGTATCCATTGGATATGCTGTAGTATCTGTCGAGATTTAGTAATTTAATATTCATAAGATAAGAAAACTAATGAAAACAGATATCATGTGGTGCAAAGGAAACAACGATAAAAACAGAGGAAACCAATTAAGAGGACCAAAACTAAAATGCACCTGCTGCCCAATCAAAGATCGTCACAACCCTCAAAGCCACTACACCCGGGCTGTTAAAATGCACCTGCCCATTCACATATCTTCACAAAGCCACTTCACCACTACACCCGGGCTGTTAAAATGCACCTGCCCATTCACAGATCTTCACAACCCACAAAGCCACTTCACCCGGGCTGTTAAAATGCACCTGCCCATTCACAGATCTTCACAACCCACAAAGCCACTTCACCCGGGCTGTTAAAATGCACCTGCCCATTCACAGATCTTCACAACCCACAAAGCCACTTCACCACTACACCCGGGCTGTTATAATGCACCTGCCCATTCACAGATCTTCACAACCCTCAAAGCCACTTCACCACTACACCCGGGCTGTTAAAATGCACCTGCCCATTCACAGATCTTCACAACCCTCAAAGCCACTTCACCACTACACCCGGGCTGTTATAATGCACCTGCCCATTCACAGATCTTCACAACCCTCAAAGCCACTTCACCACTACACCCGGGCTGTTAAAATGCACCTGCCCATTCACAGATCTTACACTCAAAACCACTACACCCGGGCTGTTAAAATGCACCTGCCCATTCACAGATCTTCACAACCCTCAAAGCCACTTCACAACTACACCCGGGCTGATAAAAAAAGCCTGCCCATTCACAATCTTCACAACCCTCGAATCCACTTCACCACTACACCCGGGCTGTTATAATGCACCTGTCCATTCACAGATCATCACAACCCTCAAAGCCACTACACCCGGGCTGTTAAAATGCACCTGCCCATTCACAGATCTTCACAACCCTCAAAGCCACTTCGCCACTACACCCGGGCTGTTAAAATGCACCTGCCCATTCACAGATCTTCACAACCCACAAAGCCACTTCACCCGGGCTGTTATAATGCACCTGCCCATTCACAGATCTTCACAAGCCTCAAAGCCACTTCACCACTACACCTGGGCTGTTAAAATGCACCTGCCCATTCACAGATCTTCACAACCCTCAAAGCCACTTCACCACTACACCCGGGCTGTTATAATGCACCTGCCCATTCACAGATCTTCACAACCCTCAAAACCACTTCACCACTACACCCGGGCTGTTAAAATGCACCTGCCCATTCACAGATCTTCACAACCCTCAAAGCCACTTCACAACTACACCCGGGCTGATAAAAAAAGCCTGCCCATTCACAGATCTTCACAACCCACAAAGCCACTTCACCCGGGCTGTTAAAATGCACCTGCCCATTCACAGATCATCACTACACCCGGGCTGTTATAATGCACCTGTCCATTCACAGATCATCACAACCCTCAAAGCCACTACACCCGGGCTGTTAAAATGCACTTGCCCATTCACAGATCTTCACAACCCTCAAAGCCACTTCGCCACTACACCCGGGCTGTTAAAATGCACCTGCCCATTCACAATCTTCACAACCCACAAAGCCACTTCACCACTACACCCGGGCTGTTATAATGCACCTGCCCATTCACAGATCTTCACAACCCTCAAAGCCACTTCACCACTACACCCGGGCTGTTAAAATGCACCTGCCCATTCACAGATCTTCACAACCCTCAAAGCCACTTCACCACTACACCCGGGCTGTTATAATGCACCTGCCCATTCACAGATCTTCACAACCCTCACAGCCACTACACCCGGGCTGTTAAAATGCACCTGCCCATTCACAGATCTTCACAAACCACAAAGCCACTTCACCACTACACCCGGGCTGTTAAAATGCACCTGCCCATTCACAGATCTTCACAACCCACACAGCCACTTCACCACTACACCCGGGCTGTTAAAATGCACCTGCCCAGTCACAGATCTTCACAACCCTCAAAAACACGTCACCCGGGCTGTTAAAATGCACCTGCCCAGTCACAGATCTTCACAACCCAAAAAGCCACTTCACCACTACACCTGGGCTGTTAAAATGCACCTGCCCAGTCACAGATCTTCACAACCCTCACAGCCACTTCACCACTACACCCGGGCTGTTAAAATGCACCTGCCCATTCACAGATCTTCACAACCCTCAAAGACACTACACCCGGGCTGTTAAAATGCACCTGCCCAGTCACAGATCTTTACAACCCTCAAAGCCACTTCACCACTACACCCGGGCTGTTAAAATGCACCTGCCCGGTAACAGATCTTCACAACCCTCAAAGCCACTTCACCACTACACCCGGGCTGTTAAAATGCACCTGCCCATTCACAGATCTTCACAACCACTACACCGGCTGTTAAATGCACCTGCCCGGTAACAGATCTTCACACCCTCAAAGCCACTTCACCACTACACCCGGCTGTTAAAAGCACCTGCCCATTCACAGATCTTACAACCCTCAAAGCCACTACACCTGGGCTGTTAAAATGCACCTGCCCATTCACAGATCTTCACAACCACTACACCCGGGCTGTTAAAATGCACCTGCCCATTCACAGATCTTCACAACCACTACACCCGGGCTGTTAAAATGCACCTGCCCATTCATAGATCTTCACAACCCTTAAAGCCACTTCACCACTACACCCGGGCTGTTAAAATGCACCTGCCCATTCACAGATCTTCGCAACCCTCAAAGCCACTTCACCACTACACCCGGGCTGTTAAAATGTACCTGCCCAGTTACAGATCTTCACAACCCTCAAAGCCACTACACCTGGGCTGTTAAAATGCACCTGCCCAGTCACAGATCTTCACAACCCTCAAAGCCACTACACCTGGGCTGTTAAAATGCACCTGCCCAGTCACAGATCTTCACAACCCTCAAAGCCACTCACAACTACACCGGGCTGATAAAAAAAGCCTGCCATTCACAGATCATCACAACCCTCAAAGCCACTACACCCGGGCTGTTAAAATGCACCTGCCCATTCACAGATCTTCACAACCCTCAAAGCCACTTCGCCACTACACCCGGGCTGTTAAAATGCACCTGCCCATTCACAGATCTTCACAACCCTCAAAGCCACTTCACCACTACACCCGGGCTGTTATAATGCACCTGCCCATTCACAGATCTTCACAACCCTCAAAGCCACTTCACCACTACACCGGGCTGTTAAAATGCACCTGCCCATTCACAGATCTTCACAACCCTCAAAGCCACTTCACCAACACCCAAACACCCCCACACAACCACAACCCTCACAGCCACTACACCCGGGCTGTTAAAATGCACCTGCCCATTCACAGATCTTCACAAACCACAAAGCCACTTCACCACTACACCCGGGCTGTTAAAATGCACCTGCCCATTCACAGATCTTCACAACCCACACAGCCACTTCACCACTACACCCGGGCTGTTAAAATGCACCTGCCCAGTCACAGATCTTCACAACCCTCAAAAACACGTCACCCGGGCTGTTAAAATGCACCTGCCCAGTCACAGATCTTCACAACCCAAAAAGCCACTTCACCACTACACCTGGGCTGTTAAAATGCACCTGCCCAGTCACAGATCTTCACAACCCTCACAGCCACTTCACCACTACACCCGGGCTGTTAAAATGCACCTGCCCATTCACAGATCTTCACAACCCTCAAAGACACTACACCCGGGCTGTTAAAATGCACCTGCCCAGTCACAGATCTTTACAACCCTCAAAGCCACTTCACCACTACACCCGGGCTGTTAAAATGCACCTGCCCGGTAACAGATCTTCACAACCCTCAAAGCCACTTCACCACTACACCCGGGCTGTTAAAATGCACCTGCCCATTCACAGATCTTCACAACCACTACACCCGGGCTGTTAAAATGCACCTGCCCAGTCACAGATCTTCACAACCCTCAAAGCCACTACACCCGGGCTGTTAAAATGCACCTGCCCATTCACAGATCTTCACAACCACTACACCCGGGCTGTTAAATGCACCTGCCCATTCACAGATCTTCACAACCCACCACTACACCCGGGCTGTTAAAATGCACCTGCCCATTCATAGATCTTCACAACCCTTAAAGCCACTTCACCACTACACCCGGGCTGTTAAAATGCACCTGCCCATTCACAGATCTTCGCAACCCTCAAAGCCACTTCACCACTACACCCGGGCTGTTAAAATGTACCTGCCCAGTTACAGATCTTCACAACCCTCAAAGCCACTACACCTGGGCTGTTAAAATGCACCTGCCCAGTCACAGATCTTCACAACCCTCAAAGCCACTACACCTGGGCTGTTAAAATGCACCTGCCCAGTCACAGATCTTCACAACCCTCAAAGCCACTTCACAACTACACCCGGGCTGATAAAAAAAGCCTGCCCATTCACAGATCTTCACAACCCACAAAGCCACTTCACCCGGGCTGTTAAAATGCACCTGCCCATTCACAGATCATCACTACACCCGGGCTGTTATAATGCACCTGTCCATTCACAGATCATCACAACCCTCAAAGCCACTACACCCGGGCTGTTAAAATGCACTTGCCCATTCACAGATCTTCACAACCCTCAAAGCCACTTCGCCACTACACCCGGGCTGTTAAAATGCACCTGCCCATTCACAGATCTTCACAACCCACAAAGCCACTTCACCACTACACCCGGGCTGTTATAATGCACCTGCCCATTCACAGATCTTCACAACCCTCAAAGCCACTTCACCACTACACCCGGGCTGTTAAAATACACCTGCCCATTCACAGATCTTCACAACCCTCAAAGCCACTTCACCACTACACCCGGGCTGTTATAATGCACCTGCCCATTCACAGATCTTCACAACCCTCACAGCCACTACACCCGGGCTGTTAAAATGCACCTGCCCATTCACAGATCTTCACAAACCACAAAGCCACTTCACCACTACACCCGGGCTGTTAAAATGCACCTGCCCATTCACAGATCTTCACAACCCACACAGCCACTTCACCACTACACCCGGGCTGTTAAAATGCACCTGCCCAGTCACAGATCTTCACAACCCTCAAAAACACGTCACCGGGCTGTTAAAATGCACCTGCCCAGTCACAGATCTTCACAACCCAAAAAGCCACTTCACCACTACACCTGGGCTGTTAAAATGCACCTGCCCAGTCACAGATCTTCACAACCCTCACAGCCACTTCACCACTACACCCGGGCTGTTAAAATGCACCTGCCCATTCACAGATCTTCACAACCCTCAAAGCCACTACACCCGGGCTGTTAAAATGCACCTGCCCAGTCACAGATCTTTACAACCCTCAAAGCCACTTCACCACTACACCCGGGCTGTTAAAATGCACCTGCCCATTCACAGATCTTCACAACCACTACACCCGGGCGGTTAAAATGCACCTGCCCAGTCACAGATCTTCACAACCCTCAAAGCCACTACACCTGGGCTGTTAAAATGCACCTGCCCATTAAACAGATCTTCACAACCACTACACCCGGGCTGTTAAAATGCACCTGCCCATTCACAGATCTTCACAACCACTACACCCGGGCGGTTAAAATGCACCTGCCCAGTCACAGATCTTCACAACCCTCAAAGCCACTACACCTGGGCTGTTAAAATGCACCTGCCCAGTCACAGATCTTCACAACCCTCAAAGCCACCTGCCCGGTCACAGATGTTCACAACACCATCACATTATTAAAGAACAACAACACAAACAATTCTGCTACGTCTATATTATATGGTTCAGATGATACCATAAGTCTCTAAAATACCTAGTAATGGTTACTCAATCATCTGGAAACACATGTACATTTATAAATAGAACATTTTGATTTGACAACAATGAACATTTCTGCTTTAACCCATTTGATTCCGGATACCGTTCAAACAGTATTTGCAAAGAACATAGAGCCAGATCAGCCACCATGAAATGTACCGTCTGATCAGGCTCTATGCTGTTTGCTATTCAGATGATCTTGCTAAGACACTTGGCTATGTAGCAAATAACATAGGTCCTGAATCCTGATCAGCACGCTGCGGCTGATCTGGATCTATGTTGTTTGCAAAAGCCTTTTGATGTATCCAGAATGAAATGGGTTATGTGAACCAAGAAAGGTACTGCGAGATTGTTTGTACCTAAAACCTAGCATAAATTAGGTATATACATGTATACACAACCGAATAAACAAATCTTATATAACATCGTATACAACTTTTTGATATCTAGCTATGATACATACTTTAACCCTTTCAACCCCACAGGCCTCTAAATAGGCTTATGAAAAGTGTAGATCCAGATGACCGAGCCGGCTCGTAACGAGCCGTCTCATCAGGATCTGCACTTTTTTGCCAGTAATAATTATTACTATTTTTAGATAAAATTACCCATTTTGATAAATGAACTGGTCCAAATGTAATTTTCTTATTAATTTATTGGTCTAAAAATAGCATGCACCAGTCCATGTCAGTTACTTGGGGTTGAAAGGGTTAAAGCTTAAACGGTAGTTGTTGGTGGAATACACGACATGTCCAATCATATAAAAGTAAAGTGTTTGTTTATTATAGTGTCACCCCTATTTAAAGGGCCAGCCATTTCTGACTTATGAGACACCTCTTTTTTTATGAACATCAGTACTTCCCGAATCCTATGTTTGTATGCCAGGCGCCAGGCTGGTAGGCAATCGGTAACCATTATTTAACTAGCTGGCGGCTCACCTTCGACCTCCGCTCCGTATACTTGCAAGGACGAATAATCAACTTCAGATATACCTAAAGAAATACCCTGTTTATGCAACTATATATTATATAATCTACTAGTGTTCTCTAATACACATGCTGAATGTCCGAACCAATATAAGAATTGAGCACAAAACATTTGCACCAACCAAACTAAAAATTACGTGCAAACAGAATACCGAACATAGACCAATCCTATATATTGTCAGCAAAATCGCTGTTCCAATGATAGAGCACTAATAAATGAATGAAAACACATTTTACAAAAGAAACTATTCATCAAGAGCAACTATCAGATATACATGTCTACATCCCCGCAAGGGGTTCGACATTAGAGGAAGATAGATAGATAATCCTTCAAATGTAAAAAGTCTGTATGGCCTAAAACAATACCGGTAATTGTGCAGATGAAAACGAGTGAAAGCCATATCGTATGATTAAGTTAGTCAGGTAATCAAGCTTTTGTTAAATTGATATCCCAGATGAATAGGGGTCATATATCATAGAGGTCATATATCATAGGAAACAATAGAGGTCATATATATCATAGGAAACAATAGAGGTCATAGGAAACAATAGAGGTCATAGATATCAAAGGAAACACTAGGTCTAGTAGGTCATATATATCATAGGAAACAATAGAGGTCATATATATCATAGGAAACAATAGAGGTCATAGGAAACAATAGAGGTCATAGATATCAAAGGAAACAATAGAGGTCATATATATCAAGGAAACAATAGAGGTCATATATATCATAGGAAACAATAGAGGTCATATATAGCATAGGAAACAATAGAGGTCATATATAGCATAGGAAACAATAGAGGTCATATATATCATAGGAAACAATAGAGGTCATAGGAAACAATAGAGGTCATAGATATCATAGGAAACAATAGAGGTCATATATATCATAGTAAACAATAGAGGTCATAGATATCATAGGAAACAATAGAGGTCATAGGAAACAATAGAGGTCATAGATATCAAATGAAACAATAGAGGTCATATATATCATAGGACACAATAGAGGTCATATATATCATAGGAAACAATAGATATCATAGGAAACAATAGAGGTCATAGATATCATAGGAAACAATAGAGGTCATATATATCATAGGACACAATAGAGGTCATATATATCATAGGAAACAATAGAGGTCATAGATATCATAGGAAACAATAGAGGTCATATATATCATAGTAAACAATAGGTCATATATATCATAGTAAACAATAGAGGTCATATATATCATAAGAAACAATAGAGAATTGTAAGCTTATCATTTTTAGAAGTTCAAGGCCAATAACTCTGGACTAAACTGAAGGATTGGGTAAACACAAGCCAGTATGGGGTTACGTACATATATGAATAATTAAATACCATCTTACAATATTCAAGATAATGGCCTTGAACGGAGATTTGTTAGCAATTGAAGGGCAATAATTCTACAGTTACTGAGGGGATCAGAAAATATTGGGCAAGAAGCAAGCAATTAGCGACACTTCAGATAGACATTATTACAATAAACTACTTTCAATATATTTGCCGTTTTTAACCAATTGAAGGGCATTAACTCTGGATGTACCTAGGGGATACAGCCAATATTTAGTAGAATACATGCTAGTATCCATCCAATTTGAAGATGTTGTAATAGCGCAGTGGTAGTGTGTTCGCTTCAGGTGCGAAAGGCCCGGAGTTCGAGCCTCCGCTGGAGCCATTACAATTGTGCTCTTAGGCAAGGCATTTAAATTCCATGTTGCCTCCTCTCTCCCTCGTGGCGATGGATTCCATCAGGAATAAGGTCTCGAGAGCGATTAATATAAGTTGTAAGAACTTGTTTCGCAATCGAGCTAAAATAAATTTGTATAAACTATACAGCCAATATTAAGTAGAATACATGCCAGTAGCCATCCAATTTGAAGATGTTCGCCTAGCCAGGAAGTTTTCTGTAATTCAAGGGCAACAACTCTGGAGTTGGAGTTATCAAGTGAATTAGGACAATAGTTGGTTGGATACAAGCATGTGCGTGGATACGCCAATTTGTACAATATGCAATTAAATTCTCAATCACATGTTCAAGATACCGTTCTGGACAGACAGACACGGACAATACCAAATTACAATCGCTGAGCCTCGGAGGACAAGATCAAGAAAGTGACAACCATTTAAATAATATCAAACAAATACAAATTACATACGTTATTCAACAAACTATAAAAAAAAATTTTAATTCTACAAAGGATAAATTAAATCTAAGAATAGGAAAGTTGCATGCAGGGATAAATATGTGACTACAGTCAAACCTGTGTTAAACAGCCAGCCAAGGGAATATCACAAAGTGGCCGCTTAGTACAGGTGGTTGCTTAACCCATTTCATTCTGGATATATTTAAAGGCTTTTGCAAACAACATAGATCCAGATCAGCCGCAGCATGACGCTGCGTGCTGATCAGGATCTATGTTGTTTGCTGCATAGCCAAGTGTCTTAGCAAGATCATCTGAATAGCAAACAGCATAGATCCTGATCAGACGGCTCGTTCCGTGGCGGTTGATCTGGCTCTATGTTCTTTGCAGATACCGTTTGAACGGTATCCAGAATGAAATGGGTTAATAAAGGTCAAAAGTATAGTAAAACAACACAATGGGAATCTGGAAACTGGCTGCTTAATACAGGTTGGCTGTTTAATAGAGGTGACCACTAACACAGGTTTGTCTGTATGAGATAAATTATCAATTAACGACCAAATTCTACAGCAATGTTACAATTACACTTAGTGTAACACAAATATACCATAAACTTACAATGATATTGGCACTGAACATTGAATTAAATACATCGAAACAAAAATCTTGTACAATCTACATCCGTTATATCAAATTCCGTCAGACTGAACAAAATACTTCCGACATAACCAAAGTTTGAATTCGATATCAACAGATCCAGTGGTATGTAAAATGATAGGGACTTTGACCCGACTTCGAGATAACTAGAGAATTTGACACAAACGACTTTGACAAAACGGTTGTGGACTGTAGTTTATACAAATGTATTTGAGCTGGATAGCAATACACGCAGCAAGCTACATATCAAACACGACTAAATTTCTCACAATTTATAGCACTTAAAGTTGTTTGTCCACAAAAAATATGGGACCGTTACCTACAGAAACGATTATTTATCACATGACGTTGCTTGTATTCGGTGTAATACAGCCATTACATACATTCTTATATCAACACACGTGTAATAACACCTGAAAGGATTCTAAGTAGTCTGCGGCATGACCGCTTGCTTTTGACACACATGACATATAGATGGCAACCTTGCCGCTGAAAAATCAATAAAATGTTAAATATGCACTGGCACTAATCTATTATTTTTTCTTGCAATACCAAGTAGACATGGAATATAGATTATTTTTGTAATTGATTCTAAGCCATACAGGATGTGACAGTTTGTTGTTTTAGTGGTTTCGGAGAGCAACTAGTGATCTGCTATTGTCATCGAGCAGGAGTAATAACTAGATTTAGTGGATTAGAACTGGTCTTACAATCATGCTTTGAAGGGTGTTTATTGTTGAATTTATGATATTATTGAACATTTAAGGAACCAATTTTTGAACAGGTTTTAGATTCAGTTTTTCTCAGTCAAAATTCGGTCCAGGATTGACAGACAGGCATTTTAGCAGCCCAGCTCCTACCATTAAAGGCAGAGTACTAACCGTGTGTGTTTTATGTTTATTTATCGTCGCTACCGGTTGCCCATATGAGCGACACTTCATGAAGAGATTAGTCATTTTAGATTTTGGAGGATAGTGCAATGATACAGACAGAGACCCATTCCAGAATCTCCTCTGGTTCTTTTACGTGCACAGTGTAAAGCACCGACACAAGACCTCGGCTTAAAGTCTCATCTGAAAGACTGTTAATTTTATTAGGGCCAGACGGGGTATCGAACCTGCGATCCCTGGATTATGAGTCCAACGTGTTACCACTGGACTACAGCTCCATCTGTGAGTACTAACCAATATTGTACAACTATATATATAGCAAATTCTGCAGTCAACTCAACAGCAACAAAACAAACATGTATACTGGTACAACGTTCTAGTGATCTCGGACAATATAAAACAAATACAAAATAAACATCCAAATTTGTATGCAGCAACTTATTCAAGACTAGTGGGCACGTGAACACATGTTCATTGATACTTTATCTACCAAGCGTATATATACCGAGTCAAAAAAGAAACAATACCAAACTAAAAATAACGTAAAACGGATAAAACCATAGAAAGGTTTAATATATTATTACGTATCAGTACCGGGTATCTTATTGCAACGTCAGCCAACCATAAACACAGGTAAATAAACACCCGATAATCCTGGAACGCCGAATTTCCGATTTGCACGTGCTCCTCAACAAAGACAACTTCCTACACATGTACAAATCGGAAAACCGGTTTATTGTACTGGTATTGCATTATCATCGAGGAAAAACACCGTACATACCCATTGTTACCTCTAACAAAATGCCTAGGCTAAACCGCAATCAGAGAATGCGTGCCATTGGCATGATTGACGGCGGTTTACGTCAGCGTGACGTCGCAAATCGACTCGGGGTTACACGGATCACGATAACACGTCTACTTCGACGTTATCGAACACATGGATCGGTGGACGACCGTCCAAGATCTGGTCAACCACGTGTGACGACGCGTGAACAGGACCGTCACATTCGGACGTCACATTTACGTGACCGGTTCCTACCTGCTACGCACACAGCTGCCGTTACTCCTGAGATGACCAACAATCGCATCAGTGCACAAACAGTCAGGAACCGGCTCGGTGAACGTGGCATTCGTGCCTATCGGCCATATGTTGGACCCATCCTGACACGACGTCACCGTGACGTACGGCGGGAATGGACGACGGAACGTGCTCGCTGGACTCGGTTACAGTGAAATTCGGTGATGTTTAGCGATGAATCGCGGTTCTGTTTGCGTCGAGCGGATGGCAGAGAGCGGGTATATCGCAGACACATTATTGGAGCAGAACAATATTGAAACCCTGCCGTGGCCTGCTTTGTCACCAGACTTGTCACCCATAGAACATTTGTGGGATACGTTAGACCGCCGTGTCAGACGACGTCAGCCGGTAACGTTAAACCAACTGATGGATGTTTTGTGTCAGGAGTGGACAAATATTGACCAGCAAGAGATTCAGACACTCTTCCGTTCGATGCGACGGCAGTGCATTGCAGTGAGAGACGCAAATGGTGCCCATACTCGGTATTGACGTCTGTGTGAAAACTCCATTAGACCCCTGTCCGACGAATTACGTCATCACGCAGCAGACAGTTTCGGAGGCTCATTATGCTTTATGTGCTCCTCTTTCAAACATGTTGGACTATCATCTTATGAATTTTCAAAGAATTTTCTTAATAAATGTTGAAATTATACACATAAACACCAGGTATCGTTTCTTTTTTGACTCAGTATATTTTAAAATCTGTTGATGAAGACAATAAGTGAAGTTCAGTCAGTGAGTCGTTTTCTCCTCCACTTAACTCAACCCATCCCTCACACCCCGTCCCCACTCCATCCATCCCCCTCACACCCAACTCCACCCATCCCTCACACCCCACTCCTTCACACCCCACCCATCCCTCACACCACACTCCACCCATCCCTCACACCCCACTCCTTCACACTCAACCCATCCCTCACACCCCACCCATCCCTCACACCACACTCCACCCATCCCTCACACCCCACTCCTTCACACTCAACCCATCCCTCACACCCCACTCCTTCACACTCAACCCATCCCTCACACCCCACTCATTCACACTCACCCCTCTCACACCCAACTCCTTCACACTCACCCCTCTCACACCCCACTCCTTCTCACTCACCCCTCTCACACCCCACTCCTTCACACTCAACCCATCTCTCACACCCCACTCCTTCTCACTCACCTCTCTCACACCCCACTCCTTCACACTCAACCCATCTCTCACACCCCACTCCTTCTCACTCACCCCTCTCACACCCCACTCCTTCACACTCAACCCATCCCTCACACTAGCAACCCCGGTTCAGCAATGGCTTATCAGTTTTTCGTCTGGAATTGGTGGAATTTGCATCACCACTTGTGCAAAAATGTCCAATTAAATGCTTATTTCTTGACATTTCTCATTTATAAAACCACCATATAAAAGCTAATTGAATTATCTACAAAACTGTATAAATTTCATTTGTGTGTCTATAGAACATGTTTATCATCAATTAATTATAATTGCTGGATTATCGGGAGATTAATGAATTTCTCAGATTGATAATTTTCCTAAGTCTGGTGAGCGTTTCGGCGCCACCCATTGGCTTGAAAACGATTTGCGGTGTGCTTATTCCTCATGAATATTAATGAGGTTGACTTTGATTGACGGGGAATTGAATGACGTATCCGATGGTATTTGCAAAATTAAGATATAAGCTCCCTCCGCCGAGAAAATAATCCCGAAAGTCGCGGCTTCGTGGACCATCCAAAAATGAAAATATCACAAATTTGCATATATTTTTAAAAACTAGAGGAAATTAGCTTTCATCTGATACCAAAATCATATTAGTAACCTTTATTTGAGCTTCGCATTTAATTTATGAAACCATCCCTCTTCGCCGATGATTGTCTACTGTACAGACCCATCAAGTCAGCAAGGGATCATCTGCTGTTGCAAGAGGACCTTTCAGCCCTCGAGTCCTGGGCCAAGACATGGGGAATGCGCTTCAACGCAAAGAAGTGCTACATACTCAGTATCAACAACAAGTCATCACATTTCTACCAACTTGATAATGTCTTCCTTCAACAAGTCAACGAGAACCCTTACCTAGGAGTCACTATCCAATCCGACCTGAAGTGGAACACGCATATATCCAAGGTCATAAAGAAGGCGAATTCTTCTCTGGGATTCATCAGACGTAACCTTTCCCACTGCCCACTCACATGCAGGAAGACAGCTTATCTGGCTCTTGTTAGATCTACCCTCGAATACAGCTCTATCGTCTGGGATCCTTATTATCTCAAGGACATAGAAAGACTCGAGAGAGTACAACGACAAGCAGCCAGATTCATTACTGGAGACTACAAGTCCCGAGAGGAAGGATGTGTCACAACCATGCTTCAGAACCAGGGCCTGCACAGCCTCCAAGATAGAAGGAGGGTCAACAGACTGACGTTTATGTACAAAGTGGTTCAGGGGCAGGTGCCAGCTCTACCCAGTCATGGCATACTAACACCCACAAGGGAGAAAAGAAACATTAAACTAAAACAATTCAGTGGTTACACAACATCAAATGTACTGTCAAACTATGTGACAAACAATTCAAAGTGCTTTAACCTAATACAGTGCAAAACTGAACAGTATAGGAGATCATATTTTCCTAAAACCATTATTGATTGGAACTCCTTGAGTGGCAGTGTTGTGAGCGCTGACAAAGCAAGCAGCTTCAAAGCTGCCCTGATCCGGGACATATAATTAACCGGATCGCATCTCTCTCCCGTCGCGATATATACCAAATTTGGTCCTGCGACGTATACATCCAGATCCAGAAGGTTGGAGAACAGTCCAGAACGAGCTATAATCTAATGAATAGAAACGTTAAAAATCATATATTTTTCACATTTATCCGAAATATCGAACGAGGACGGAAAGTATGCCACTTACATTTTTTGTAGAAATAGACTGTTCTCCAACATGTAGAAATACCGAAAGACACCGAAAGACACCGAAAAACAGTATATAACAACAATATAAGAACCAGGCAGTTTGTGTTTAACTATTTAATAAGCTAAATACACCTTATTGACCCTAATATCTGCCCTATGTCAAACCCCTTGCCAGGAACTACGCTTGTTTTCCTGGACATGCTTAGCCGACCTGACTGGGCAGGCTTAGCCGACCTAAGCGGTTAACCAGTACTAAGCAATGTGTGTGTGAGACGCCTACCTCGATGAAACTACATATGTGGCCTGACCGAGTATTGAAACCGGTGTCGTATATAATATTGACCCCCCTCAAAATAATATCTCTCGGGTTATTAGTCGGTCATAGAATATTGACCCCCTTGCGGAACAATTACTCCCCTTGCGAATGGCAATATATAGTGGGGAAACTATTAAATTTATTATAATTAAATGTTAATTAACACTGTTTAAGGCCTAGCAACATTTATTTTGAATCAATGATGTACAGAATAACATAAATATATTGAATATGAAAATATAAGTACACAGATAATTTGTCTCTATCAATTTCTAAAGATGATATGGTGGGTGCTGTATAACTAGGAGGTTCACATAATGTATATGCATAATATTTACACAGACAAGCATACAGCAAATAATAACAATGACCCCCACCCCCTATGTATACACTGAACAAGTGAGGGCAGGTCACTTTTCGATGCCATAGAATAATGACCCCTCTATGTGTAGACTATACATGTATGAAAGAGAGGGTCACTTTTCGATGCCATGGATTAATGACCACCCTATGATTTAGGGTGACAGGTGGACTGTAGTCCAGCGGTTAACTATTGGACCGGTAATCCAGGGATCGCAGGTTCGATCCCCGTCTGACATAATAACATGAACAGTAATTCAGATGGGACTTTAAACCGAGGTCACTTGTCGGTGATTTACACCATGCACGCAAAATAACCAGATGAGATTCTGGAATGGGTCTCTGTCGGTATCATTGCACTATCCAAAAATGACTAACCTCTTCAGGTGGCGTCGCTCATATGGGCAACTTGTAGCGACGATAAATAAACGTAAAACGCGCACGCACGCACGCACGCACACACACACACACACACCAAGTTAAAATGCTAGTTGGATGCATATTCAGCAGAAATTGATGAATATTTCTTTAACAAATTTAATTAATATGTCTGACTAATAAGTTTATTTAAAGTCACCAGCGCATAAATGTATTTGGGCGAGTTTTCATAGAAAATTAAAATGCCCATCATCTAAGTGATGGTTTTGCCTATCGCAATTATTATAATTAGATGATTAGTGGGCTATGAGGGCTGCTGTAATCTCATGCTGTAATCTCAGTGTGTGTTTGATTTTCATATCGCCAACTGTCGCTCACACGGGAATTTGTGCCAGCGACAGTCGGGGGTAGACCGGGTGAATACAATACCCGGTGCACGTATACTTCTAAGATGTCTAAGATTGCATATATACATAAACATATGTTTACCATTTCTAATACGGTTATGTGACGAGAATACCTTGTTACATGTGCAATATCGCGTTATACTATAATACTGTGATCTACATGTCACAAGACAATAAAGTCTTGCATCCATGGATCCAGCATCCAACATTATGCATTAAAATTACAGTTATGGACTAAAATACTTTTAGTTAAGACTACGAAGTTTAACATATGTGTACTAAGAAGATTAAGAGCAAGTGGACTGTCTTAATATGTATCTGTACTATGATAGTTCATAACTGATCCCCCGAGTACATATAATTATAACCAGTCATACAGATATATAGCCGGTAATAACTGATCCCCCGAGTACATATAATTATAACCAGTCATACAGATATATAGCCGGTAATAACTGATCCCCCCGAGTACATATAATTATAACCAGTCATACAGATATATAGCCGGTAATAACTGATCCCCGAGTACATATAATTATAACCAGTCATACAGATATATAGCCGGTAATAACTGATCCCCCGAGTACATATAATTATAACCAGTCATACAGATATATAGCCGGTAATAACTGATCCCCCGAGTACATATAATTATAGCCAGTCGTACAGATATATAGCCGGTAATAACTGATCCCCCGAGTACATATAATTATAACCAGTCATACAGATATATAGCCGGTAATAACTGATCCCCCGAGTACATATAATTATAGCCAGTCATACAGATATATAGCCGGTAATAACTGATCCCCCGAGTACATATAATTATAACCAGTCATACAGATATATAGCCGGTAATAACTGATCCCCCGAGTACATATAATTATAGCCGGTCATACAGATATATAGCCGGTAATAACTGATCCCCCGAGTACATATAATTATAACCAGTCATACAGATATATAGCCGGTAATAACTGATCCCCCGAGTACATATAATTATAGCCAGTCGTACAGATATATAGCCGGTAATAACTGATCCCCCGAGTACATATAATTATAACCAGTCATACAGATATATAGCCGGTAATAACTGATCCCCCGAGTACATATAATTATAGCCTGTCATACAGATATATAGCCGGTAATAACTGATCCCCCGAGTACATATAATTATAACCAGTCGTACAGATATATAGCCGGTAATAACTGATCCCCCGAGTACATATAATTATAGCCGGTCATACAGATATATAGCCGGTAATAACTGATCCCCCGAGTACATATAATTATAACCAGTCGTACAGATATATAGCCGGTAATAACTGATCCCCCGAGTACATATAATTATAACCAGTCATACAGATATATAGCCGGTAATAACTGATCCCTGAGTACATATAATTATAGCCTGTCATACAGATATATAGCCGGTAATAACTGATCCCCGAGTACATATAATTATAACCGGTCATACAGATATATAGCCGGTAATAACTGATCCCCCGAGTACATATAATTATAACCAGTCATACAGATATATAGCCGGTAATAACTGATCCCCCGAGTACATATAATTATAACCAGTCATACAGATATATAGCCGGTAATAACTGATCCCCCGAGTACATATAATTATAGCCGGTCATACATATATATAGCCGGTAATAACTGATCCCTGAGTACATATAATTATAACCAGTCATACAGATATATAGCCGGTAATAACTGATCCCCCGAGTACATATAATTATAGCCAGTCATACAGATATATAGCCGGTAATAACTGATCCCCCGAGTACATATAATTATAGCCAGTCATACAGATATATAGCCGGTAATAACTGATCCCTGAGTACATATAATTATAGCCAGTCATACAGATATATAGCCGGTAATAACTGATTCCCCGAGTACATATAATTATAGCCGGTCATACAGATATATAGCCGGTATTAACAAATCTCCCATATACATGGGAAATTATAAGTGTGTTTATATATCACATTTGTGTCCTCGGCCCACTATGTCGTTGGGACTTCTTTTTTAACATATTTAAGAAAGATCAAACTAATATGGGTTACCCCTAAGCACATAAATATACAACAAAACCCATATTTCTTTGCAGTAAGCTGCAATAAGTGAAAGTTCATTTTCACTTGAAACATAGTAGGTTACTGAGGATGTGATTGTGTGTTCCCTCCCTCATATTCCCGCCCCCATGTTTTATATTTCCCCGTGTACTGGGATCATTAATTGTTATAAAATAACAACTATACCCTGTGTGACAACATTTATGATCAGTACGTTAAAAACACTTCCGTAGCAATTCCAACGGTCTCCTTAGTAGAGCCAGTAAAATTGTATTAATGTTTAAAATATACTCAAGTATTTACATTAAAAATACAGTCACACAGGGAATAGCCAAACAAATAATAACCGTAGATCCTTGTCGAATGAAACAACTTGTATGGCAGTAATCCGGTTCCGTTGTTCATGCTTACTTGGAGATAGACCGACAGCACGCATACATTTTTCGCGACAAGACTATTCCCATTGATAGGCGGTTTGCTGTCATAATGTTCCTATATATGCTTCTTTTACTAAATTAAACTAAACTGGATTCTTGCATGGATTTGGACAATGAAGAATTACATAAAAAGGTGACCTGAAACGATAATTGAAATTTCCTCGAACACCCTAGTATAATTCCATGGATAAAGTATCATGTTTGCAAGAATGTTGAGACATATGTTCATATTATCATTCTTCTGCCTCAGGAATGTGTACCGAGTTGACGTTTGTTAGCGTGGGGACCAAAATACAGACCAGAACGGGTTATTTCAGGTACGGTTCTAGAGGGTAAGGGGAACTTATAACAGCTTGCAATAAGTATAGTGTTATATTCTATACATTTTAGGATATTTATCCTAAGAAGCACTCACAGGATAGTTTGACTGAGCACATATAATCCCAATGTATTATTGAATGCTAGATTGCTACACGAGTTACAGTACACCTCCATACGTACTATTGAATGCTAGATTGATACACGGGTTACAGTACCTCGTCCATACGTGTTATTGACCGCTAGATTGCTACACGAGTTACAGTACCCCGTCTGTACGTATTATTGTATGCTAGATTGCTACACGGGTTACAGATCTCCCTCCATACGTATTATTGAAAGCTATATTGATACACGGGTTACAGTACCCCGTCCATACGTGTTATTGAACGCTAGATTGATACACGGGTTACATTACCCCGTCTGTACGTATTATTGAACGCTAGATTGCTACACGGGTTACCGTACCCCGTCCATACGTGTTATTGAATGCTAGATTGATACACGGGTTACAGTACCCCGTCCATACGTGTTATTGAACGCTAGATTGCTACACGAGTTACAGTACCCCATCTGTACGTATTATTGAATGCTAGATTGCTACATGAGTTACAGTACCCCCTCCATACGTACTATTGAATGCTAGATTGATACACGGGTTATAGTACCCCGTCCATACGTGTTATTGAACGCTAGATTGCTACACGAGTTACAGTACCCCGTCTGTACGTATTATTGAACGCTAGATTGCTACACGAGTTACAGTACCCCGTCTGTACGTATTATTGTATGCTAGATTGCTACATGAGTTACAGTACCCACTCCATACGTATTATTGAATGCTAGATTGCTGCACGGGTTACAGTACCCTCTATGTACGTATTATTGAATGCTAGCTTGCTACATGAGTTACAGTACCCCCTCCATACGTATTATTGAAAGCTAGATTGCTACACGAGTTACAGTACCCTCTCTGTACATATTGTTGAATGCTAGAATGCTACACGGGTTGCAGTACCCCCTCTGTACGTGTTATTGAATGCTAGATTACTACATGAGTTACAGTACCCCCTCCATACGTATTATTGAAAGCTAGATTGCTACACGAGTTACAGTACCCTCTCTGTACATATTGTTGAATGCTAGAATGCTACACGGGTTGTAGTACCCCCTCTGTACGTGCTATTGAATGCTAGATTGCTACATGAGTTACAGTACCCCCTCCATACGTATTATTGAAAGCTAGATTGCTACACGAGTTACAGTACCCTCTCTGCACATATTGTTGAATGCTAGAATGCTACACGGGTTGTAGTACCCCCTCTGTACGTATTATTGAATGCTAGATTGCTACACGAGTTACAGTAACCTCTCTGTACATATTGTTGAATGTTAGAATGCTACACGGGTTGCAGTACCCCCTCTGTACGTATTATTGAATGCTAGATTGCTACACGGGTTACAGTACCCCCTCCATACGTACTATTGAATGCTAGATTGATACACGGGTTACAGTACCCCGTCCATACGTGTTATTGAACGCTAGATTGCTACACGAGTTACAGTACCCCGTCTGTACGTATTATTGTATGCTAGATTGCTACATAAGTTACAGTACCCCCTCCATACGTATTATTGAATGCTAGATTGCTGCACGGGTTACAGTACCCTCTCTGTACGTATTATTGAATGCTAGATTGCTACATGAGTTACAGTACCCCCTCCATACGTATTATTGAAAGCTAGATTACTACACGAGTAACAGTACCCTCTCTGTACATATTGTTGAATGCTAGAATGCTACACGGGTTGCAGTACCCCCTCTGTACGTGTTATTGAATGCTCGATTGCTACATGAGTTACAGTATCTCCACCATACGTATTATTGAATGATAGATTGCTACATGAGTTACAGTACCCCCTCCATACGTATTATTGAAAGCTAGATTGCTACACGAGTTACAGTACCCTCTCTGTACGTATTGTTGAATGCTAGAATGCTACACGGGTTGCAGTACACCCTCTGTACGTGTTATTGAATGCTAGATTACGACACGGGTTACAATACTCCCTCCATACTTATTATTGAATGCTAGATTACTACACGTGTTACAGTCCCCTCAGTACGTATTATTGAATGCTAGATTGCTACACGAGTTACAGTACCCTCTCTTTACGTATTATTGAATGCTAGATTGCTACACGGGTTACAGTACCCCCTCCATACGTACTATTGAATGCTAGATTGATACACGGGTTACAGTACCCCGTCCATACGTGTTATTGAACGCTAGATTGCTACACGAGTTACAGTACCCCATCTGTACGTATTATTGTATGCTAGATTGCTACATAAGTTACAGTACCCCCTCCATACGTATTATTGAATGCTAGATTGCTGCACGGGTTACAGTACCCTCTCTGTACGTATTATTCAATGCTAGATTGCTACATGAGTTACAGTACCCCCACCATACGTATTATTGAATGCTAGATTGCTACACGGGTTACAATACCCTCTCTGTGCGTATTATTGTATGCTAGATTGCTACATGAGTTACAGTACCTCCTCCATACGTATTATTGAATGCTCGATTGCTACATGAGTTACAGTACCTCCTCCATACGTATTATTGAATGATAGCTTGCTACACGAGTTACAGTACCCTCTCTGTACGTATTGTTGTATGCTAGAATGCTACACGGGTTGCAGTACCCCCTCTGTACGTGTTATTGAATGCTCGATTGCTACATGAGTTACAGTATCTCCACCATACGTATTATTGAATGATAGCTTGCTACACGAGTTACAGTACCATCTCTGTACGTATTGTTGAATGCTAGAATGCTACACGGGTTGCAGTACACCCTCTGTACGTGTTATTGAATGCTAGATTACGACACGGGTTACAATACTCCCTCCATACTTATTATTGAAAGCTAGATTACTACACGAGTTACAGTACCCTCTCTGTATGTATTATTGAATGCTAGATTGCTACACGGGTTACAATACCCTCTCTGTGCGTATTATTGTATGCTAGATTGCTACATGAGTTACAGTACCTCCTCCATACGTATTATTGAATGCTCGATTGCTACATGAGTTACAGTACCTCCTCCATACGTATTATTGAATGATAGCTTGCTACACGAGTTACAGTACCCTCTCTGTACGTATTTTTGTATGCTAGAATGCTACACGGGTTGCAGTACCCCCTCTGTACGTGTTATTGAATGCTCGATTGCTACATGAGTTACAGTATCTCCACCATACGTATTATTGAATGATAGCTTGCTACACGAGTTACAGTACCATCTCTGTACGTATTGTTGAATGCTAGAATGCTACACGGGTTGCAGTACACCCTCTGTACGTGTTATTGAATGCTAGATTACGACACGGGTTACAATACTCCCTCCATACTTATTATTGAAAGCTAGATTACTACACGAGTTACAGTACCCTCTCTGTATGTATTATTGAATGCTAGATTGCTACACGGGTTACAATACCCTCTCTGTGCGTATTATTGTATGCTAGATTGCTACATGAGTTACAGTACCTCCTCCATACGTATTATTGAATGCTCGATTGCTACATGAGTTACAGTACCCCCTCCATACGTATTATTGAATGATATATTACTTTACGGGTTACAGTACTGCCTCTGTACGTATTATTGTATGCTAGATTGCTACACGGGTTACAGTACACCCTCCATACGTATTATTGAATGCTCGATTGCTACATGAGTTACAGTACCTCCTCCATACGTATTATTGAATGATATATTACTTTACGGGTTACAGTACCGCCTCTGTACGTATTATTGTATGCTAGATTGCTACACGGGTTACAGTATCCCCTCCATACGTGTTATTGAATGCTAGATTGCTACACGGCTTACAGTACCCCCTCTGTACGTATTATTGTATGCTAGATTGCTACACGTGTTACAGTACCACCTCCATACGTATTATTGAATGCTAGATTGCTACACGGGTTACAGTACCACCTCCATACGTATTATTGAATGCTAGATTGCTACACGGGTTACAGTACCACCTCCATACGTATTATTGAATGCTAGATTGCTACACGGGTTACAGTACCACCTCCATAGGTATTATTGAATGCTAGATTGCTACACGTGTTACAGTCCCCTCAGTACGTATTATTGAATGCTAGATTGCTACACGAGTTACAGTACCCTCTGTTTACGTATTATTGAATCCTAAATTGCTACACGGGTTACAGCACCCCATCCATACGTATGATTGAATACTGATTGCTACAACGTTGCACCTCCTCTAATCCGAAATCCTGG
The DNA here is from genome assembly GCA_014843695.1 of Archivesica marissinica. Classification (NCBI taxonomy): domain Eukaryota; kingdom Metazoa; phylum Mollusca; class Bivalvia; order Venerida; family Vesicomyidae; genus Archivesica; species Archivesica marissinica. The sequence goes on along the minus strand of CM026395.1, from coordinate 26,488,358 downwards.
ATCCGCCCCTGCTATCGGTCTGACACACACAATATAATCGCTATATTTTCCATTTATCCAGTCACAATCACCAACAATGGATTATAAAGGTGTTGTACGCCCCGAGCAAGTCGTGATGAGGGGAGTTACCAACTAGAAACTCTACATTTTAGGTAAATCGGGTTGTGAATGTTGTGCTGTAACCATTTATTATAAAAATTACATGTTAATTTATTCAATTAGACATGGCCATAATTATAAGGCCTACCATAAATATGGATTGAATTGGAAAATATCCGAAATTGGACCTTTAGTTTTAGGAATATTAAACCTGCTATTACATGTTCATCCCTATGTTGAAAATGGAATGTCCCAATAGCGGCTCACAATGCTCACTATATAAAGTAAAACACACGCAGTTTCGGCCTCTTAGCCTTCCTTATACGAACCATTTATATAAGAAACCTAAGAGTCCAATATCACATAGCAAGAATCACATAGCAACACATAGCAAGAATCACATAGCCAGAATGTTCAGCCGATTCGGAAGACGTTTGTTGGAGGTGTTCTGCCCATGCGTGTTTGGTAAGTTAGCTTTTTTATTTACTTTAGACACTGCTGTCATTTTGTCATTATTTGTCGCTGCTGTGTGGGTGGGGGAGGCTGGATCTTGGATGAATTTTGTCAAGACTATACTTATTGCATGATGAATTTCCATGATGCGTGTACATGTAAATCTGTATATAGATGTCTACTATTTCACCTTCCAGTCTTCTGCGTTTACATTAGCCTCCGAGACGTTCAGTTATAATGGAGGGGGGAAGTGGTCCTTATCTCCCACCCAACGTCACTCACCTTCACTTTGTGGTCTCCCACCTTCGACACCATTTATCCCGCCTTCCACACCCTGGTCTCCCATCTTCCATCCTGCGTCTCATGCCTTCCATCTCCTGGTCTCCCACCATCCACGGGGAGTCCACCCATTGGTTTTCCCACCTTCCACCACTGGTTTCGCACCATCCACCCATTGGTTTTCCACCTCTTGGTATCCCACCATCCACACTACAGTAACCGAGCCCAAGTCGGGATCCGAAACCACGACTGCCTGATCCTCCAATACCTGGATGCGAACACGCTACCGTGTCCTCCTCTCTTCATATCTTTTGAATCCAGCCATCGTCCGTTCGTACAGAAATGCAACGGAGTAAAGCCCTCTCCAACTGAGGTACGACTTTGTGTAGTCTAGCTTGCACCTGAAAAACACTTCTGACACCATTAAAGTAACCAAGCCCAAGTCGGGGTTTGAACCCATGACTGCCTGATCCTCCATAACCTACCTCGTCGCTATAAAAGCTAGCTCTGTAGCGAGATAGTACAAGTTTACCATATACCACAACAACCCTAGGTATTCCACCCCTTGGTCTCCCACCTTCCACCTCCTGGTATCCCACCTTTCACCACCACTTATTCCACCTTCAACCCTCTGGTGTACCACCTTCCTACCCTTGTTCTCCCACTTTCCACCCACAGGTCTCCCACTTTCCACGCACTGGTCTCCCACCTTCAACCCCCTTGTCTACCACCCTCCAGTCCCATCTCCCTCATTCACATATCCCTGTTTCGTCGTTCGTGGTAACTGTAATTGTCATAATTACAAATGTATATGCTAAATGTGCTAAATTACAAATGTACAAATGTATATGTTAAATGTACTAAATAAACCTCGAAAGAGCCTGTAAATTAAAACCGGGATGTGTAAATCAACACTTTACTGCAAAAGAATAACTATTAAAACATTGAGGCATTGCTAGCGGGGCACTAGTCATGTTTGAAAAAGAGGGGCCGGGGGGCATATAGCCTCGAATATTTATTGAAATCTAGATTCTCTGAAATGCCATTTCCTGCATTCTAAGCAAAGCCTGAGCATACATCATTTTTCGTACTAATAATAGATTTTAACACGGCTAGTATATCCTATCAACGATTTTTGTGAGGGGTTTCAAGGTATTTACCCAAGAAATGTGTTGCGACACAAATGACTTGAATGGAATTACGGAGCCTCTAATTTTAAGTCTTTGTGGTTAACCTCTTTGCAAATGGGGACTTGAGGGTACTCTATTTCCCAAGAAACCCAACACATCCAGCCACCCCCAGTATGAATGCTTGAGAAAAACACCTGTATTGTAACTCGACTGTTACTGTACATTGTACAGAGCCTTCATTAGACCCTCGGACCCTTGGACGGCAGCAGTATTGTGCAGGCTAGTGCGG
>CM026395.1:26411101-26485108 GCA_014843695.1 Archivesica marissinica | reverse complement strand
CACTCATTCACACTCCACCCATCCCTCACACCCCACTCAACCCATCCCTCACACCCCACTCCTTCACACTCAACCCATCTCTCACACCCCACTCATTCACACTCACCCCTCTCACACCCAACTCCTTCACACTCACCCCTCTCACACCCCACTCCTATAAATACCTGAACTTGAGAGATCTAATATTTCACTTTATGATTTGAGCATACAACCTTGAGATGGTCGGGCATTAATTCACTCAATTAACCAATAAATGCCTCATAGCATGTAATTCTTCTCATTTGACAGAAATTCTTCAATCGCCCGTTGACAATCGTTTGTGTACCATCGGTCCACTAGTAGATTGCATTCCGATTCATTTGTGAGATCAAGTTTTGTTCTTTGGTGACTACGCATCAACAACTTGGTTGTTTCTAGTACCTGAAATAAATTCAATATTTGTTTTTCGTTAAGAGAGGTAACCATAAAAGCAGGATGCTTTCTCCTCAATCCTACATGTATGTACATAGGAAAGTGGTAACCATACAAGCAGATTGCTTTCTCTTCAATCCTACATGTATGTACATAGGAAAGTGGTAACCATACAAGCAGATTGCTTTCTCTTCAATCCTACATGTATGTGCTTTCTCTTCAATCTACATGTATGTACATAGGAAAGGGTAACATAACAGTTGCTTTCTCTTCAATCCTACATGTATGTACATAGGAAGGGTACATACAAGCAGTTGCTTTTCTTCAATCCTCATGTATGTCATAGGAAAGGGTAACATACAAGCAGTTGCTTTCTCTTCAATCCTACATGTATGTTGGGGTTTGTTTTTGTTTTGGGGGTTGTTGTTTTTTTTTTGTTGGGTTTTTTTTTTTTGTTGTTGGTGTTTTTTTTTGTTTGGTTGTTTTTTGTACATAGGAAAGGGTAACATACAAGCAGTTGCTTTCTCTTCAATCCTACATGTATGTACATAGGAAAGAGGTAACCATACAAGCAGTGTTTTTGTTTTGGGGGTTGTGTTTTTGTTGTTGGGTGGGTTCAGCAGTTGCTTTCTCTTCAATTTGTTGTTGGGGGTTGGTTTTTTTGTTGTTGACCAAAGCAGGTGCTTTCTCTCAACTACATGTTGTACTGGAAGGGTAACATACAGCAGGTTTTTTGCATAGGAAAGTGGTAACATACAAGCAGATTGCTTTCTCTTCAATCCTACATGTATGTACATAGGAAAGTGGTAACCATACAAGCAGATTGCTTTCTCTTCAATCCTACATGTATGTACATAGGAAAGAGGTAACCATACAAGCAGATTGCTTTCTCTTCAATCCTACATGTATGTACATAGGAAAGAGGTAACCATACAAGCAGATTGCTTTCTCCTCAAATACAATCCTACATGTAAGTATTTTTGTTGTCTACAAACTTTCAAAAGTGAAAGTAGGATTTCATATAACGGTCATCCATGCTCCTGAAATGACATTTGTTTGTCATTGAAGTCAATACTAAGTGCACGATACTTTCGTTTAGAGATAATTTAACTAAGATTAGTCTACAAAGAAATATGCATAGGCACAAATGTGAGATATAACAGTAAATCTGTACGATAAATCGTGTTATTCAGGATACACGAGTTGTATTACGGATGAATGTCAACCCTATTTACATTATTTTGTTATGTCAACAAACCGCGTATACGACGCTTGTTTATTTGTTGAAATACTCAGTTTTTGAGGCAAATATTGGAAAATTAATTATACCATATAATAGGAAATTACATTCTGCAGACATTTGCATTTTCACCGATGTAGTGTCGCTTTAAATGTATAACAATGCAATATATGTGAAAAGTGAAAATCATTTTCAATGACAATTTTCACAACTAATGCAACTAACCCTGAATCCTACATGTACAAATGTATGTACATATTATCTACACTTGACCATGTTTATTCAAAGATATCAATATTGTTTAAACTAACTATTAACCCTTTCAACCCCACAGGCCTCTAAATAGGCTTATGAAAAGTGTAGATCCAGATGAGCCGGCTCATGACGAGCCGTCTCATCAGGATCTGCACTTTTTTGCCAGTAATAATTATTACTATTTTTAGATAAAATTACCCATTTTGATAAATGAACTGGTCCAAAGGTAATTTTCTTATTAATTTATTGGTCTGAAAATATCACGCACCAATCCATGTCAGTTACTTGGGGTTGAATGGGTTAAATTGCTAAAGCCTGTTCCGGAATCTTGTCCTAATATATCTTACCTTCCCTGAGACGAGAGCCATGTGCTGTACCCTGGGTATAACTTCCTGCATCATGCTGGTAGGCCAGTATACCTGGGATACAAACCCAAGCTGGCACGCTTCGATGGCCGTAATCTTCCTACCTCCAACCAACAACTCATTCGCCTGAAATTGTTTCATTTTAATCATTTCCTTTCAAATATTTTCCATACAATCAGCTTGAAATTAGAAATTCTGTGAAATAAATTATTTGCTTACAAAAAAGGATTAATGTGTACAGCTAAGTAAAATGTGTGATAAAAAAAATGTATACAGTGAAACCCCTCTAAACCGAACGACTTCCGGACCGGAAGAGAAGTTCGGTTTGGAGGGATTTTCGGTTTAGAGGGGTTTTCGGATGAGGGGGGGGAGATAAAGTTTTGAACAAATGTCTGTATGAATACAGGAATAACAAGAAATGACACTAAAATTATTTTTGGTTCCGTATTTGATCAATAATTATGAACATTATCAATGTTATGCCTTAACCCATTCAACCCCAAGTAACTGACATGGACTGGTCCATGATATTTTCAGACCAATAAATTAATAACAAAATTATATTTGGATCAGTTCATTTATCAAAATGGGTAATTTTGTTTCTAAAAATGGTTATATTACTTGAAAAAAGTGCAGATCCTGATGAGACGGCTCGTCACGAGCCGGCTCATCTGGATCTACACTTTTCATAAGCCTATTTAGAGGCCTGTGGGGTTGAAAGGTTAAATAATGATAGTCTGCCTTTTGTGAAATCCCATTCACATCTAATTAGATCGTATTAATTACTCAAACATGAAAAGAGATTAACAAACCTGCAATTGCAAATTGCATAATTAAATAGTGTCCAGTCGTAATCCATTTGAAAACAACGTAATTAAAACAAATTTTCAGCATCATTGGTTTTATGACGCCTTTATGTTCTCACAACACCACGTCGGATGTAAACAATACGGATAAAACACCAATATGCCGACTGATTAATTGACTTGTGAAAACACGGAAGGTGTTATGTTTCAGGTGAGACAAAGGTTGTTTCGGATCCGGATTTTACGCCGCTGGCTGTTCGGTTTTCAGGGGTAATTTGCAATAGAAATGTGCACAAATGGTCCCGAAAACTTGTCCGGTATTCGGAAAAGAGATTCTGGTTTAGAGAGGTTTTTTACAATGAACAAAGAAGGGAAAATATCGGGACCGCGAAAATTGTCCGGTTTGGAGGGAATTCCGATTTAGAGGGGTTCCGGTTTTGAGGGGTTTCACTGTATAGACAATTGCGATATCTCGAATGCATGAATACTTTATACAGTATACATTGTACTACAGTACATACAAGTCGTGATAGCGCAGTGGATGCGCGTTCGCTTCAGGTGCGAAATTGTGCCCTTAGGAGGCATTTAATCACTCTCGAGACCTCATTCCTGATGGAATCCATCGCCACAAGGGAGAGAGAAGAGGCAACGTGGAAATTAAATGCCTTGCCTAAGGGCACAATCGTAACAGCTCCAGCGGGGCTCGAACTCCGGACCTTTCGCACCTGAAGCGACCGCTAATCCACTGCGATATCACGACTTCATGGATTGGACCAGTGGTTCAGGAGATGCTGTTTGAAGCAAAATGTTGACATACAAAAAGCGATCACAAGAGTTCACTTTGAGCACTTTATGCTCAGGTGAGCTAAAAACAATAACTCACCATAGCTATGCCGACAATATTTGGTAGCGTGAAGGAGGCACAGCCCTCAGGTGTCTGTGATAACTGGGCGTACGGCATGTAGAATGTGGCTTTGTCGCTAGCATAAACTATATCACAAAGTGGGAGCAGAGCTGATCCAAGACCTATCGCAGGACCCGTCACTATGGCAACTATCAGTTTGGGAAATGTGATGAATTTCCTGACAAGATTCCTGAAAGTATAAGAATAGAAATGTATTCTAAACATGCAACCTGATATACAATTTACATTTTTTAACACTCTCATATTAAGAAAATCTAGTGTGCATTACGGTTTTGCTTCAATTATCAATTATTCTGACATAGCAGCAGCATGTTGTCGATATTCTCGAAAAACCTCGAAACGCAATTAAAATCATAAGTCTTGTTCCATATACAGTCACACCTGTCTTAAGCAGCCATCCAAGGGAATCACAGAAAGTGGCTGCTTAACACAGGTGGCTGCTTAATAAAGGTCAAATGTATAATAAAACAACACATTGGGATGCTGGAAACTGGCTGCTTAATACAGGGTGGTTGCTTAATAGAGGTCAAATGTATAATAAAACAACACATTGGGAAGCTGCAAACTGGCTGCTTAATACGTATTTATATTTTACCAAAAACATTCTTTCTTACGATATAGTGCTGCTTTAAGTGCCTATCCCATTGTTCTGCTAGCACCGCAAGAGCATTTATAGCCACAAAAGACCTAGCAACCTAAGCACGCATCCATTTCTTTGTATGGAACAACAGACATCAACAAAACTTATTTATTACATAACTGCTTGTATTCAGTGTAATACAGTCATCTCATAAATTCTTGTATGACCACACGTCTGGAAGGATTCTGATTGGTCGCGGCATGACATTGACAGATTACAATAGACATTCGTCATATACATGTTATTTGTATTCAATTTATTTGTTGAAAATCAACTGCTAAATCAATTAAATGCTAAATATGAACTAGCAGGATACAGTGATTAAAGATATTGTGTCGATGATTTGCATGAAGTTGCTCGATTATCAGGGACTATTTACTACGGCGTACGGATGCAGCTTAATGTAATAAGGCTCAAAAATATACTGGCAAACAAAACGTATTTTTTCCCTCAAATTTATGGTTGTTATTACTGTGGTAATTTGATAACAAGGATCTTACACTCGTGGTAAAAAGGCTCGCTTAATAGCAATATTCTAAAACTCGTTTCATAAAATATGGTATGAAATCACAACTCATGTAAGATCCTATATATAAGGTAAATTCATTATTGTTTGTTGTTTGTTAGTTCGGGTTTTATGCCTGCATCAGCACCATTTGTGGGCTATATCGCCAGCGGGCAGTTTACCTAACAACACCTTTCCTGGGCAGGCTCCAGCGGTTAAAAAGTACAAGGTGCACCAACCTCCGTAAGAAACCGCCAACTTTCATATAAATGAGACACGGCATGAGCGGGGCTCGAACCTGTAGCCATCAGTGATGTTAGGTTACAGTGGTATACAAGTCAGCGACCGTAACCACTCGACAACGGAGGCGGACATATGGTAAATTCATAAACTAAAATCATACGGCTCATTATAAACACGTGTAAAAATAAATTACCTGAGAGCATCAGCCATTTTCATAGCAGCAATCTTCCTGTCTCCGACGGTGAGATAGTGCAGATCTATACCAGAGCAGAACACATTACCGAGACCGCTAAACACAACCAGGTTACTGTCATCGTACAAGGCGGCGTTCAATGCCGACGATATTTCATTCATCACCTAGGAGATTGTAGAATGAACTGACATTTACTGGTAAGTTGCAACAAGGACGTCTATTTAGACAAAATTACCCGTTTTGATCAATGAACTGGTCCAAATGTAATTTTCTTATGAATTTATTGGTCTAAATATATCATGCACCAGTCCATGTCAGTTAGCTTAGTTTATACAAATTTATATTTTAGCTCGATTGCGAAACAAGTTCTTTCAACTTATCCTAATCACTCTCGAGACCTCATTCCTGATGGAATCCATCGCAATAAAGGAGAGAGAAGAGGCAACGTGGAATTTAAATTCCTTGCCTAAGGGCACAATCGTAACGGCTCCAGTGGGGCTCGAACTCCGGGCCTTTCGCACATGAAGTGAGCGCACTTCCACTGCGCTATCATGACTTCCATGTCAGTTACTTGGTGTTGAATGGGTTAATTGGCATTTAATTAAAATGCAGATGTCGACACTATGAGTTAATTGAGATACTCCCTTCTCTCTTTGTACGTCTCTCATTTACTGGGTACTGTACATATTACTAGTAGGTTTTAGGTGGTAATACAAAAACTATACTCCAAAAACCCCTCTAAACCGAAAACTGCTCCAAACCAAACTTCTCTTCTGATCCGGAAGCCGTTCAGTTTAGAGGGGTTTCACTGTAGCTGGTGGATATACAATACACGCAATTATGTGAACATACCAAAACTGTGCCATAAAACATTTGGCTCACAAAAATTATACGCCAGCGCTTGCGCTGAATTTGCACTATCCGCCAAAAACTAACATGACCCACCTCTTCAGGGGGAGTCGCTAATGTTGGCAAACAGTAGCGCTTAACAACCGCATAGACAATACACACACCAAACAGAATACAGTGAAACATGTGTTAGTGGTCACCTCTATTAAGCAGCCAACCTGTATTAAGCAGCCAGTTTCCAGATTTCCAATATGTTGTTTTACTATATATTTGACCTCTATTAAGCAGCCACATGTGCTAAGCAGCCACTTCTGTGATTGCCTTGGCTGGCTGTTTAAGACAGGTTTAACTGTATATTCAGTACATATATGTACATACATGTAGTACCAATTTTTCAGATGCAATCAAATAAAGATATTAAAAACTAAAACAAATAACACCTGGGAAGAAAGATCGACTTACTACTGGATTAAGAGCATTTTTCATCTTGGTGCGAGTGTTGAGCCATATCTGTGTATACTTCTGACATTTCTTAATCACTATCTCCTTGTACCGGAACGCACACTCGCTCACACGCACGCTCACTCGCCGCTCAATCTCGTCCTCCACTTTTATATCAGTCGCTTTCTTCTTGTTCTTTGGGTGCAGCTGACGTGGTAAATTCTCCAGTAAAACCTTTGTAAAATATCAAATGTACATTTGTAACATTATTAACCCTTCCAACGCCACAGACCTTTCAATAGGCTTACAAAACGTGTAGATCCAGATGAACCGGCCTGTGACGAGCAGTCTCATCAGGACAGGAGTGAGGATCTGCACTTTTTGCCAGTAATATTACTATTTTTAGACAAAATTACCCAATTTGATGAATGAACTGGTCCAAATGTAATTTATGAATTTATTGGTCTAAAAATATCATCGACACTTCAGATGAGCTCTCACAAGAATGAAACAAGTTTTGGTTGTTAAGACGATTGCAGAACCCTCATTCAAATAAAACTTGAAATCTTAGCCAGAAATCAAAAATTAGAACAAGTTTGGCAAATATTTTATTTTAGCATTGCTGGATGTTGACTGGTGTGAAGATTCACATCCTGGAACTCGATGTTATAAACCTTGTCTCGGATCTTAAACTATAAGCCTGAAGCCTCGAACTTGTTCTCGATGTTATAAACCTCATCTCGGATCTCAAACTATAAGCCTGAAGCCTCGAATGACACGGATTGTGTGAATCTGCAAATTGCACAAAGCACAAACAATCACAAAGCTTGAGGCCGGGTTGGATATTTGAGGACAATTTTATCAGGGTTCAACTTTGGTCCAAAATCTCAGCTCCAAATAGTCCAAAAATAGATTTTTGGCACTTTTTTGTTTTGCTGATATTCCTCCAGATAAAATGGCGAAGTTGATTTTTTTATTTCTGTTTATTTAACGTCGCTACCGGTTGCCCATTTGAGCGATGAGCAGTTTACCTAACAACATCTTTCCTGGGCAGGCTCTAGCGGTTAACCAGTACTTGTTGCACCAACCTCCGTAAGAAACTGTCAATGTTGATTTCTGTCATTGAACCCTGGTATTATAACCCAAAGTTGTTGAACACAGAAAATGTACAGTAAAACAGTCGAGACTAGTAACCTCCGCCATCCTATCAAGAAACCAGCATCACAATCACAGGACAATGCACGCCTATTACCCTATAATTAGAAATGTTTCATTTACCTTATATGACATGGAAGCTGGGCTGATGGGTAGACTCGCTGACTGAGCAGTGCTGGGAGTTATGCCATCGTCCAACACCCATTGTGACTGGGCATGACGTGGTTGACTAGAAGGTAAGCCTGTTCCTACAGGGCTGGAATGCTTCACCGTTGTATACACAGGGGTAGAGGAAACTGGCCGCACTATAAAACAATATGTCATAAATATTATACATAGGGGTAGTCTTTGGCAAATATTAGCAAAATAACAAAATATTATCCGAAAGAAATTGCTTAGTTTAAACGTTATTTATTTCAGTATTTGTACATGTAATCAAGAAATGAACATTTTACATATAATTTAACAGCAATAGACTGAAAGGGATTGCTTGATTTATGATTTGAATTTTAGTTTAATCATATTTTATTGCTCGATTAGTTTTTTTACATATATACATGTGAATACAAACATGACAAATTATAGAAAAGCAAACGGGTCGGGCCACAAGTTCTAGCAACATTAGTTACGGCCCTTCCCGCAAAGGGCCGTAATGAATTTATGATTTGAATAGCCATGTATGTGGACAATAATGGCACATGTGGTTCAGGGTAGTCCTTCGAAGGACTGGTTCAGGGTATATAATGGCACTTGTGGTTCAGGGTATATAATGGCACTTGTGGTTCAGGGTATATAATGGCACTTGTGGTTCAGGGTAGTCCTTCGAAGGACTGGTTCAGGGTATATAATGGCACTTGTGGTTCAGGGTATATAATGGCACTTGTGGTTCAGGGTATATAATGGCACATGTGGTTCAGGGTAGTCCTTCGAAGGACTGGTTCAGGGTAGTCCTTCGAAGGACTGGTTCAGGGTAGTCCTTCGAAGGACTGGTTCAGGGTAGTCCTTCGAAGGACTGGTTCAGGGTAGTCCTTCGAAGGACTGGTTCAGGGTATTACATGTTGTGTAAAAATATGATACCATCCATATATCAGGGTTCATTCTAGGTCAGAAATTTTGGGAGAAGTGATAATGCGCGCGATCACGTCCTTAAATGGTGTTACTTAATAAATTGCAACAGAATATGGTTAAACTGCACAGTATGATAAATTAAATACAACATTTGAATAGAAGGAGTGCTTTATAATGGGCCAGTGTATGATACTGGACAAACATTTGTAGGAAAATTGAAAGAATATTTAGAGAAGTGGGGTCCCCAGATGGCGAAGTCATAGTCCCTAGGGCGACTATTTCGCCCGCATTGCCCTCTAGAATGATCCCTGATATTAATAAGCAATTGTCAAATATAGGAATTTTCAAAGCATCACTGAATTTATATATAACACATTTACATGGATCAACTTTATTTCATATCCAATAGGTCAATATGACCCATGGGGTACAACAATTTACAAACACGAACATAACAAATAGTGGTGACAAATCTTGCGGAGAAGGCATAGTATGCATTGTAACGATTTTATTATTCAATTTAAAAATTAATCAGTAGAATTTATTAGCATAACAATGTTCATAGTGTATATATCAAACCTGTATTTACTTCCATTAAGAATACAAGAGTACAATAGGTCGATTGGAACATGAACGATCCTTACCTGGTGACATTTGCTTCAAACTGTCCAGCAGTTGTATCTTCTCACATGTTGACTTCCCTGAGGTTGACTTAGACTTTTTAATTCCAGCCAATTTTTTCCCTTTATACGATTTACCTCCGTCAATATCTACATTGCTATCAGATGTTGATGTTGCTGCATCCATATTATCAACAGCTTTATCCTGACTAGATGCTGTACCGTTTATCATGTTAATAGCTAGATCTGAATTATCAGACAAAATATATAATACTTCATCATTACCACCACCTTCCATATCAGATTCCTTACTAATCTCTGAAGTATCCAGTTTACGTTTAGTCAATTTCGTCCTGTTTGATTTGACTTTACCTGTACCAGCATCTGCTTTATTGTCTGACTTGGATTTCGTCTTGTTGCCTACTAAACACGACACTGGACATGGCTGCACTTTTAACCGATTATTGGTATTCATAGATCTAAATGAAGATTTTCGTATACTGTCCGATTCTAATCTTTGATTACTGGTCACTTTGGCAGTATCTAAAGCATTAATAGTATCAACATATTTTAATTTCACATTACCAGACATTCCATCCTTCATTAGGTGATGCTTAGGCTTGATTGCAGATTCTTTTCCCGGTTCATCTTCACTCAGGAAGGAGATTTCCTCATCAACTGTTCTCCAACTCTTTGTCTTTAACACTTTTCTCTTTGGACTCTGAGACACAGTAACTGCAATGTTCTCCAACACAACAATGCTACTGTCCAATTTCCTATTCTTAGTCAACCTTGGTTTCTTTACACTTTCTACTTTATCACCTGATGTAGAGAATTTCTGAGCACATGCTGACTGCTGTATCATTATTTTAGTTAGATGCGGTGAAGAAACACATTTCATGTTCCTTCCACTACGTACAAGTTTCTTAGTAATCAGTGGTTTATCTGCTTTCTTCCTAATTGGCAAATTGTTTGCAGCACTGACTGACTTTCTATTTTTAATAGATGATGTTTTCTTAGTTGTTGCATTAACTGTATAAGTCCCATTTACTACAGATTCAAACACATCATCTAAAGTCATGGCATTTCCCTGCTTTATTGATGACTTGTTAACACCACTACCTGACCTACTATTATATTTTCTCTTGCATTTAAAGTTACCCTTAACTGTTGAACCTGTGTGTGTCTTCCTAGTCCTACACGTATCCAGTCTGGCCATCTTAAAGAGATTCTCAACAAACTATTGTGTATTATTAATACTAATAGTAAAAATTATTTTACACCGCTTTTCAAATTTGAAGATGTTTCATCATGCTGTCCAAAGTTACTGACTGGCTCCCATGTACACAATCGGCCAAGAATCCTTTCCGACATAGAATGTACTCACCCCAAGGAACCATCTACAGGACATGTGTACATGATCATCCTGAAATAACAACACAACATGTCATACCGACTTAAAAGTAAGGTCAGAATGGTTTCAATCTCACCTATTTCTTATACCAAGTGGACAACAGGTGCGAAAGGCCCAGAGTTCGAGCCCCACTGGAGCCATTACGATTGTGCCCATAGGCAAGGCATTTAAATTCCACATGCCTTTTCTCTCCCTCAAGGCAATGGATTCCATCAGGAATGAGGTCTCGAGAGTGATTAATATAAGTTGTAAGAAACTTGTACAATGTATTTGGCATAGTTTATTATACACATAATGGGTAAACCCTTGAAATACAATCAATTATAATTATTATAACCAATATATTGTATGTGTACTGTATGGCTTTGGTAGCAACTGTATGTATAGTGTCAAGCCTATAATGTATCCCGGTGTTACTGGTTTCCGACGATGTAGTACATAACGGACTCCTATAGGTTTAGAATTGTCATACACTGCAAACAATTTTATGTCACCAAATAAACAATATTTTACCATTCATTCACAAAAATCTCGAAGAAAATCGAATGTTTACTTTTTGAGAAAAGTTGACAAAATAGCGGTACCTCATTCTCAGTAATCCGGAATGACGTCACATGTTTTCGTCTAACTGTGGAAATTGCCTACAGCGCGAACATTAGTATGTAAGCAACAGTTTTTTTTAACAAAACAATATAAATAAGGAAGACTTACTTTAATAATAGGCTTAATTTATCATTTTCACTCAAAATTCATTTGTTGGAGAGCATTTTGTCTATATACTGTATCTAAAACACTAATTTAGTTTAACTAAGACAAACACACGGGGCATAAGAAGTCGTCACCCATCCTAATTACTCTGACTGGGTGCAGAACCGTAACTGGACCCATCCATCGAACACATCACACGGTGCCTAACAGAGAATAACTAGGTTTACACAACCATGTATATCAGTTGGAGAACCTCTGTGACAACACATGGATCTGAAGGCGAAAAACGGTGAAAATCGATATTATGCATAAGGACCTCTTGTGTGTAATAACGGACGAAACTCGTAAACACGGAGCAATGAGACTATAATGACATTTTTATTCGTAAATATATTGGCATGGCAGACGATGCATATGTCATTTTGGAGAAAAAATTGCCAATTTCTTTAAAAAATGATATTTATATGGTGACATAAAACGGATATAGTGAAATTAGTGAAAACTGTGGTAGGTTTAAAGTTTTCACCGCTAATTTACCTTGTCTGATCTATTATGATCAGTTAGAAATAGATTGGAAGTGCACAATGTATGTTTATTTATAATTCCGGTAACTGGAGCGTGAAATATTGCGTGATCTCTCGCGACTTGCTATTCCCACAGTTGGGCGTAAACCTGTTCTGGGCGAAAACTCTTCACGCCGGGATATCATAATGTTCATAAAACAAATTTAAAAATGTTTTTTTGGTTTTGAACCCGAAACCATGTGTCCAGACCCCAACCATCTGTGGAGTGGAGTACCAGGGATCAGTTTAGTGGGCGAAAATGTCGCCCTAGGGACCCTGATTTCGCCCTCTGGGGGCCCCACTTCTCCCTAAAAAACAAAACAAAAATAATATTTTTTGTTTTTTACGATTTCAAACAAAATTTTGTCTAGTAAGATACACTGGCCCATTATAAAGCACTCCTTCTATTCAAATGTTGTATTTAATGGTTGTACTGTGCATTTTAACCCTATTTTGCAGAAGTATATTAAAGAACACCATTTAAGCAAGCGATCACGCGTTTTTCTCACTTCTCCCAAAAATTCTGACCTAGAATGAACCCTGAGTACTGGTTCGTACAGGAAATGTGGATGGTCTACTCTCCGCCACACCAGCCTGACTTCCCAATAAAAATAAAGCTCACCAATTTTTATCAAATTGAAATAAAGAAAAATCGCAGGTTCGATTTGTCTTCTCCAAAATGAAAGTTCTCAACTATTAAACCTAACACTGTCAATCCTATGGTACGAAATATCTCTGTCATTAATGATTGAATAAGAAACGTCCATAATGGTTACGGAATGTCTAGGATACGAAACGTCTAGGGTACGAATTGACTGGAG
The DNA here is from genome assembly GCA_014843695.1 of Archivesica marissinica. Taxonomy (NCBI): domain Eukaryota; kingdom Metazoa; phylum Mollusca; class Bivalvia; order Venerida; family Vesicomyidae; genus Archivesica; species Archivesica marissinica. The sequence continues at coordinate 26,471,886 of CM026395.1, read as the reverse complement.
AAGAAATGTTATTCAAACATGGACAGCTTTAATATGACATGATCATTTACGAATTCAAAAACCAAATTACATCAAACATTAACTGTCTTCTTACTGCTCTCGCATTCTTTTATTTGATATAGTGAAGTTATCTATCAGAAATATCGATTTTACGCACTCGTAGTAAATTTACTACGGCCAGCCATTGTACAGGAAACGCAGGCTAATTACCCCCAATCTCTCTTTCTTCCCATAATGTCAAACCCCTCGCGGAGATGTAGACAGGTTGCCCGTCAAACGGATAAGTACATGTAGTTAATAGCAAAATATAAAAAGGAATGCAAATCTAAGTGGGGATTTGGGGCTAAAGACAGACTGAAATGCTTGTTCAGTGATGTGACGTTAGCAGCTTCTTCATCGTGAAAATAATTAAAATATGCTTCCATGCGCGTAGCTGCCATTAGGCCAAAAGGCCCGGGCCTGCACATCATTTTGACAATTTTGTTTTTATATATATCATGTTTATTTGTTATAAAAACATGTCCGAATTTGTCTTTTAAATGCAGCAGAATTCTGGAAATTGCATCCTATAAACCAAAATATTCCGGGGGTGCATGCCCCCGGACCACCCTAGCAACCTCGTTCGCTACGCTAACTTAACATTCTTTACCCGGGCCTGCACATAATTTGCCTCCTGGCTACGCCCCTGGCTTCACAAGACTGATTTGTGTTTTTTTATTACTTTTTTTCAAGTACAATTATATATGGACAGTCACATCCAAAAACAATAGCCTCCGCTCATTTTGTTTATATATATATTTTTTGGTTCGAGTTTATGGAGGTCTGTCTGCCTGCCCGAATGCACTGTAAAATAACCGATTTCTTACGCCTCCAAGGATTATAGGGAGCATTGTTGTTGCCAAATATGGCACATGACCTTTGACACTATCTATTCCTCATTGGTGACGTCAGAAAACACCAATCGCGTGCAGTATTGTAATTACTTACGGGGTAACGAAAACGAAGGTATCACGATTTGAGGACACTAGAGGATATATATATACCCTACACAAACAAACTTTAGCTACCGTATCCCGTGCAACTTATCTTGGTGTAGAAATTTCATCCAATCTCTCATGGACTCTGCACATAAATAAAATAACCAGTAAATCCAGTCAGAGCTTAGACTTCTTAAAAAGGAATTGTCATTCAGCACACAAAACAACTAAACAAGCTGCTTATGATAATGCTGATTGAGCTAATTAATTTACCCTCGCCTCCCGCGAACCATATGGGCGAGCGCAAGCTGCTTATAACTCTATTGTCAGACCTACATTAGAATATTGCTCATCAGTATGGGATCCACAGACACAGAAAGACAATGGAAGGCTTGAAAATATTAAAAAAACAAGTGCTTTGTCACCAACACATACAGCAAGATCCCGGGCACAGTCACTAATATAATGAATGGTCTGAAATGGAACTCCTTAGAAAGTAGACGAAAAACAAATCGGCTTATTCTGTTCCATAAAATGATAAATACTCATGTGGATGTCAATCCATCACAATAGCTCACACCGTACAGCAGACAGTCACGATATTACCACCATTTGGCATATCACATTCCACTCACAACAGTTGACTATTTCAAGTGCTCATACTTTCTGAGAACAGTTGTTCAATGGAACATACTGCCATCTCATGTAGTCAGTGCTGACTCTATCGCAGGATTTAAGTCAGCGCTGGCTGCATCAATGATGAAGCCAATGATGAAGCCATAACAGAACACACTTGTTTTTATCTTGTTCTTAACAACAACTAATCTTTGCACACTTCTAGTATATGTACATATTGTAGGCTTATAGTAACCCTAAATTAGCCATATATTAGCCAATCTGTGAATTTTTTTAAAAGAAGCTAGTTTCAACTGATTTGGGTAGGTATGGGTATGGACAACTACCAAAAAAAAGTAAGGAGGGGTAGGGGTTGGGGAAACCTTTTTATTAGAGGTCAAAGGTCATTGACCTCTGCTTAAATCACTAAAAAGTATATTTCAGCAACAAAACATGATCTATTAGTATATAGATGATACTGGTGTCAAAATGCACAGAAGATGACATAAGATAATTATTGACCCTTGGGACCAAATCCTGACCTCTGAAAATGAGGTCAAAGGTCAAAAAAGCTGTTTGATCACTACAATTTCATATTAATAACAGGAACATTACCATATTATATAAAAAATGAGCAAAAAACATACCGAAGAAGTTAATTTCAACTTACGTGGTGGATATGGGGGTTATTGTTTATTCCAATAGCAGAGAGGGAGAGGTAAATTACATTTCTTGTGATCAAATGCCATTGACCCTAGACTAACTTTTTTTTATTTTATTTTTTTATAAATTGCATGAATGAAGTATTTCTTGTTTCTTGTTACAGAAGTGATTACTGAGAAAACCTAGCTAGCCTACATGTACCTTGCCTATCCCAGTGCAGTGAGATGTCCCAAAAGTTCCCTGCATGAGTCAAATGTAAAATAACAAAATTACCAGGATGGATATATGTGAAATATGTAGTGAGGACTTTTCAGAAGCAGGAAAGCTACAGAGGTTGTACAGAAAGGGATATGAGAATCTAATAGAGCAGTGTAGACTGATCAACAACTCTTTATTATTGGAGTGATTGGAACAAAAATGGAGTAGCAACACTCCTATGACAGTCCATCGTAGATGCCGAACCCTTTTCATGCAAACGGAGCCTGATGTTGAGGAGCAGGAACATGCACCAAGACCAAAGCGACAAAAGGTGTCTCAAGTAGTAAATGATGACAAAGTTCATGGTAAGATAAAGTAATATTTTACTTGATTCATGTAAATTTCATTAAGATTCCAAGCCCATACCCGTTTTATGTTATTTTGTTTGAATTTTGAATGTTTGAAGTTAGTATGGTGATGTACATGGGATGACAACTAACTGTGTCCTTATAATGTTTTCAGCCCAGAGTTCTACTCGATTTCCGTACAGTGAAAGATGTTTCATATGTAATGAGGACATCCATTTTGATGAAAGACATTCTGATAGACAGCAGACCATACATCGAGCATCAACTATGACGCTAAAGAAATCACTTCTGAGAATCGCAAGTGAAAGAAAAGATAGTATTGGAATGGTTGTGAAAGGACGCTTGGAAGGAATGACAGATCTTGTAGCGGAAGAGGCTGTCTATCATAATAAATGCTACTGTTCCATGTACAATGTTCCAGGACAATGCAATGTAAGTATATTAATACAATATACATACATGTACATATGTGTTAAGTTCCTTGTAATATGGGGTACTGTGGAATAGTAAAGTATGCCACAATGTGAAATATATTCAAATATTCACATTTCAAAAAAGGCATTCAACAGTCGGTCAAGGCTTATCATCGGGTCATTTTGAAATAAACGCAGTCCTACGCACATTTAAACAATTCATTTTGAAGAAAATTCGTTTGATGAAACAAGCTAGCTTTTTGTACGTTCATCCTTGCAGTTTCTTCATACTGTTAATATCTTTTCCTTCTCCATTGCACTATTTCTTTATATTTATTTAATAAAATGACGTACTTTGTTTCTTTTCCATCTATCATGACAAATGAACAAATTTAATCTAGAACACATTCTTGAATGTTTCTATTTTCCTTCAGAAACCAGACAGGCCTGTCGATAGTTGCAAGGAAAATGCCTTCCACCAGCTTTGCGGATGGCTTGACAGTGAAATGGAGAGTGGTGTGTATACAGTAGGTCAACTGCATGAACAGATGAAGACAATAGTAGGTGATGATATTCCAGTTTATCATGAGAGATACTTGAAAGAAGCACTAGAAAGGTACTATGGTGATAGTATATTCATTACTAATCAAGAACGTAGGAAGGATGTTGTCTGCTTTAGAAGCTGTACAGCAAGCATCATCCGAGACTACCATGAAATGAAAACTGATGATGAAGACGCACAGAAAAGAGCCATAATCAAAACAGCGGGTTCATTCATTATCAATGACATAAAGTGCCTTAATTTCAGCAAAGATGACTTCCCTTCGATCAAAGAAATGACATCAATGTATGAGCTGCCAGATTCTCTTGAACTGCTGTTAACATGCTTAATGCCTCATTCATCCGTTCGACGAAATGTTGCAGGGCATAATATCATATCTTCACAACGCCCAAGATCATCTAAGATGCCTTTCCAGCGTGGTATGAGCTTATATCTTGATCACAAGTTTGGTTCAGATAAGCTGATTGATGCCATGCACAGGCTGGGCATATGTGAAAGTCAAAAAGAGACTGTGAACTACAAGTACACGTACATTGACTCCACTAATAACACAAATGCAGCATCAATGGCAGTCCTTGAGAATCAGCTTGAGCAACACATTGGTGACAACATGGATCATGATTTGATTACATTAGATGGAAAGTCAGGTTTTCATGCCATGGGGCAGATCAAAGTTACCACTCCAGAAAATGCCAATCAAATTGAAGTTGATGAGAATAGGAAGTTGCAGAGAAAGCCAATCGTGAAGAGTGATACTCTGTCAAATATGGAAGGTCTGCAAAACTACGTGCCTCAACGAACGAATGCCCTACTAGACACAAAACTCATTAAGTATGAAGAGCTTCAGCACAAAATACCAGAAAGATCAATTCCTACAGATTCATCTGTCATAGACTGGTACCATGGATGGGTAGAACCGCTCACCCCAACTTCATGGGGTTCATGCATCAGAAATACAACGGACTAGCATTGAAATCTTCTATTGAGTTTCTGCGAATCATCAATGCGAATCCTAATGACATGCAGACAATATACACCACCATCATGAGAGCTATCAAAGGAACATACAAATCCCCAGCAATAATAACCTTTGAGTTGCCTAATTGTTAAGGATCAGAAGTTAGAAGTTGTTGTGAGACTTGGGGGATTTCACTTCCTAAAGAGTTACCTTGGCTGCATTGGCTACATCATGGAAGGCAGTGGTTTGGCAGAAGCCATGCAAGTCATATATGGACCTAATACAGTCCAGTACATCCTGAAAGGTGCAGCATACTCAAAGGCTCTGAGAGCACATTTCTTAACAGATGCAGCGCTGATGAAACACATGATGGGTGAAAGTGACAGCGAAAGTCTGGATGAGAGACTCAAGAACTTGCAGGAAATGTCAAGAACTGCAAAGCTGTGGGTTCTGTACCACCAACTTGTAAGAACAGCACAATATTTCATATTGGCAGAAAGACTCAATGATTGGCATGGACATCTGAATGCCGTTTCTAGCATGATTGGTATATTTGCCACAGCTGGACATGGGCAGTACGCCAAATTTGGACGCATGTACTTGCAAGATATGCTTAGACTTCCAGAAGATTATCCTCAGGTTAGTATATGTAAACTCAATGCGATCTTATTGTAAATAAATTTATTATCTGGAAGCATGTGTTTTCATGAATGTTGGACTTCAGCAAAAGCATTATCTGTCTGTCCACCTTTAATTTGTCGTAAATCTTGCCAAATTAATCCTGTATATTCTCTTTTGAGTTCGAAGTAGTATTTAGTGTGGTGGCTGTCCTCTTGACCGCTTTCCATGTTTGAGCTGGCATCATCTCTCAGTGCACATATCTACATTTTTAGTCGTCTTATGTTTCCATAAAACTGCCTATAGGTGAGATAAATTTTAAGGATGTTCTTTACATTGGCAGGTGTATGCAGCTTTCATGGAGGGCAATCACACAACACGCTACAGCGATGAGCAATTTTCTGGACAATTTTCTGACCAGACAATTGAAGAGACACTCATGCGGAAAGCCAAGTCAAATGGAGGCTTAACAAGAGGAAGAATGCGCAACGAGAGTTCTGTGAACGTATGGGTTGGTACGTTTTCACATCTCAAGCTTCTGGGGGACCTGATGGAAGAAATGATTGGTGGAAAGCGGAAAAAGAGGACCCACACAGACCTTGGGGCAAAGCGTCTAGAGAAAGACAGCCAGCAAGTTGATTTCTGCATGGTTTTTAACTCATAACCCCTTCATAGAGGTTAGTATAGATCTCTTTCATTTACTGATAATAGCACAGAAACCATTCCACAGTTCAGTTACTATTTGTGGAACATTTACTTATCATCTCAGCTATGTAAATTAATATTTCATTATTCATTTCAGGTAAAAGACCCCAACACCATTACTTCGCTGTCTAGTGGAGTAATAACTACCGACAAGTCAATTGTCAACTGTGATGATGCAGTGAGGATAGGCCATGAAATGCAAAAGGATCTTGATAATGAGTCACCGGTTAAGAGCATGAAGACAGCAAAGAAATGCAAAAATCTGGCTGAACTTCAGAAGAAAGTAAAGGTGGGCGACAAGAATATCTACATCGAAAAGACCCTTCTTTTCAATAGACTAACTTTCATGGCAGAGAGAGATGAAGGGATCGAACATATGTTCAAATTTGAGCTGTCCCCGGTCCCAACATCTCTCTTTACACTGGATCGCATGATGAGAAAACCCAAAAAGCATGAATTTGGCAAGATGCTCAAGGAAACAGCTACAAGACTTGACGTGAACATACACAGCAAGATGCATGTTGTTGATGGAGGGTGGCTACTTCATCAGGTAAAGTGGTCCAGCGGTGCAACCATCAAGACTATAGTTGATGCATATGTCCGATATGTTGACAACAAATTCAAGAATGCTACTGTAGTGTTTGATGGCTACGGGGAGGAATCATCAACGAAAGACCATGAACATATGCGGCGGATGGCTGGGAAGAAGGTTTCTCCGGACATGAGGATCACACCGGAATTGACTATATCATGTGACAGAGAGGTTTTCCTGGCAAATGAGAAGAACAAAGGAGCCTTAATCATGATGATATCTGCAGAGATGGCAAGCCACAATATCAATGTACGCCAAGCAAACGATGATGGTGATACGCTGATTGTTAGGTCTGCAATGGACTTGGTCGCAAGTGTTAAATCCTCAGTTGTTGTTGTCGCCCAGGACACTGATATTTTGATATTGCTCTGCTATCATAGGCCTAACCACTGTACTAATTTGTATTTAAGAGCAGATTTGTGTGGTCTTTACGACATCTCTAGCATACACATCGGAGACAAAGAAGACTTCCTCTTCAAGTATGGCTGGTCTGGAAACGACAGTTTCGTGTATTCATGGACATACCAAATGTGCTCTCTACAAATGCAGATTTCCTGCCAGTGTCATTACTGCATTTACAAGTCCCACTTCAACCGACTCCATGATTCGAACAGCTGGATTAAAAGCCATGCAGATCACATATGGCTGTGGGGATACTCCCCTAGAAAAGTCTCGCTACATGAAGTTCAAGAAGCAAGCAGCCAAGGGCAAAATCGATCCTGACCGCCTACCACCAACGGAAGATGCAACAGCTCAACATTCCCTTCGTGTCCATCTTCAAGTTGTGGTATGGAAGCATCTTGACACCTCTATTCTTGATCCCAAAGGAAGAGGATGGGAGATAGATTCCAATAGAAAACTCAGACCCAAAATGATATCTGTTGGTATCGCGCCAGACAACCTTCTGAAAGTAATTTGTTGCAACTGCAAGGAAGGGGAGAGGCAATGTCAAACAATGATATGCAGCTGCATGAAAGCTCGCATGTCGTGTGTATCTGCATGTGGAGTGTGCTGTGGGCATTGCGACAATGGAACAGATAGCATAGATGTAGAAGAAGAAATTGGTAGCGATGAAGAGGAAACAGACCGAGTATTATTAATTTGTTGTTGCCGATAGATACTGTAAGTTCTAAGTTGTGAGTAGTATTCTGCAAATTGTTGATTATAAATTCACATATACTTTACATACACAAACTATTTGACACTAATGAACTTTACCTCCTCCTCCCTGCTTATTTTGACCATTAACCTCGTATTTTGGTAGTGAAGAATCCATTTCAGATTTAGTTTGTATCTTAGTATAATTATGTCACTGTTACCAATTTGATATGATAATTTTAGTGATAAGATGTCTATTTTTGACCTTTGACCTCATTTTCGGAGGTCAGGAATTGGTTCCATGGGTCAGTAATTATTCTATGTCCTCTTCTTTCGTAATCCTGCGCATTTTGACACCAAGATCATCTATATACCATATTGTGTTGCTGAAACACAATTTTATATGATTTAAGCAGAGGTCAATGACCTTTGACCTCTAATAAAAAGGTTTCCCCAACCCCTCCTTACTTTTTTTTGGTAGTTGTCCATACCCATACCTACCCAAATCAGTTGAAATTAGCTTCTTTTAAAAAAAATCACAGATGATACTATTAAGGGCTTTTATGGTTTAAGGTGTTAGGTTTTTGCACATTTTTTTTATCACACTACCAGTGTCCTCTTTGCTGGAATTATAGTAGCTGAGGAGACCTGGTAGCTCACTTTTCTAACCCCCACGCATGGCCATAATAACTTAATTATTGACTGTTAGCCATTAACAGAGAAGAAGAACCGTAGGGTTAAAATGAATACAGAAATAATTAGTCTTTGGAGCGTTTTGGTTCCATTCACAAACATTTTTTTGATTTTTGGCATTATATATTACTTACTAAAATATTATGACCATAGGCCAAACAAATTTAAAAAAAAAAATGTTTGTGTCTGGTGCGTCCGGACCAACATTTGGGTGTTTAGGGGATTAAAGTTTTAGGTGGAAAGAAAATGTCCAGATTTAGGAGTACACAAAAAGCATGCCAACATTTCAGGATAAAGGGCTTTCTTTGTCCAGGTTTGTGTTTTCAATAATGTATAATGCAAGGGTTTCCCATGTCCAGGTTAATGTGACTAGTAGACTACTAATAGATTAGCTGCACTATCTTGAACTGTAGTGTTGCCTATATAGCACCTTTCTCGGACAGGCCCAAGCGGTTAACCAATACTTGGCGCACCAACCTCTGTAAGAAATGTTTCATATAAATGAGACACTGCCTAAGCAGGGATCTAACCCGTGACCATCAGTGGCGATAGGTTACAGTGGTAGAAGTCAGCAAGCTTAGCCACATTTTACGTTGTATTTTTAATGTCATGTTTGAATCATCTTCCACCCTAGACCAAGATGTGTGTGCACATGCACTATATAAGATTATTGTCAGCAATTCCATGTTTAGATATCTCACAATGATGGATTACTACCACCTTATCCATGGTCAGTCTTCATACATGTTCAACTGTGTATCAGCACAGGCATGCCTCACAATGATGGATTACTACAACTGGTCCAGACAGTCAATGCTGAATGACATAGAAGGCTTTTGTAAACAACATAGATCCAGAACAGCCACAGCAAACACTATGCCGATCTGGATCTTAGTTGCTTGCTATTCAGCCAAGCTATTCATTCATTACCATATATATTCATTATCGGTATAGCAAATAACAGAGAACTTAAGGCACGCTGTGTGCAGGCTATTCCAAATCTTTGCTGTTTGCAAAAACGATACACGGGTCTAGCACTTTAGTTAATTTAAATAAGACGGAAGCAGGTAATAGTTCTAAATGATTTTAATGGAGCTATGTTACAGATTGATTTAAGCAACAGTGGACATCATAATTAAAAATATTAATAGATATATCTATATCATAATAAATCGGAGCAAAATAAACAAAGTTTATACAAATTTATTTTAGCTCGATTGCGAAACAAGTTCTTTCAACTTATATAAATCGCTCTCGAGACCTCATTCCTGATGGAATCCATCGCCACGAGGGAGAGAAGAGGCAACGTGGAATTTAAATGCCTTGCCTAAGGACACAATCGTAACGGCTCCAGCGGGGCTCGAACTCCGGACCTTTCGCACCTGAAGCGAACGCGTATCCACTGCGCTATCACGACTTCCACTTACACCAACAAAGTGTACCATATTAACCAAAACATAAGCAAATCAGCCTGTGTTTATTGTACTGATGTAAAGACAATCGACATGCATGTAACTTGATTAGATTTACATTACACAAACTTGTATGGAACATAATTTACACCAACTTGTATGTAACATGACAATTTACACCAACTTGTATGTAACCTAATCATTTACACTTCTTACACCAACTTGTATGTAACCTGATCATTTACACTACTTACACCAACTTGTATGTAACCTGATCATTTACACTACTTACACCAACTTGTATGTAACCTGACCATTTACACTACTTACACCAACTTGTATGTAACCTGATCATTTACACTACTTACACCAACTTGTATGTAACCTGATCATTTACACTACTTACACCAATGTGTATGTAACCTGACCACTTACACCAACTTGTATGTAACCTGATCATTTACACTACTTACACCAACTTGTATGTAACCTGATCATTTACACTACTTACACCAACTTGTATGTAACCTGATCATTTACACTACTTACACAAACTTGTATGTAACCTGATCATTTACACTTCTTACACCAACTTGTATGTAACCTGACCATTTACACCAACGTGTATGTAACCTGACCATTTACACTACTTACACCAACTTGTATGTAACCTGACCATTTACACTACTTACACCAACTTGTATGTAACCTGACCATTTACACTACTTACACCAACGTGTATGTAACCTGATCATTTACACTTCTTACAACAACGTGTATGTAACCTGATCATTTACACTACTTACACCAACGTGTATGTAACCTGACCACATACACCAATTTGTATGTAACCTGACCATTTACACTACTTACACCAACTTGTATGTAACCTGACCATTTACACTACTTACACCAACTTGTATGTAACCTGACCATTTGCACTACTTACACCAACTTGTATGTAACCTGACCATTTACACTACTTACACCAACTTGAATGTAACCTGATCATTTGCACTACTTACACCAACTTGTATGTAACCTGACCATTTACACTACTTACACCAACTTGTATGTAACATGATCATTTACACTACTTACACCAACTTGTATGTAACCTGACCATTTGCACTACTTACACCAACTTGTATGTAACCTGATCATTTACACCAACTTGTATGTAACTTGATCACTTACACCAACTTGTATGTAACCTGATCATTTACACTACTTACACCAACTTGTATGTAACCTGACCATTTACACCAACTTGTATGTAACCTGACCACTTACACCAACTTGTATGTAACCTGACCATTTACACCAACTTGTATGTAACCTGACCATTTACACTACTTACACCAACTTGTATGTAACCTGATCATTTACACTACTTACACAAACTTGTATGTAACCTGATCATTTACACTTCTTACACCAACTTGTATGTAACCTGACCATTTACACCAACGTGTATGTAACCTGACCATTTACACTACTTACACCAACTTGTATGTAACCTTACCATTTACACTATTTACACCAACTTGTATGTAACCTGACCATTTACACTACTTACACCAACGTGTATGTAACCTGATCATTTACACTTCTTACAACAACGTGTATGTAACCTGATCATTTACACTACTTACACCAACGTGTATGTAACCTGACCACATACACCAATTTGTATGTAACCTGATCATTTACACTACTTACACCAACTTGAATGTAACCTGATCATTTGCACTACTTACACCAACTTGTATGTAACCTGACCATTTACACTACTTACACCAACTTGTATGTAACCTGACAATTTACACTACTTACACCAACTTGTATGTAACCTGACCATTTGCACTACTTACACCAACTTGTATGTAACCTGACCATTTACACTACTTACACCAACTTGAATGTAACCTGATCATTTGCACTACTTACACCAACTTGTATGTAACCTGACCATTTGCACTACTTACACCAACTTGTATGTAACCTGATCATTTACACCAACTTGTATGTAACTTGATCACTTACACCAACTTGTATGTAACCTGATCATTTACACTACTTACACCAACTTGTATGTAACCTGATCATTTACACTACTTACACCAACTTGTATGTAACCTGATCATTTACACTTACACCAACTTGTATGTAACCTGACCATTTACACCACAACTTGTATGTAACCTGACCATTTACACCACTTGTATGTAACCTGACCATTTACACCAACTTGTATGTAACCTGACCATTTACACCACCTTGTATGTAACCTGACCATTTACACCAACTTGTATGTAACCTGACCATTTACACCACCTTGTATGTAACCTGACCATTTACACCAACTTGTATGTAACCTGACCATTTACACCACCTTGTATGTAACCTGACCATTTACACCAACTTGTATGTAACCTGACCATTTACACCACCTTGTATGTAACCTGACCATTTACACCATAACCTGACCATTACACCAACTTGTATGTAACCTGACCATTTACACCAACTTGTATCTAACCTGACCATTTACACCAACTTGTATGTAACCTGACCATTTACACCAACTTGTATCTAACCTGACCATTTACACCAACTTGTATGTAACCTGACCATTTACACCAACTTGTATCTAACCTGACCATTTACACCAACTTGTATGTAACCTGACCATTTACACCAACTTGTATCTAACCTGACCATTTACACCAACTTGTATGTAACCTGACCATTTACACCAACTTGTATCTAACCTGACCATTTACACCAACTTGTATGTAACCTGACCATTTACACCAACTTGTATCTAACCTGACCATTTACACCAACTTGTATGTAACCTGACCATTTACACCAACTTGTATCTAACCTGACCATTTACACCAACTTGTATGTAACCTGACCATTTACACCAACTTGTATCTAACCTGACCATTTACACCAACTTGTATGTAACATGATCATTTACACTACTTGACCGATACATTCAGTAATTAAAATTTTAAAGCACAATGTTCACATCACAATGTGTATTAATCTGCAGAATCTTGTCACGAGATTTTATATTAATTAGATGTTCTCACTGTGAGATCTATTGTATATCACTCAATTGCATAAGATCCAACTAGATAAATGTAAGCAATATACATCCGGTAGGTAAAATACATTAGTAGAACTTGGTTTTCACTGTTAGTTGAACTTGGTTTTCACTGTTAGTAGAACTTGGTTTTCACTGTTAGTTGAACTTGGTTTTCACTGTTAGTAGAACTTGGTTTTCACTGTTAGTTGAACTTTGTTTTCACTGTTAGTAGAACTTGGTTTTCAGTTAGTTGAACTTGGTTTTCACTGTTAGTAGAACTTGGTTTTCACTGTTAGTTGAACTTTGTTTTCACTGTTAGTAGAACTTGGTTTTCACTGTTAGTTGAACTTGGTTTTCACTGTTAGTTGAACTTGATTTTCACTGTTAGTAGAACTTGATTTTCAGTTAGTTGAACTTGATTTTCACTGTTAGTAGAACTTGGTTTTCACTGTTAGTTGAACTTGATTTTCACTGTTAGTTGAACTTGATTTTCACTGTTAGTTGAACTTGGTTTTCACTGTTAGTTGAACTTGATTTTCACTGTTAGAACTTGGTTTTCACTGTTAGTTGAACTTGATTTTCACTGTTAGTAGAACTTGGTTTTCACTGTTAGTTGAACTTGATTTTCACTGTTAGTTGAACTTGATTTTCACTGTTAGTTGAACTTGATTTTCACTGCTATCGTTGGCTCAAATAATTCACGCTCTCTTCTTATTATTTATCATCATGCGGTTGACCTTTTTCTTCACCGTTTCCCAATGGCGTTTTGCCAGCAAGCCTTGACCTTACTAACACTTATTGCATGAATGTAGTTCTTCATTCGCGGACATTTTTTTTGGCTGTCTGGGTCTAAGAAATCCTTAAAGTATTCTTCTATTTCTTCTACTTCTTCAGAGTTCCAAGGCACTCTGGTCACTGAAACAACAAGTAACCGCTTATAATATTCCACAATCATAAAGTTCGCATAATTTTAGAGATATTTGGAACTACCATCATGCCATTGTCAACTAGAGATGACAGTATATTGCAATATTTGCAACTGGTATTGTGATCTATACCATGATATATTACCGTTTTATCACATCAGAGCCATCACCAATTTTATTTTATTATACTTATCTAATATAATAATCAACACTGCCAGAAAATGCATCTACAAGGATTGAAAGATGTTCATGCGATAAAAAGAGCGACTCGTTTTCATGAATATAAACTTTTACTAAACTACTAAACTCATCCAGAAAATATTACTACACTCGTTTGTTTGTTTCATCGAATAAACATTGAAAGCACCATGAGTGATAATAATAGCTATTTTCATTCTATTTTAACTGGCTATCAGAAAAGTATATTTCTAGAAATCGTTAAATCAGATAACTCATTTTTATAATTTACTATAAAATATATTATGAAATTACAGTCCACAATATATACAAACTGTCCAACATACCATTCTTAGCCTTTGGCTTGCCAAATCTTCTACCAGGAACAACTGAAAAAAGGTTTAAATTGATGTCAATTTCAAAGCACACTTTCATATTTTGCCACACATTGGATTCTGAGGCACCGATTTGATTCACGATTCAAGACCCTCATTTTTGATTTGATGTTTTGAAATGGTCAATTTTAAACAATTTTATCTTCCACAGCCAAACATTCACACTGGGATAAATACAGAAGTTATGCGAATACAAACATGAAAATAAAACAAACAGTCTGGTTAGCTGAATTCATGATTATCCCAATCAATAGGCACGTTAAAACTGAGCTCTGTCTGAGCTTTCAATATGGCCGAGGGATTTAAGAAGAAAATCAAGGTATTATTAGTCCAGCTTCTACTGCCATCATCTCACCTGTTAATTGTGGCATACAATACAAAGCAGTGGGAATGTATTTGCTTAATGTACTGGGTGGTACAATTTAATGAAAATGAGTGAATGACACACACCTCCAGATTGTCGAGTGCCTCTAAATGTGTGTGTGGAAGGGTCACATGTCCAAATGCATTATTAAGGCGGTTTAAATGTCCAAATGCATTATTATTACACCATGTATAATGATATTGTAAGTTTAATAAAGTGAAGTACCTTCATTTCCATCATCAACAACATCATCTTCATCAACTAGTTTCCATCTCTTCATCAAGTGATATGGCACCAGGTTGACTTGTATGTAATCCTTCTGTTTCACCATCCAGATCTGTAAATTGGCAAAGTTCTAATCATGAAGAATATAGAATAGAATCACTGCCCTATATTCATATCATATTAAATAATATTTGGTCAAGTTGTTCAGGCATTGGTTACCTAGTGTGCTTGTATGGATTGGATGCCTTCATTGCATTCATTTGAATCTACTTTGCACAGTAGGTTGACAGAAGAAAATGTATCTGAAATGGCATACGGAAGCCATATTAACACTGGGACACACAGAAAAGATTTAAGTTGATAGGTTCATGTAATCCAGGATGATTATGTGAGTGATTATGGGACAGTTTTCAGTGTAAAACATAACAAAATATATATCACTAATCGTCTATGATGTGCTAAACATAACCGTTCAGTCAAGCAAAATTTTATTACGAGATATGCTAAAAGTGGTTTTGTTTGCTTTGCATACTCTTAGTTTATACAAATGTTAGCTCAATTGCGAAACAAGTTTTTACAACGTATATTAATTACTCTCGAGACCTCATTCCTGATGAAATCCACCGCCACGAGAGAGAGAGAAGAGGCAACGTGGAAATTAAATGCCTTGCCTTAAGGGCACAATCATAACGGCTGAAGTGGGGCTTGAACTCCGGGCCTTTCGCACCTGAAGCGAACACGCTACCACTATATACTCTTGTCACTTATATTGCCTGTTATGCTGCATACGATCTCGTATCTTTAAATCTTTTACTTTATTTGATATATATTTCCATAGATTCTTGTCTGGAATATTTCATATGATATTGACAATTCCATGTAGTATTTGTAACATTTTAGTTTTATTGTAATTTGGTTGATTTCTTTTTAATTATTACATCTGCCAAGCATGATTTTGTCTCCCGTTTATTTCTTCGTTTGATTCTACTAGCAGGATTCCGCATAGAATTTGGTGGGTGGTCCTAGGGTGAAAGACAAACCCATACAATTTTGAAGGTGATGATCAAGATTCTTCCCCTTTGTGAGATCGTGCGAAACTGAACATTTAGCAGCGTGAGGGAAGTTTGCTATCTCACTTTGTTGTTTGTTTATTTTGACAGTTAAATTATTTTAAAATAACCCCCCACCTAGACCTATGACAGACACTGAACACAGTGATTGGATAACATATCACATGATTGATTACACCTTCAACTGATGCGTAATTCTCACAGGGAGTGCGTATATTTAGAGAGCAGCAAGCATGGCTTAGCGAAGTCGCTCTGCTATATTAAAACTATGCTATTTAAGCACATATATCTGAAGATCAGAACATGTATTGCTTTACTCACTTGTCTATTTAAAATAATACTCCATTAGGATGCAAATGATGCGGAATAACTTGTTCGACTGAATAGTAAGAAAACACCCACACTCACCTTGAAACTGTATATCTGACAGCTTTACTCCTGCAAACTTCCCAACATTGTTCTTTTCTTGCAGTAACATAATCTTTGCTACCTCTAGCCCTTCTATTAACCCCGATGTTGCTCTATAATGAGTTAGATGAACCTTTTATGTGTGTCCCAAGTGATTTGTAAGCCACTTCAACTCATGATCTTGCAGACCCATTACCTGAAAGAAATATGCCCAATTAAAATTGGAGAATGCAGCTGCCGTATTATATTATCTCCTTAGAATAGAAGTTTTAAGAATATTGTCCATAGTTAACGAGGAAATCTGTCCATGTTAGTGAGCTTTTTAATGATACTGAACAAAGTCTTGAGTCTATATTATATGTGGAATATTGTCCATAGTTAACGAGGCAATCTGTCCATATTAGTGGGCTTTTTCATGGTGCTGAACAAAGTCTTGAGTCTATATTATATGTGGAATATTGTCCATAGTTAACGAGGCAATCTGTCCATGTTAGTGGGCTTCTTCATGGTGCTGAACAAAGTCTTGAGTCTATATTATATGTGGAATATTGTCCATAGTTAACGAGGCAATCTGTCCATGTTAGTGAGCTTTTTCAAAATGGTGCTGAACAAAGTCTTGAGTCTATATTATATGTGGAATATTGTCCATAGTTAACGAGGCAATCTGTCCATGTTAGTGGGCTTTTTCATGGTGCTGAACAAAGTCTTGAGTCTATATTATATGTGGAATATTGTCCATAGTTAACGAGGCAATCTGTCCATGTTAGTGGGCTTTTTCATGGTGCTGAACAAAGTCTTGAGTCTATATTATATGTGGAATATTGTCCATAGTTAACGAGGCAATCTGTCCATGTTAGTGGGCTTCTTCATGGTGCTGAACAAAGTCTTGAGTCTATATTATATGTGGAATATTGTCCATAGAGTTATTCAGGACGGGTTGTATTACGCATGAATGTTGACCATGTTTACATTATTTTGTTACATGTATGTCAATATACGACGTTTGTTTATTGGTTGAAATAGTCGGATTCTGTTTCAAATATTTGGAAACAAATTATACAAATTAGTAGGAAATTACATTCTGTAGACATTTGCTTTTTGTGTCGTTTTAAAAATAAATAACTTAATTACTCTAGCTGCTACACTTTGTAATAAATGTAAGCAAACTGAAGAGTGTATACTTAAATGAAACTTTAATCCCTTTGCAGCATCATTAATTTGTCTGCTTTTCCAGAATGATTGATAACAGGACATGACAGGAAATATATATGATATTGCATCATAGACTCATAGTAGCCTACATGTACATTGAATATAACACTTAGGGTCGAATGGGAAACTATGGCGAAACGACCAGGGACCGTTGAAAGCAAGCACTGCAGGATGGTCTTGGGTCATTTGGATTAAGGTGTAGCTATATATATGCTTGTACTTACTGACATGAACTGGTGAAAGCATGCTATATTTTGAAATTATCCGGTTACTAAAATGACTCTGATGTTACAAAAACAGTGCGAACAATATTGGGTCGCGTTGTACCATTTCTATCTGGTTTTTATGGTGTGGTCTCCATATTGTATAGTCCTATAAATAAGATCTCTATCGTCGATTCTCCGCTCCTCGTGCATTCTCCTACAGTCGTACATTCATTAAAACTTGGAATTAGCGCGGCGCTCACAAGGTATGACGTATTTCGACGAGTTTATTTCCAATAGACATGCGTAAGTCAGTCACAATTTTGACCTTATAAGCCATAAGTATGTCACACCTGTCAAGTTCTGTACTAGTTGTATTCCAGTAATCTATAGGATTTGCCATATATATAATCCATATACATTCATCGGGACATATATTGCGTCTAACTACTGTTATATTTCTATTTTATACTGACTAATTATATACCAAATAGGTTGTCCCTCCTATGTATTTACTGTACAGTGGCGTTTGTTTACCTGTAATCTCGTTTTGGCGAAAGTAGATCAAAACGGTGCGCACTATATAATAAGCCAAACCGAGTTTCCGTGTATTAACAAGTCATCTCGGGTCCCAATATTGTTCGCACTGTTTTTGTAACATCAGAGTCATTTTAGTAACCGGATAATTTCAAAATATAGCATGCTTTCACCAGTTCATGTCAGTAAGTACAAGCATATTTTCTTCTCTTTGCTGGTAGATCCGCTCTCACATACGTCATAATACCTCCACCATATGAGTTTCGGTCGCATCTTTCGAGTTTGTACCCATCTACATGGAATAAATTGTCACTAAAAGAGTCATCAATTTTTGTCTCTGAAAAAGGTCTGAATTAGCTGAGTTCAGAAGGAACAAAATGCAAGGTATATTTATAAGATCACGAGCAAAATGGATATCTGACAGAGAGAAACCTACAAAATATTTTTGCAACTTGGAAAATAGAAATTATGTATCTAAAATAATGAATTCTCTTTACTCTAGATCAGGCACACTTTTAACTAGTCAGGAAGATATCATAACTGAAGCAGTAAGTCATTATAAAAGATTGTATTCACATCAGGAAACTGATGACGTTATCCTGAAGAACATCGTACAAAACAATTATATCCACAAACTTAATGAAGAAGAAAAAAATTCCTTAGAAAATAAATTAAGTTATCAAGAAATGTTAAATAGTCTCAAAAAAAATGTCTAATTTTTCTTCTCCAGGAAGCAGTGGATTTACAGCATCCTTCTTCAAATTTTTCTGGAATGATTTGGGTCATTTTTTGGTCAGATCTATTAATTATGCATTTGATACAGGGGAATTATCTGTGACTCTCAAGCAAAGTGTTATAACATGTATACCAAAAGGAGATAAAGACAAATTATTTTTAAAAAACTGGCGTCCAATTTCTTTATTGAATGTTTCATATAAGATTGCCTCTGCCAGTATAGCAAACCGTTTAAAAACTGTTTTAGCCAAAATAATAAGTGCAGATCAGAGTGGTTTTATTCCTGGGCGTTTTATAGGGGACAATATTAGGGTTATTTACGACATCATGTTTCATACAGAAAACTATCACAAGCCGGGAATGTTGTTGCTAATTGATTTTGCAACCGCTTTCGATTCCCTGTCATGGAAATTTATGTACAATGTTTTAGTATTTTTAAACTTTGGTAACAATTTTATTAACTGGATAAAGCTTTTTTACAACGATATTAAATCGTGTATTGTAATCAATGGCCATCTATCAGACTGGTTTTCTATAAATCGCGGTTGCCGTCAGGGCGATCCCTTATCCCCTTATATTTTTATTATTTGCGCAGAAATATTAGCCATTTTAATTAAACAAAATAAAGATATAGGAGGGATTAAGATAAATGGTACGGAATTTTTAATATCTCAGTATGCAGATGACACGACATTACTCTTAGATGGAACAGAAAAATCACTTAGAAACACAATGCAAGTTTTAAAATTTTATGCTAAAATCTCGGGCCTATTTATAAACATCGAAAAAACAAAGGCAGTATGGATTGGTTCAATGAAAAACAGTAACATTATACTTTGTCCTGAATTAGGTTTGCACTGGGAATCGGTTAAATTTAAATTGTTGGGGATCATTTTTACCCTAAATCTTAGAGAACTAGTTCAAATAAATTATGCCACAAAAATCGAAGAAATAAAAATACTTTTTAAACAATGGTCTAAAAGAATTATCAGTCCAATTGGAAAAAATGTTGTTGTTAAAACTCTAGCGCTGTCAAAGATTAATCATTTGATAATGGGTTTACCAAATCCAAGTTCAGATACAATTAATTATATACAGAATATGTTCTTTAAATTTATATGGAATGATGGACCAGACAAGATAAAAAGGAAAGTTATGACACAACCCTATGAATCAGGAGGACTTAGAATGATAGACTTACTAAATAGAATTCATACAGTTCAAAATTATTTCTGGTATGATGTTTTTCATGGGTATATCATTTTAAATGAGAATAAAACACCAGAAACTTGGAAAGAATTTCTCTCATTGCCAATATGGCACAATAATAAGTTCAAAATTGGTGGAACAAGTTTTCTCAACTTAAATTATGTAAAGAAAGGTGTAATACTAATAAATGACTTGATTGACAAAAATGGTAATTTTTATTCCTATAATGATTTTAATACAATATATAATGTGCATACACATTTTTTGCAGTATCATAATATAATATATTCAATAAGAGACTTTTTGAACAGAATGAGATTTCCCCACAAACCAAATCATGAACCAAATCCCATACAGCCACTAGCAGTTAGTATTATAAATAAATGCAAGAAGGGATGCAGAGTGATCTATGACTCCATCCAAAACCCTGGAACGTTACCAATTTCTAATAGAAAATGGGTAACAGAACTTAACCTGGGAAATAACTTTAACTGGAGAAATGTGTACAGACTACCCTTTAAACTAACACAAGATCCAACATTACAATGGTTCCAATTTAGAATCAATCATAGGATTATTGGTACAAACTATCTTTTACAGAAAATGGGACTTAGAAATGACAATAAGTGCACATTCTGTAATCTACACCCAGAAACATTACTGCATTTGTTTTTGGAATGTCATGTTGTTGAGAATTTTTGGGGAAATGTGAAGAGATGGATTAATGAAAAATGCCCAAACACAATTACAAACTGGTCTAAAAATGATATTATTTTAGGCAATAATAGTTTATATATTGCAACCAACAATATAATTTTGACAGCAAAATACCATATATATCACAGTAAAATGAACAATTCTGTTCCAAATATCCAAACTTTGAAAATTCAGATAAAATCTCTTTTAAAGAATGAGAAATATAATGCTAGAAAAAATGATGCAATGAATAAATTCGAACAAAATTGGAAGGAATTTGCAGTATTGTCCGGAGATGGAAACTAGTGTGTTGGTGTGTTGTGTGGAAGGCGGACCAGTCTCTATATATATCTCTCTACCTTGTATATGTACTCTTTTTTTTTCTTTTTCCCCCCCTTCTATTCTTTTTTCACATTCCAGTTTATCTAAAGTACATTTGTACTGTTTCGAGAGTGACCTCGTCTCTCGAGAATGACCTTGTTTTTGTTGTTTTTTCGGTATAATAGCAATTCATGACTTATTGTTGATTTCACATTCATTACAATCAATATACTGTTTTTATTTCCGAGCAGGAATAATTTATACCCAGGTAAACTTTTGACCTCAGAATCATACTGTTATTGTATATTTCAATAATCATTTATATGTATTATTGATACATGCTCTTAAATGAAAACTTACAGCGTTTGATATATTATTTAATTTACATGAGTCTCTTAAAAAAAAATTATGCTAGCCTATTGTACTACAAAATATAAAACCTAAACTATAGTCTTGTCTTTTCTTTCGAACAAGACTTCTCTTTCTAGAAGACGTATCTTTGTTTTGGATATAATAATTCAATATTCTATAAATTTTAAATCAAAATATTACAAATGATTTGGTTTTTATCTCTTTATTGGTAAAGGGAGACAACTCATTAACCCGTTACATTTTCAAATTAATTTAGACTACTATGTTAAATCAAGGTCATTGTGTATAATTACTATGTGTTGAATGTGATATCTATGACTATGTATATGCTACATTAAAAAATAAAAAAATAAACGGGGTTACCCACTGTTGGGGCCTCAAAAAAAAAAAAAAAAAAATTTTTAGACAAACGCAAATGGGGCATACTATGTGCTTATCGACCCCCATCATTACCAAATAATGTTTTTGAACATGAAGTTTCCTCCACGCTAGATAAAATGTACATAGACTTTGACCATGTGCTTATTATAGGCGATTTAAACTATGATATGTTGAAACCGGATAAAAGGAAACCTGTTGAACATTTGTCAGACACTTTTAATTTAAAGAATGTTATTAAAGAACCTACATGTTCTATGAAAAACTGTACACCTACACTTATTGATGTCATACTAACAAACTCGCATACACTTATTTGTAACACAACTGTAATAAACTGCAGTATTAGTGACTGTCATAGTATGATATTAACTACTATTAAAGAATATATTAAACCTCTACAAAAGAAAAAAGTAAATTTTAGAAGCTATAAATTTTTTAATGAAATAGATTTTAACCATGAACTGTCACAAACACCGTTTCATGTCGCCCATATTTTTGATGACATTGATGATATGTACTGGGCACATAACCATATGTTTATGCAAGTCTTAGATGATCATGCACCTGTTAAACAAAAGTACCCCAAGAAGGGCCCACCACCATATATGAATTCAAATTACAGGAAACTGATATACAAAACTAGGCAAGCACATAACTCATACCTTAAATGTAAAAACGAACAAAATTGGGAAAAATACAAAAACCTTAAAGCTAAAACAAAGAGAAGCTCTATTAGAACTTACTTCTTTGAAAGATGTGGTGGAGGACCCAAGTCTAAGGATTTTTGGCCAACTATTAAGCCTTTTCTTAGCCAGAAATCCCTTGCTAAAAATTCCAGTGAAATAATTTTAAAAGAAGAAAAATTTATTTCTGATCAAACAAAAGTATGTGAAAGCTTAAATGATTTTTATGTAAACATTGCCCAAAACATTGGTATTAGTAATGACACAGAGGTAAATAAACAACATCCTAGTGTTGCCAAAATCCTTGAGCATAAATCGGAAAATTTAAATTTTAACTTCAAACCCATAGATCCAGTAGAAATAAGTAAACACTTAAAATCTCTAAATCCCAAAAAAGCAACTGGTGTTGACGCCCTACCGCCAAAAATTTTAAGATGTGCATCAGAATCTATAGCTTTACCTGTATCAAATATTGTAAATTGTATGATAAAACAAAGTTTCCCAGCTGTACTTAAAATGGCCCAAGTAACACTCGTCTTTAAAAAAGATGACCCATTTATCAAGAAAAACTACAGACCTGTTAGTATTTTACCAACTATGTCCAAGATATTTGAAACAGTCATAAACAATCAGCTGGCAGACTACTTTGAACATGTATTTGATAATTACTTAGCAGCTTTTAGACCAAAGTATGGCTGTCAGACAACCCTCTTGCGCTTAATTGAGGACTGGAAAATGGCACTGGACCGGAATGATCATGTGGCGGGAATACTTATGGACCTATCAAAGGCATTTGATTGCTTGCCACATGACCTTGTTGTCCTGAAATTGGGGGCATATGGGCTGTCTGACAGTGCATGCTCACTTGTACATAATTATCTGTCTTTTAGGAAACAACGTGTCAAGATTGGTGATGCACTCAGCCTATGGCAAGAAACTATCAAGGGGGTCCCCAAGGCTCCATATTAGGACCTCTAATTTTTAATATTTTTATAAATGACATCTTTTATTTTATTACACAATCTAAGCTTTACAATTATGCAGACGACAATACTTTGTCATACTGGGATAAGGATCTGTCATCTCTCAAATCAACTCTTGAAACAGAAAGTGACATCTTAATAAAATGGTTTGATTGTAACCAAATGCAGGCCAACCCTGATAAGTTTCAAGCCATAGCCCTAGGTAAGAAAACCCACACACAATTAAGATCTTTTACCATTGCAAATGCTGATATTAAATGTGAAGACTCTGTGAAACTCCTAGGTGTAGATATAGATTTTATGTTAAATTTTGATGAACAGGTTACAAAAATGTGTAAGAAAGCTGCTAGACAACTAAATGTACTTCTCAGACTAAGCAAGTTTTTAACACCTGACCTCAAATTGTTAATTTATAAATCCTTTATAAGATCAACTTTCAACTACTGTCCGCTCATATGGCACTTTTGTAACAAAACTAATACAGAAAAATTGGAGAAACTACAACATAGAGCTCTAAAAATTACTTTAAATGATTTTACCTCTAGCTACGAAGACCTTTTGAAACAAGTAAACATGCCTACATTACATCTTAGTAGAATAAGAACTATTGCAATAGAAACATTCAAATGCCTGTACCATGAATCACCTCCATATTTACATGACCTGGTTAAATTTCGAAATATAAAATATTCTTTCAGACATTCAAACACTGTTGAAGTACCAACTGTACGCACCACCTTGAACGGTAAGAGATCTTTCAGATACGAGGCCGCTCAGGTATGGAACAGCCTGCCAAATGACATTAGAAAAATTAAAAACCACAAGGAGTTTGTGAGGCTGGTCCGTGCCTGGACGGGCCCGTCCTGTAAGTGCTCAATGTGCTCTACTCTTTTTTTTAAAACATATCTTAATTTCACAGTAGTATACCTTTTTGCCTGTCAGTGTCTTAACATTTTTTGTTCTTTGCAGTTTTTTAGGCCACAGGCCAAGATCAGCAACTACAACACAGTGTATCAATCAATAGTGTATTTCTATTTGAATTCTTAAGATTTATCTATATTATATAGTTGCTTGTATCTTAAGCTGTATGTTATCCTTAAATTGTTAAAACTATTAACACAATGTATTAATTTTATTTTTGTCTTTTAGGTGCTCGCTTTAACATGTTTTAATTATGCTATGTCCTGTGTTGTATTCATGTTTAAACCAACTTTTATTTCTTAGATGTTTTTTCTTATGTTTTGATTATAATATATGTTTGTCGGAAAAAAATAGCTTATTAGCTAATGTTATTTGTAAATGTAATCCGACGTTAAATAAAGCTTCTTGTATCTTGTAACATATCACAAATTATCAGTGAATACTGAGTGATCTGGTCGATATTGTGTCTGTATTAGTAATTACATAGTATAGCGTCACCTATTGCCTACATTAATTGTAGGAAAAGAAAGACAATAGATTGTGAGCGTTTCTTCATATTGGTCGTGATAAATAAACATACATACCTTTGAATAGCAGCAAATGTCAGCTTCCTTGTCAAAAGTAAAAGCGCGCCAAAACAATAATTATACTTCCGGTTTCAATGCGCATGCTCGTTGGCGAAAATTGCCGAGAGGTGACGACAGCTTACGAGTTTGTCAAAGGGATGCAACTCCTATTATAACAATACGGACTTCGGACAGTGATCTGTCCATCTTTATGTGGAAAAATAAATGACATCTTAAATGATAGAAAACCACATAACGATTGTCCATAGCGGCCAATTGTAAAAGTTTATGTGGTAAGCTCATAAACATTGAAACCTCATTAACCATAAATGGACCACAGTCCATACCACACGAACCTAGAATGATGGCGCCTGTGGTTCCGAACTTCCATTGGGGTCACACAGTTTAGTCACACAGATCTAAAAAAAAATGGCAGCGCCCATACTTAGAAAATTGAGACGGTAGTAAACATGCACCAATTTGGTTATAATTAAGCCTCTTTTGAGCCTAACACAGTCACAAATGCACTATATGCTGCCGTCTATGAATGGATTACACAGTATTCAGAACTAGACGCTCGTGGTTAAGATATGCATCGAAAAATTCTTGCAAAATAGGTGTACCCCACCCAATTGTGTTTTATGAAGGTTAAAGTCCATAATCCTGTTTGTTGACTTCTACAGTTTGGACTGCTGTTGGATAAAATATACCTATTGTTTACATATAATATGAATACGGCAATGTTTTTTTCGGGCCCATGCTTGACTACACAGACTCGTACTCTGGTTGGAGAGGGCTATGCTCCGTTGAATTTCTGTATGAATAGTTGATGTCTGGATTCAAAAAGATATGAAGAGGGGAGGAGTGTAGTGGTATATAGGGAGACTTATGCTTTTATAGCGACGCGGTAGAGTGTTCGTCTCCAGATAATGGAGGATCAGGCAGTCGTGGGTTTGAACCCGACTTGGGCATGGTATTTTATGGACAATTAAACTGATTCATGGCCGGTGCTAATAGAACTATTTATTTTCCAATACAACAATCCTTTCATAATTGTGGTTGTACAGCGTTATAACCAGGCCTAATTGACAAGAGTTTGGATGACTCTGCAGGGCATTCATTTGACCCGAGCTCCCGGGTTTTGACGCACGAAAATTGATAAAGACGCATGTTTGACTCTTGGTGAAAATGCCCTGAGAGTCAACTTGACCCGGGGCGTTGATCGGTCATGCGTCATCAAATATTGTCTCAGCGGAGTAATTATCAAAATATGTCTGTCTACGAGGTCAAAGACCGTAATCGTTCATATATAAAACGCAGTTATTGTCATCAAAAGTCTGCTGCATTTCGTTATGAACACGATTGTGATTTACGAGGGACTCACAATCTGACAAATGGCGTCTAGGCAAACTTTACGTAAAATCTTTATCTCAACCAGCCGATCAGAATATAGTATCAACCACGCATAAAGCGCCTTCATCACTTGCGCCGCCCAGGGTTAGGTTCAAAACGCGTGGTTGATGTCATTATTCAGTTAGTTGTTTGAGAAAAAAGGCTTACCCAAACTTTAGTATCAAAGGGAAATAAATCTTTAATAACGTTTCTCTAATACCTATACGGCTCGGTATTTTTCCGGTAAAAATTAGGTTTTATCAAAAGACAATTATTATTGATTGTCACAATAAACACCTTTAGCAAGTTTTGCAAACAACCAATTACCGGGTATGTGCTGCTAAACATGAGAACTGAGAAGTTTAAGTAGGTGTTGACATTATGTGTATTGTCAATGTACAATCGGCATAGATAAAACGGTGTTTTTGTAACACGTGTATTGTCAATAATAAGTTGTCTGCTATTTGAGAAGCTTATAGTGGGCATCTGATATAGAAATTATACGCCGGAATCGTTTGATGATGTCCGTGAGTAAAAGTACTTTTGCTATTGTTTGTTACAGATTTCTATGGGGTATTCATTGTGTGCACCACCCATTAATCATTTCATTGTTTCTACATTATCCCTTCATGTTTTGGAGAATATTCCTAAATCATTCTTAGTTATATTTTCAATCAGATCGGAGATAAAAAATTAGAGTATCAGTTTTAGAAATTAAATCTTAAATATGGTTCAGAAAAGCCTTAGTCACTTCGGAATTGGCACACCCAGCAAACTTAAGCTGAGTGATAGTGTTAGTGAACCTGGGACACCTAAACGCCATAAAGTAGACTGTGACACTCCTAAGTCTAAAGTGAAAAGAAAATTCAGGTCTGAGTGGCTTAATGAATTTGGGTGGCTGGAAATGAAACAAACTGATGATCAGATTATGTTGTATTGTACTTGGTGTAGAGATGCTAAAAAGAAAAATCCCTTCGCTAACAGTGGTAGCACGAACCTACAACAATTACATGTACGTAAAGTACCAACATGCATATATTTGACTCTTGAAAATTCCAGCTTGACTCTTGAAAATTCCTGTTTGACTCTTGAGATTTTGACCTCAAGGGTCATTGACTCTTGAGTTTCAAAGTCTAGTGAACTCTGTGTTCAAAATAAGATCAATTTTATTTTGAGTCAACAAGATAGCAACAATACAACACAAGCTCTAAGTGAGCTTTTAAACCGACTATATATAACATAAAATAATGGTAACAGCTATAAAATTAGAATCCCTGATAATAGTATGCATATTTATTATTAATTTGTTTCTTAGATAAATGCTGAAAAGTTATGTAGGTAAGACAAATGTGCTTCTTAGCCGTAAATAATATTAACCTAGTAAATCAATGACTTAATTGGTAAGACTAATATAAGTATATATTGATTAAACAAACATTTTTTACAGGAACATCAATTTTTTTAGAAATATATATAATATTCATCATTATAAAAGATATTTTCAGTTTCAATGGAAATTGAGCTTATTTTACGTCATTTGTTTGATATTACTAAAATTTGTCTCGTAGTTCTCAGGGACGGCTCTATATATCATAATGATGAAGAGCTGCGTGATGGCCTCCAGGAAGGCATTGGCAGGTATGGGAAGGCAGTGAAGATCCACACTTAACCTGACTCCCTAAGGTGTCGATGTATCATGAATCTGTCTACATATGCAAATATAGAATCAAGCTCCTGTATATACATGTACAATAACAATTAACATGTATGTATGTAAAAAGATATGTTTAATGTGGTGTCTGTTGTCCAGTGATAGAGCGTCGGAACATATTTTCTCTAACCTGTTTGGATAACATGTAATGTACATGTAGGCAGAATTTGGACTATTTTAGTGTACTGAAATTTTAATATGGTACCCAACAGAATTTTGCAGATACATGACCTCACAAAGTTCTAAATATATATTATAATATCCGCGACAGTTCTGAGTCTATGACTGACATTGACTCTCACATGAGCATTCATTTAGTTTAAACATATTTATTTGGATCAAGTACATACCAGTATATAAACTTATATGAACACAAAGTTGATATACATTGAAACCGATATGGATTGGGAAGCAAGCTTAAAGCTTATGTCAATCTCTTTCCATGTTGGAGTCCGTTTAAAGGGTACCCATTGCTAGGCAAATAGCATTCATTTGATAAGAGCATTCATTTTTCTTAATATTCCTGCTTGTGTATTGTTACATACATGTGTACTGGACATAGCAGAGTTTATTTGTTAGTTTATACTAATGTATTTTAGCTCGATTGCGAAACAAGTTCTTACAACTTATATTAATCACTCTTGGGACCTCATTCCTGATGGAATCCATCGCCACGAGGGAAAGAGAAGATGCATGTGGCAATTAAATGCAATCGTAACGGCTCCAGCAGAGCTCAAGTAACGGCTCCAGCAGAGCTCAAGTAACGGCTCCAGCAGAGCTCAAGTAACGGGCGTTAATCAATAAGATCAACAACAACTTGATAGTTATAAAAAATAATAATAAACTAACTAATCTCTTCAGTTTGACCCTTTCCCTCATAGAAGCACCTCTTAACCCCAATACGACATACGTTGACAAACCAACATTCATACTAAAGACCTGAATCTCAATTCGCATGCAGTCCCAGTAATATCTATGGAGGTGGGATAGATATGGCAACTACTTATCCACTGCATGATAGCTAAATGGCTGTCGTTTGTATGGAGATATAATAGTATATTAACCTAAATCTCTTTGAAGGAAAGGGTTAATTATAAATTATAAACTAACTACAGCCAAATCTGTTAATGTTAACTGTCAAGAATCCCCATATTTTATTTTATGATACATTTGACCTCTATTAACCCTTTCAACACCACAGACCTCTAAATAGGCGTACAAAAAGTGTAGATCCAGATGAGCCGGCTCGTGATGAGCCGGCTCGTGATGAGCCGTCTCATCAGGATCTGCACTTTTTGCCAGTGATATGACTATTTTTAGACATAATTACCCATTTTGATAAATGAACTTGTCCAAATGTGATTTTCTGATTCATTTATTGGTTTATGAATATCATGGACCAGTCCATGTGAGTTACTTGGTGTTGAAAGAGTTAAGCAACCACTTTTTGTGAGTCCATTGGCTGGCTGCTTAAGACAAGGTTTGCCTGTAATCTCTTTCAGTTCAGCAGTATTAATTCACTACGCACAGCGTGATTTTCATCCAACGTTGAAAATGATGGACGCATATGATGCAGAATTCAATCTGGCAAAGGAGAGACTGAATGCATTGAAGGAAGATCCAGGAAATGAAGCTAAGCTCAAGATTTATGCCCTCTTTAAACAGGTTAGATTTATAGAATCTAAACAGCAACATTAGAGTAGTCCTAATTCATTCTCTTACATCGGTGCAGTTCACAACCATTTAGTTGAAACGTTATTTATTTTACAACGATTGTGAAGCAAGTTCTAACAACTTATATTAATCACTCTCGTTGGCGTGGATGAAAGCGTATATGTTGTCATTCGTGAGGGGGGACACCGGAGAAAACCCACCTGTCCGATCTGGCGACCACCGTACCATCTCACATACTTCCAGGTCCGAGGATCGAACCCGGGTTGCATTGGTGAGAAGCGAGCATGCTAACCACTGCGCTAATCGGACAGCCAGTTAAAAACATATACCCTCGGTCAGATGGCATGGCACTTACATGTATGTGGTGACTTTGTGGTCGCAGAATGCAGTTCCTACGTCACTCTCATGTAAAACACCTGTAGTTAACCTGACATTTCCCATTGAACACCAATGGAACATGTGCATTGTTGTGCAATATTAAAACATTTGCTGTTCCAACAGTCAACCCAAAAAATGACAATAAAGTTAATTTGGAGATTTATGACTTTAAATATGTGTGTGTGTCACTAGGCAAATATGTGTGTGTCACTAGGCAAATATGTGTGTCATCACTAGGCAAATATGTGTGTCGTCACTAGGCAAATATGTGTGTCGTCACTAGGCAAATATGTGTGTGTCACTAGGCAAATATGTGTGTGTCACTAGGCAAATATGTGTGTGTCACTAGGCAAATATGTGTGTGTCACTAGGCAAATATGTGTGTGTCACTAGGCAAATATGTGTGTGTCACTAGGCAAATATGTGTTATGTCACTAGGCAAATATGTGTGTGTCATTAGGCAAATATGTGTGTGTCATTAGGCAAATATGTGTGTGTCACTAGGCAAATTAAAATATTGCAAATATGAAATAGAATATGTAACTGTAAACAAAATACGTACATGTGAATAAAATGGTATTTAGTACTAGTAATGTTTATTTAGGTATGAATATCATACATGTATGGTGGGTTTCCACACACGTTAAACACATACATGTACATGTATGGTGGGTTTCCACACACATTAAACACATACATGTATGGTGGGTTTCCACACACGTTAAACACATACATGTATGGTGGGTTTCCACACACGTTAAACACATACATGTACATGTATGGTGGGTTTCCACACACGTTAAACATGTACATGTATGGTGGGTTTCCACACACGTTAAGCATGTACATGTATGGTGCGTTTCCACACACATTAAACACATACATGTATGGTGGCTTTCCACACACGTTAAACACATACATGTACATGTATGGTGGGTTTCCACACACGTTAAACACATACATGTACATGTATGGTGGCTTTCCACACACATACATGTACATGTATGGTGGCTTTCCACACACATTAAACATACACATACATGTATGGTGGCTTTCCACACACGTTAAACACATACATGTACATGTATGGTGGCTTTCCACACACATTAAACACATACATGTATGGTGGCTTTCCACACACTAAACACATACATGTACATGTATGGTGGCTTTCCACACACATAACACATACACATACATGTATGGTGGCTTTCCACACACGTTAAACACATACACATACATGTATGGTGGGTTTCCACACACATTAAACACATACATGTACATGTATGGTGGCTTTCCACACACATTAAACACATACATGTACATGTATGGTGGCTTTCCACACACATTAAACACATACATGTATGGTGGCTTTCCACACACATTAAACACATACATGTACATGTATGGTGGCTTTCCACACACGTTAAACACATACACATACATGTATGGTGGCTTTCCACACACGTTAAACACATACATGTACATGTATGGTGGGTTTCCACAAACATTAAACACATACACATACATGTATGGTGGCTTTCCACACACGTTAAACACATACATGTACATGTATGGTGGGTTTCCACACACGTTAAACACATACATGTATGGTGGCTTTCCACACACGTTAAACACATATACGTATGGTGGGTTTCCACAAACGTTAAACACATACATGTACATGTATGGTGGCTTTCCACACACGTTAAACACATACATGTACATGTATGGTGGGTTTCCACACACGTTAAACACATACATGTACATGTATGGTGGCTTTCCACACACGTTAAACACATACATGTACATGTATGGTGGGTTTCCACACACGTTAAACACATACATGTATGGTGGCTTTCCACAACGTTAAACACATTGTATGGTGGGTTTCCACAACGTTAAACATACATGTACATGTATGGTGGCTTTCCACACACGTTAAACACATACATGTACATGTATGGTGGGTTTCCACACACGTTAAACACATACATGTACATGTATGGTGGCTTTCCACAAACGTTAAACACATACATGTACATGTATGGTGGCTTTCCACACACGTTAAACACATACATGTACATGTATGGTGGCTTTCCACACACATTAAACACATACATGTATGGTGGGTTTCCACAAACATTAAACATATACATGTACATGTATGGTGGCTTTCCACACACATTAAACACATACATGTACATGTATGGTGGCTTTCCACACACATTAAACACATACATGTATGGTGGCTTTCCACACACATTAAACACATACATGTACATGTATGGTGGGTTTCCACACACGTTAAACACATACATGTACATGTATGGTGGCTTTCCACACACATTAAACACATACATGTACATGTATGGTGGCTTTCCACACACATTAAACACATACATGTGTGGTGGGTTTCCACACACGTTAAACACATACATGTACATGTATGGTGGCTTTCCACACACATTAAACACATACATGTACATGTATGGTGGCTTTCCACACACATTAAACACATACATGTATGGTGGCTTTCCACACACGTTAAACACATACATGTACATGTATGGTGGCTTTCCACACACGTTAAACACATACATGTACATGTATGGTGGCTTTCCATACACGTTAAACACATAGATGTACATGTATGGTGGCTTTCCACACACATTAAACACATACATGTATGGTGGCTTTCCACACACATTAAACACATACATGTATGGTGGCTTTCCACACACATTAAACACATACATGTATGGTGGCTTTCCACAC
The DNA here is from genome assembly GCA_014843695.1 of Archivesica marissinica. Classification (NCBI taxonomy): domain Eukaryota; kingdom Metazoa; phylum Mollusca; class Bivalvia; order Venerida; family Vesicomyidae; genus Archivesica; species Archivesica marissinica. Next base: position 26,438,597 of record CM026395.1, on the reverse strand, counting down.
ACATTAAACACATACATGTACATGTATGGTGGCTTTCCACACACATTAAACACATACATGTATGGTGGCTTTCCACACACATTAAACACATACATGTACATATATGGTGGCTTTCCACACACATTAAACACATACATGTACATGTATGGTGGCTTTCCACACACATTAAACACATACATGTATGGTGGGTTTCCACACACATTAAACACATACATGTACATGTATGGTGGCTTTCCACACACATTAAACACATACATGTACCTGTATGGTGGCTTTCCACACACATTAAACACATACATGTACATGTATGGTGGCTTTCCACACACATTAAACACATACATGTATGGTGGCTTTCCACACACATTAAACACATACATGTACATGTATGGTGGCTTTCCACACACATTAAACACATACATGTACATGTATGGTGGCTTTCCACACACATTAAACACATACATGTATGGCGGCTTTCCACACACATTAAACACATACATGTACATATATGGTGGCTTTCCACACACATTAAACACATACATGTACATGTATGGTGGCTTTCCACACACATTAAACACATACATGTATGGTGGGTTTCCACACACGTTAAACACATACATGTACATGTATGGTGGCTTTCCACAAACGTTAAACACATACATGTACATGTATGGTGGCTTTCCACACACATTAAACACATACATGTACATGTATGGTGGCTTTCCACACACATTGAACACATACACATACATGTATGGTGGCTTTCCACACACGTTAAAAAGTGCAATGTTGTGTTTGCCTTTTTAAGGCTTCTGTGGGAACGTGCAATGTTGTGTTTGCCTTTTTAAGGCGTCTGTAGGAAAGTGCAACGTTGTGTTTGCCTTTTTAAGGCTACTGTATGAAAGTGCAATGTTGTGTTTGCCTTTTTAAGGCTACTGTAGGAAAGTGCAATGTTGTGTTTGCCTTTTTAAGGCTACTGTAGGAAAGTGCAATATTGTGTTTACCTTTTTAAGGCTACTGTAGGAAAGTGCAATGTTGTGTTTGCCTTTTTAAGGCTACTGTAGGAAAGTGCAATGTTGTGTTTGTCTTTTTATAGGCTACTGTAGGAAAGTGCAACGTGCCTAAGCCGGGAATGATGGACATTGTTGGGAAGTACAAGTGGAATGCATGGAATGATCTGGGAGATATATCACAGGTGCGTCTGTGTTTTCACTGCGGAAATAGTTCCATATACAGGAATGTACAGAGCTTTCCAAGTGTTTCTATTTCTATAGAAATAAGGTACATGTACATGTAACATCACAAACTAAACAAGTATAGCTAGCACCTACATGTAATCACATTATCCTTATATGTCAGTCTGAGCCTCCGTGGCTGAGTGGTTACGGTTGCAGACTTCAAATCACTTGCCCCTCACCGCTGTAGGTTCAAATCTCATCGGTGGTGTCGAATTCTTTCAAGTGAGGAAGCTATCCAGCAGTAGGTCAGTGGTTCTATCAAGGTGCCAAGGAGTGGTATCCAGGGTGTTCCTTCAACAATAATAGCTGGAAAGTCGCCATATGACCTACGCTGTTGCCAGTTGGTATGGCGTTAATCCTCAAAAAAACAATAAACATATGTCAGCCATTGTCCGTGGATACATGTAGTACTCTGCTTGTTAGACGTATGTAGCTTTGTGAGTGTTTCGGGAAGGGCCGTAACTAATGTTGCTAGAACTTGTGGCCCGACCCGTTTGCTTTTCTATAATTTGTCATGTTTGTATTCACATGTATATATGTAAAAAAACTAATCGAGCAATAAAATATGATTAAACTAAAAGTGTTTCAAGTAGCTAGTAAGCTAGTAGTCCGCCTCCGTGGTCGAGTGGTTAAGGTCGCTGACTTGTATATCACTGTAACCTATCATCACTTTCACTGATGGGTTCGAGCCCCGCTCAGGCCGTGGTCTCATTTATATGAAAATGTTGGCAGTTTCTTATGCACTGATGGTCACGGGTTCGAGCCCCGCTCAGGCCGTGGTCTCATTTATATGAAAATGTTGGCAGTTTCTTATGGAGGTTGGTGCACCCAAGTACTGATTAACTGCTGGAGCCTGCCCAGGAAAGGTGTTGTTAGGTAAACTGCCCGCCGGCGATATAGCCCAAAATGGTGCTGATGCAGGCGTAAAACCCGACATATAATAAATATAACATAACAGTAAGCTAGTAAATAAGCTGGTAAAGAAATATCAGTTCAGTTCATGTATCCATACTTTGTGTGCAGTAATATGAGTATAAAGTATGTAGAACCAGTCTGCTCATTGCACTAGCAACATACAGTCAAACCTGTCTAAAGCAGCCAGCAATCACAGCAAGTGGCTGCTTAATAGAGGTCAAATGTATAGTAAAACAACATATTGGGAATCTGGAAAGCAGCTGCTTAATACAGGTTGGCTGCTTAATGGAGGTCAAATGTATAGTAAAACAACATATTGGGAATCTGGAAAGTGGCTGCTTAATACAGGTTGGCTGCTTAATGGAGGTCAAATGTATAGTAAAACAACATATTGGGAATCTGGAAAGTGGCTGCTTAATACAGGTTGGCTGCTTAATAGAGGTGACCACTAACACAGGTTTGACTGTATGTACAAACTGCACTGGATTTCCACCAAACTTGGCATGAAGGATCAGTATTATGTCTAATTGTGCATATTGTAATCCTGTTTCGATTGGATGATATTTTTTGGCGGATTTGCGGCCCTTTGAACATTTTTATAGCACAACGCTTGTCCGTACTTCATCTTCAAAACTACACAAGTTGATAAAGACTTTATTCTTGCATGCCAAATTTGGAATATCACAAGATATGTTCCGGAATGAGGACATCTTGATTGTTTTAAGGCTTGGCATCAGAGGGTCAATATGTTAGTAGCTGGCGATGCTGTCTTGGTTTGCATTGAGCGCAAGTACTTCACTCAACTCAGGATTCATATTACAGGGCGTTGTGGGCGAAATAATCGCCCTAGGGACCCTGACTTCGCCCTCTCGGGGCACCATTACAATTTTCCTACAGATGTTTGTCCAGTATCATACACTGGCCCATTATAATGCACTCCTTCTATTCAAATGTTGTATTTAATGGTCATACCGTGCAGTTTAACCATATTTTGTTGACATTTATTAAATAACACCATTTAATGACATGATCGCGCATCTAACTTCTCCCCTCCCAAACATTCTGACCTAGACTGAACTCATGACATTTATAGTCACAAACACAATAAATAAGCATGAAAATACACAAAGATAAGTCCTAGAGTTAATGAAAGTTACCGGAAACCCCCCCCCCCCCCAGTTTAGAGAAATTGAATGGAAACAATGTCAATGAGAAGCCAAGCAAGATCAACATTTGATCACATTTTGAGAGTTCTCAAATGTTTGTTGACTATTTTGAAGGTATATTAAAAAATATTAAAGTTTAAATATGTTTATATGTATATAGTATATTGTCATGCATGTTCTCCGTGGTCGAGTGGTTAAGGTCGCTGACTTGTATGCCACTGTAACCTATCATCACCATATTTTGTTGAAATTTATTCAATAACACCATTTAAGAACACGCTTTCTCACTTCGCCCAAAAATTCTGACCTAGAATGAACCCTGTTAACTTGGCTTCTATTGTGAAACATGAGTAGATATAATGTTACAGGATGTGGCCCAGAAGCAGTACATTAAGTTGGTGGACACGCTGGCTGGGGAAGAGACCACGCAATCCTCTGTTTCCGAGACAGGTGATGGTCAGAGGTTTGAGACTTTGGCAGTGACATGCTCCAATGGTGTCTACAGTATAACTCTCAACAGACCAAACAAGAAAAATGCAATCAATATACAGGTAGGCCTACATAGTGATTGTTTAGGTCTACATAGTGAAGGTTTCTAAGATTGTTTGCAAACCGACAGATCTGTAGTCCAGTGGTAACACTCTGGACTGGTAATCCAGTGATCGCAGGTGCGATCCACCGTCTGACCCTAATAAAATTAACAGTCTTTCAGATGGGACTTTAAACTGAGGTCTTGTGTCGGTGCTTTACACCGTGCACGGAAAAGAACCAGAGGAGACTCTGGAATGGGTCTCTGTTTGTATCATTGCACTATCCTCCAAAAATCTAAAATGATTAATTATCTTCCCAATTTAGGCCATGTTGTTTTTGTTTCATCCTTAGCTCACTAGCCATTTTACTATTGTTATGAATGTGCGTACATCAAAATTTTAGGTATAGGATATAAGCCAAAACCAATCCAATATATAAAATATTGGACTATGTGAGGCGTGTAGCACCGAAGACAGTACCAATATTATACATAGTGGATCCGTTTGAAACTTATATCTTACTGCAAACACACACTTATATAACAAGATCCTACTAATTAAAATTGTTAATTTCATACATTTACGCGTAGGATTTAATATAATAATCTGGCATTTTGACACCAGTCCAATAATAATAATAATGGACTGCACATACAAAGGTATGACGTCACGACAGTGTTTTAATGGACATGAATTGCTTGGCAATTCTTTTTCACTAACATTTCAATTTTGTTATCAGATGTATGAAGAAGTGACTGCTGCCTTAAAGGAAGCTGCTGATGATAGTTCTGCTGTCATAGCAACTATAACAGGTAAGATGAATGTCATGCACCTCAAGGGTCAAGGTCACTCATAGGGCCCAAATGTCTTTTTTCATGGATTGCTGTATTATGCAGGTTCGTGTTTTTGACATAAAATCCATTTTGCTGAATTGCAGCTATTGGTAAGTAAGTTGACACAATGTCTCATTTGTCTGCAGTCAAACCTGTGTTAGTGGTCACCTCCATTAAGCAGCCAGTTTTCCAGATTATCAATATGTTGTTTTATTATACATTTACCCTCTGCTAAGCAGCTACCTGTTGTTAGCAGTCACTTTCTGCGATTCCCTTGGCTGGCTGCTTAAGACAGGTTTGACTACTTTTAATTCTCGGATGAACAATATATTACATCCAAAATATTCGTAATTAAAGGGCAAGACTCTAGTATATATTGGAGAGAAAATCATGCAAGTATTCCGCTTATCAAGACCATAATTTATGGGCTCACCTGTTACGCTTAACCCATTTCATTCTGGATACCGTTCAAACGGTATCTGCAAAGAACATAGAGCCAGATCAACCGCCACGGAACGAGCCGTCTGATCAGGATCTATGCTGTTTGCTATTCAGATGATCTTGCTAAGACACTTGGCTATGCAGCAAACAACATAGATCCTGATCAGCACGCAGCGTCATGCTGCGGCTGATCTGGATCTATGTTGTTTGCAAAAGCCTTTAAATATATCCAGAATGAAATGGGTTAAAAGAATTATTGTCTTGGGAGTTTGTTTTTATCAACTGCTAAACCCAGCAATTGAGTTTAGCGGACATTTTTGTTTTAATCTTTATTTTTATTTTACAATGATTGCGAAGCAAGTTTTAACAACTCTTGTTGGCGCGGATGAAAGCGTAAATGTGGTCATACGTGTGGGAGGAAACCGGAGTACCCGGAGAAAACCCAACATCCATCATTGTTTCCTAGGATCTGGTGACTGCAGTGGAAATGACTTAAGTAACTTTATGAACATCCCTCATTGTTTCCTAGGATCTGGTGACTATTCCTGCAGTGGGAATGACTTAAGTAACTTTATGAACATCCCTCCTTGTTTCCTAGGATCTGGTGACTATTACTGCAGTGGGAATGACTTAAGTAACTTTATGAACAGCCCTCATTGTTTCCTAGGATCTGGTGACTATTACTGCAGTGGGAATGACTTAAGTAACTTTATGAACATCCCTCATTGTTTCCTAGGATCTGGTGACTATTACTGCAGTGGAAATGACTTAAGTAACTTCATGAACATCCCTCATTGTTTCCTAGGATCTGGTGACTATTACTGCAGTGGAAATGACTTAAGTAACTTTATGAACATCCCTCATTGTTTCCTAGGATCTGGTGACTATTACTGCAGTGGGAATGACTTAAGTAACTTTATGAACATCCCTCAGTGTTTCCTAGGATCTGGTGACTATTACTGCGGTGGGAATGACTTAAGTAACTTTATGAACATCCCTCATTGTTTCCTAGGATCTGGTGACTATTACTGCAGTGGGAATGACTTAAGTAACTTTATGAACAGCCCTCATTGTTTCCTAGGATCTGGTGACTATTACTGCAGTGGGAATGACTTAAGTAACTTTATGAACAGCCCTCATTGTTTCCTAGGATCTGGTGACTATTACTGCAGTGGGAATGACTTAAGTAACTTTATGAACAGCCCTCATTGTTTCCTAGGATCTGGTGACTATTACTGCAGTGGGAATGACTTAAGTAACTTTATGAACAGCCCTCATTGTTTCCTAGGATCTGGTGACTATTACTGCAGTGGGAATGACTTAAGTAACTTTATGAACAGCCCTCATTGTTTCCTAGGATCTGGTGACTATTACTGCAGTGGGAATGACTTAAGTAACTTTATGAACAGCCCTCATTGTTTCCTAGGATCTGGTGACTATTACTGCAGTGGGAATGACTTAAGTAACTTTATGAACAGCCCTCATTGTTTCCTAGGATCTGGTGACTATTACTGCAGTGGGAATGACTTAAGTAACTTTATGAACAGCCCTCATTGTTTCCTAGGATCTGGTGACTATTACTGCAGTGGGAATGACTTAAGTAACTTTATGAACAGCCCTCATTGTTTCCTAGGATCTGGTGACTATTACTGCATTGGGAATGACTTAAGTAACTTTATGAACATCCCTCATTGTCTCCTAGGATCTGGTGACTACAGTGGAACCTCTCTTAAGCAGCCACTCTTGGGAAGGGCACAAATTGGCTGCTTAAGGGAGGTGGCTGCTTAACGGAGGGAGACTGCTGGACAACTAGAAATTATTTTCAAAGCAAGCATGCCTGGAAAAGCTGTGTTAACAATAATCTGTCAATGGGATTGCCTTATAGTATGATAACAACAAGAAATGAGACAACAGAATCTGAAATTTAAACTTTTATTTTTATTAACATTTTATTTATTTTTCAAATTAAACATATGTACATACATTTGTTCTTGTCAAACAATGCGATCGAATAATCGGCCTTTGATATCCCAGTAATCCGATCAAAACAATGGTTTTCAGCGCCTTGTGTGATCACTCCAAGTTTGTTTATGATTTAACAACCTATTGTGTGGTCCCGACTTTGTATTTTACACTCTTCAAAAATAGAATGGAAAAACCAGGATGACTCATCAATTTCCCGCATAATGGCGGATAATCACGTATGATTGGAGACTAATGTAAAAACGTGTGAAAAACTAATCAATATTGTTTTTAAGGCCAAAATATCATTTGATAGCTGTAATATAACTATTAAAAAATGATAATTATTAATAAAATATTTCTTTTTTTCCACTCTGTAAATTCAATCTTTCAATGTCTACATCTGATTTGAATGTTACATATTTTCGCGACCGCATCTCTGTAAATATTTTGCCGATTTTTGGTGGATTTTGACCGTTTAAGGTAGGACATTTTGTCCCAAAACGGTCACTTTGGTGGCCGCTGGCCGGAGATGAGAGGTGACCGCTCAACAGAGGTGTAATATATAGGAAAATCGCTCGGGGGGAATAAAAGTTACCGGAGGTGACCGCTCACAGGAGGTGACCGTTAGTGTAGGTTCCACTGTATTACTGCAGTGGGAATGACTTAAGTAACCTTATGAACAGCCCTCATTGTTTCCTAGGATCTGGTGACTATTACTGCAGTGGGAATGACTTAAGTAACTTTACGAACATCCCTCATTGTGTCCTAGGATCTGGTGACTATTACTGCAGTGGGAATGACTTAAGTAACTTTATGAACAGCCCTCATTGTTTCCTAGGATCTGGTGACTATTACTGCAGTGGGAATGACTTAAGTAACTTTATGAACAGCCCTCATTGTTTCCTAGGATCTGGTGACTATTCCTGCAGTGGGAATGACTTAAGTAACTTTATGAACAGCCCTCATTGTTTCCTAGGATCTGGTGACTATTACTGCAGTGGGAATGACTTAAGTAACTTTATGAACATCCCGCCGGAAGGACTCGCTGATATGGCTGTGAAAGCTGGGGAACTGCTCGAGTAAGTACCTGTGGTTTCCGTAGCCCAAGTTCTTAAATGTGAGTTCTGTGTTGAGATAATGTCCTAACTATGATGTTTTATTTCTTGTGGTACTGTGACTTATCCAACAGTTTCTTGTTGTAACTGGGAGGTGTGTCTGTTGTGGTGGATAGAAGACTGCCAGAAATTTCTGAGTGAAGTAAAACAAAACATTTTCCTTAAAGGGAGGTAATTTATTAATAGTTTCACATAAAAGCGAGCATTCATTGGTGAGCAAATCTTAAAAGAGCAGAATATTATTTAGAACCCAAATTTTATAATGTATTATTGAATGATGGAAATATCACTATTTAATTCTTTGCTCCTTAGCATATCCCAATGTGCCATACACTCCTCTCCTTAGCATATCCCAATGTGCCATACACTCCTCTCCTTAGCATATCCCAATGTGCCATACACTCCTCTCCTTAGCATATCCCAATGTGCCCTACACTCTGCTCCTTAGCATATCCCAATGTGCCGTACACTCTGCTCCTTAGCATATCCCAATGTACCATACACTCCTCTCCTTAGCATATCCCAATGTGCCGTACACTCCTCTCCTTAGCATATCCCAATGTGCCATACACTCCACTCCTTAGCATATCCCAATGTGCCATACACTCCTCTCCTTAGCATATCCCAATGTGCCCTACACTCTGCTCCTTAGCATATCCCAATGTGCCCTACACTCTGCTCCTTAGCATATCCCAATGTGCCATACACTCCGCTCCTTAGCATATCCCAATGTGCCATACACTCCTCTCCTTAGCATATTCCAATGTGCCCTACACTCTGCTCCTTAGCATATCCCAATGTGCCATACACTCCGCTCCTTAGCATATCCCAATGTGCCATACACTCAGCTCCTTAGCATATCCCAATGTGCCATACACTCCTCTCCTTAGCATATCCCAATGTGCCGTACACTCTGCTGTTTAGCATATCCCAATGTACCATACACACCTCACCTTAGCATATCCCAATGTGCCATACACTCCTCTCCTTAGCATATCCCAATGTGCCGTACACTCCTCTCCTTAGCATATCCCAATGTGCCATACACTCCGCTCCTTAGCATATCCCAATGTGCCATACACTCCGCTCCTTAGCATATCCCAATGTGCCCTACACTCTGCTCCTTAGCATATCCCAATGTGCCGTACACTCTGCTGTTTAGCATATCCCAATGTACCATACACACCTCACCTTAGCATATCCCAATGTGCCATACACTCCTCTCCTTAGCATATCCCAATGTGCCGTACACTCCTCTCCTTAGCATATCCCAATGTGCCATACACTCCGCTCCATAGCATATCCCAATGTGTTTCTCCTTAGCATATCCCAATGTGCCATACACTCCTCTCCTTAGCATATCCCAATGTGCCATACACTCTTCTCCTTAGCATATCCCAATGTGCCATACACTCCTCTCCTTAGCATATCCCAATGTGCCATACACTCCTCTCCTTAGCATATCCCAATGTGCCATACACTCCTCTCCTTAGCATATCCCAATGTGCCATACACTCCTCTCCTTAGCATATCCCAATGTGCCATACACTCCTCTCCTTAGCATATCCCAGTGCCATACACTCCTCTCCTTAGCATATCCCAATGTGCCATACACTCCTCTCCTTAGCATATCCCAATGTGCCATACACTCCTCTCCTTAGCATATCCCAATGTCCGTACACTCCTCTCCTTAGCATATCCCAATGTGCTGCCACTCCTCACCTTAGCATATCCCAATGTGCCGTACACTCCTCACCTTAGCATATCCCAATGTGCATACACTCCTCTCCTTAGCATATCCAATGTGCATACACTCCTCTCCTTAGCATATCCCAATGTGCATACACTCTCTCCTTAGCATATCCCAATGTGCATACGCTCCTCTCCTTAGCATATCCCAATGTGCATACGCTCCTCTCCTTAGCATATCCCAATGTGCATACACTCCTCTCCTTAGCATATCCCAATGTGCCATACACTCCTCTCCTTAGCATATCCCAATGTGCTGCACACTCCTCTCCTTAGCATATCCCAATGTGCTGCACACTCCTCTCCTTAGCATATCCCAATGTACCATACACTCCTCTCCTTAGCATATCCCAATGTGCCATACACTCCGCTCCTTAGCATATCCCAATGTGCCATACACTCCTCTCCTTAGCATATCCCAATGTGCCATACACTCCTCTCCTTAGCATTCCCATGTGCCATACACTCCTCTCCTTAGCATATCCCAATGTGCATACACTCCTCTCCTTAGCATATCCCAATGTGCATACACTCCTCTCCTTAGCATATCCCAATGTGCATACACTCCTCTCCTTAGCATATCCCAATGTGCATACACTCCTCTCCTTAGCATATCCCAATGTGCATACACTCCTCTCCTTAGCATATCCCAATGTGCATACACTCCTCTCCTTAGCATATCCCAATGTGCCATACACTCCTCTCCTTAGCATATCCCAATGTGCCATACACTCCTCTCCTTAGCATATCCCAATGTGCATACACTCCTCTCCTTAGCATATCCCAATGTGCCGTACACTCTCTCCTTAGCATATCCCAATGTGCATACACTCCTCTCCTTAGCATATCCCAATGTGCATACACTCCTCTCCTTAGCATATCCCAATGTGCATACACTCCTCTCCTTAGCATATCCCAATGTGCATACACTCCTCTCCTTAGCATATCCCAATGTGCATACACTCCTCTCCTTAGCATATCCCAATGTGCATACACTCCTCTCCTTAGCATATCCCAATGTGCATACACTCCTCTCCTTAGCATATCCCAATGTGCCATACACTCCTCTCCTTAGCATATCCCAATGTGCATACACTCCTCTCCTTAGCATATCCCAATGTGCCATACACTCCTCTCCTTAGCATATCCCAATGTGCCGTACACTCCTCTCCTTAGCATATCCCAATGTGCCGTACACTCCTCTCCTTAGCATATCCCAATGTGCCATACACTCCTCTCCTTAGCATATCCCAATGTGCCGTACACTCCTCTCCTTAGCATATCCCAATGTGCCATACACTCCTCTCCTTAGCATATCCCAATGTGCCATACACTCCTCTCCTTAGCATATCCCAATGTGCCATACACTCCTCTCCTTAGCATATCCCAATGTGCCGTACACTCCTCTCCTTAGCATATCCCAATGTGCCGTACACTCCTCTCCTTAGCATATCCCAATGTGCCATACACTCCTCTCCTTAGCATATCCCAATGTGCTGCCACTCCTCTCCTTAGCATATCCCAATGTGCTGCACACTCTGCTCCTTAGCATATCCCAATGTGCTGTACACTCCTCACCTTAGCATATCCCAATGTGCCGTACACTCCTCACTTAGCATATCCCAATGTGCCGTACACTCCTCTCCTTAGCATATCCCAATGTGCCATACACTCCTCTCCTTAGCATATCCCAATGTGCCGTACACTCCTCTCCTTAGCATATCCCAATGTGCCATACACTCCTCTCCTTAGCATATCCCAATGTGCCATACACTCCTCTCCTTAGCATATCCCAGGTGCCATCACTCCTCTCCTTAGCATATCCCAATGTGCCATACGCTCTTCCTTGCATATCCCAATGTGCCATACACTCCTCTCCTTAGCATATCCCAATGTGCCGTACACTCCTCTCCTTAGCATATCCCAATGTGCTGTACACTCCTCTCCTTAGCATATCCCAATGTGCTGTACACTCCTCTCCTTAGCATATCCCAATGTCCATACACTCCTCTCCTTAGCATATCCAATGTGCCATACACTCCTCTCCTTAGCATATCCCAATGTGCCATACACTCCTCTCCTTAGCATATCCCAATGTGCCATACACTCCTCTCCTTAGCATATCCCAATGTGCCATACACTCCTCTCCTTAGCATATCCCAATGTGCCGTACACTCCTCTCCTTAGCATATCCCAATGTGCCATACACTCCTCTCCTTAGCATATCCCAATGTGCCATACACTCCTCTCCTTAGCATATCCCAATGGCCTACACTCCTCTCCTTAGCATATCCCATGTGCCATACACTCCTCTCCTTAGCATATCCCAATGTGCCATACCTCCTCTCCTTAGCATATCCCAATGTGCCGTACACTCCTCTCCTTAGCATATCCCAATGTGCCGTACACTCCTCTCCTTAGCATATCCCAATGTGCCGTACACTCCTCTCCTTAGCATATCCCAATGTGCCGTACACTCCTCACCTAGCATATCCCAATGTGCATACACTCCTCACCTTAGCATATCCCAATGTGCCTACACTCCTCTCCTTAGCATATCCCAATGTGCTGACACTCCTCACCTTAGCATATCCCAATGTGCCGTACACTCCTCACTTAGCATATCCCAATGTGCATACACTCCTCTCCTTAGCATATCCCAATGTGCATACACTCCTCTCCTTAGCATATCCCAATGTGCCGTACACTCCTCTCCTTAGCATATCCCAATGTGCTGTACACTCCTCTCCTTAGCATATCCCAATGTGCCGTACACTCCTCTCCTTAGCATATCCCAATGTGCCATACACTCCTCTCCTTAGCATATCCCAATGTGCCATACACTCCGCTCCTTAGCATATCCCAATGTGCCATACACTCCGCTCCTTAGCATATCCCAATGTGCCATACACTCCTCTCCTTAGCATATCCCAATGTGCCATACACTCCTCTCCTTAGCATATCCCAATGTGCATACACTCCTCTCCTTAGCATATCCCATGTGCATACACTCCTCTCCTTAGCATATCCCAATGTGCATACACTCCTCTCCTTAGCATATCCCAATGTGCATACACTCCTCTCCTTAGCATATCCCAATGTGCCGTACACTCCTCTCCTTAGCATATCACAATGTGCATACACTCCTCTCCTTAGCATATCCCAATGTGCATACACTCCTCTCCTTAGCATATCCCAATGTGCATACACTCCTCTCCTTAGCATATCCCAATGTGCATACACTCCTCTCCTTAGCATATCCCAATGTGCATACACTCCTCTCCTTAGCATATCCCAATGTGCATACACTCCTCTCCTTAGCATATCCCAATGTGCCGTACACTCCTCTCCTTAGCATATCCCAATGTGCATACACTCCTCTCCTTAGCATATCCCAATGTGCATACACTCCTCTCCTTAGCATATCCCAATGTGCCGTACACTCCTCTCCTTAGCATATCCCAATGTGCATACACTCCTCTCCTTAGCATATCCCAATGTGCATACACTCCTCTCCTTAGCATATCCCAATGTGCATACACTCCTCTCCTTAGCATATCCCAATGTGCTGACACTCCTCTCCTTAGCATATCCCAATGTGCATACACTCCTCTCCTTAGCATATCCCAATGTGCATACACTCCTCTCCTTAGCATATCCCAATGTGCATACACTCCTCTCCTTAGCATATCCCAATGTGCATACACTCCTCTCCTTAGCATATCCCAATGTGCATACACTCCTCTCCTTAGCATATCCCAATGATGTAACTTGTTATTTTGATAAGAAGACATGAACTTGCTAATGTTTGCTTTTTGCATTTAGCAAAACTGTCATTAGTTGAAGATTCTGTAAATCCGTGTTTCATGTATTTGCAGGAGATTTGTATCCGCTTTTATAGACTTTCCAAAGCCACTGATAGGCCTGGTGAATGGTCCTGCTGTCGGTGTGTCCGTGACAGTACTAGGACTGTTTGATGCTGTATATGCCAGTGATAGGGTAACTTTACTTACACTTTGTACAGTGATAGAGTAGCTTTACTTGCATGTTGTACAGTAATAGAGTAGCTTTACTTGCATGTTGTACAGTGATAGAGTAGCTTTACTTGCATGTTGTACAGTGATAGAGTAGCTTTACTTGCATGTTGTACAGTAATAGAGTAGCTTTACTTGCATGTTGTACAGTGATAGGGTAACTTTACTTACACTTTGTACAGTGATAGAGTAGCTTTACTTGCATGTTGTACAGTGATAGAGTAGCTTTACTTGCATGTTGTACAGTGATAGAGTAGCTTTACTTGCATGTTGTACAGTGATAGGGTAACTTTACTTGCATGTTGTACAGTGATAGAGTAGCTTTACTTACATGTTGTACAGTGATAGGGTAACTTTACTTGCATGTTGTACAGTGATAGGGTAGCTTTACTTACATGTTGTACAGTGATAGGGTAATGTTACTTACATGTTGTACAGTGATAGGGTAACTTTACTTGCATGTTGTACAGTGATAGGGTAACTTTACTTGCATGTTGTACAGTGATAGGATAACTTTACTTGCATGTTGTACAGTGATAGGATAACTTTACTGGCATGTTGTACAATGATAGGGTAACTTTACTTGCATGTTGTACAGTGATAGGGTAGCTTTACTTGCATGTTGTACAGTGATAGGGTAGCTTTACTTGTATTTATGTTTACCATGTATTTGACGAGACATGGGGCAAAAAAATGTTTCGCTAAATATTTTCCGCCAATTAACAAAATTTAGCGCTAGTATTTGTTTTTTGTTGCAATTAGTTTAAACTTTATTTATTGTTCTTCTTTTGTACAAAGGGCATATATTGCATGGAAATTGTAAACACACAGGTTGCAGGAAGATAACTAAGGATTGGAAAACAAGATAAATACAATGTTATATATGAATTCCTCTCCTACATGGAGCATTTAGCAAGTTTGTGTAATCCGGTATAAGTAATGTAGGCTGTTGTTCTTTGTCTGTTCACGGCTTAAATTGCTCGTTAAAGTTTAATTATATGATATAGGGTTCTCGAATCAAGATATGTTATACTTACAATTTGTTGCAATTGGCACCATTTGTCGACCGATGGTTGTACAGTTACAGCTGTTGTGATTGCTCCAGTAAATGTAACCTCCGGTGCTATTCCTGTGGATACCATGGTTATACAGCTACAGCTGATGTGATTGCTCCAGTAAATGTAACCTCCGGTGCTATTCCTGTGGATACCCTGGTTATACAGCTACAGCTGTTGTGATTGCTCCAGTAAATGTAACCTCCGGTGCTATTCCTGTGTATACCCTGGTTATACAGTTACAGCTGTTGTGATTGCTCCAGTAAATGTAACCTCCGGTGCTATTCCTGTGTATACCCTGGTTATACAGTTACAGCTGTTGTGATTGCTCCAGTAAATGTAACCTCCGGTGCTATTCCTGTGGATACCATGGTTATACAGTTACAGCTGTTGTGATTGCTCCAGTAAATGTAACCTCCGGTGCTATTCCTGTGGATACCCTGGTTATACAGCTATAGCTGTTGTGATTGCTCCAGTAAATGTAACCTCCGGTGCTATTCCTGTGGATACCCTGGTTATACAGTTACAGCTGTTGTGATTGCTCCAGTAAATGTAACCTCCGGTGCTATTCCTGTGGATACCCTGGTTATACAGCTATAGCTGTTGTGATTGCTCCAGTAAATGTAACCTCCGGTGCTATTCCTGTGGATACCCTGGTTATACAGCTATAGCTGTTGTGATTGCTCCAGTAAATGTAACCTCCAGTGCTATTCCTGTGTATACCCTGGTTATACAGCTACAGCTGTTGTGATTGCTCCAGTAAATGTAACCTCCGGTGCTATTCCTGTGGATACCTTGGTTATACAGCTACAGCTGTTGTGATTGCTCCAGTAAATGTAACCTCCAGTGTTATTCCTGCCTTATTTTTCAGGCTACTTTCCACACTCCATTCTCACAACTAGGCCAGTCACCCGAGGGTTGCTCCTCCTACATCTTCCCCAAGTTGATGGGAGCAGCCAAAGCCAGTGAGATGTTACTCTTCAACAAGAAGATATCGGCCGCCGAGGCATTCAATAGAAATCTAGTCACCCTGGTTATTCCAGATGATGTGTTTGTTAAAGAAACGAGTGCTAAAATTCAGGCTATTGCTAAATTACCAAAAGAGGTATTGATTTGCTTTTATCTCTTTACATGCTGGGTAAAATAAAGGCTATAAATAGATCAATTAATTTTAGCAGACCGATAATACATTAATGTCGTTTCCTTATTTGTGACTGAAACCTCTGGAATATGTCATGGAATTTCATTAGAATTGTGTCGTTATTATGTTATATTTCGGGTTTTACGCCTGCATCAGCACCATTTCGGGCTATTTCGCCGGCGGGCAGTTTACTTAACAACACCTTTCCTGGGCAGGCTCCAGCGGTTAACCAGTACTTGGGTGCACCAACCTTCGTAAGAAACTGCCAACTTTTTCATATAAATGAGACACGGCCTGAGCGGGGCTCGAACCCGTGACCATCATGATGATAGGTTAGAATTGTGTCGTTACGGCACAATTTTAATGAAATTGCATGACATATTTGACTGTGATTTCCACCACTACCTTACAAAGAGTTAGTTTAGTTTATACAAATTTATTTTAGCTCGATTGCGAAACAAGTTCTTACAACTTATATTAATCACTCTCGAGACCTCATTCCTGATGGAATCCATCGCCACGAGGGAGAGAGAAGAGGCAGCGTGGAATTTAAATGCCTTGCCTAAGGGCACAATCGTAACGGCTCCAGCGGGTCTCGAACTCTGGATCTTTCGCACCTGAAGCGAACGCGCTATCCCAACTTCAACTTTGTTCGATTTTAGGTTTAAAGGTCGTGTGGTGACTCTCCGGTTATTAACGGTGGTGGAAGAAGTATTTCCAGCACGACCGGGCACCCGGGTAGAACCACCAACATGCCACCTGGATAGCTTCCTCATTTGAAAGAATTCAACACCTTTTTTGTAGAGAGTTACAGTTGATCTGATGTGTTGCAATTGCATCCAATTTATGTAGAATTAATATAAAATGTCTGATTATTGCTGTCAGCCAACCGACGGATATGCTGTCCAGTTGTAACACGCTGGACTGGTAATCACTGGGGATCGCAGGTTCGATCCCCCATCTGACAGATGGGACTTTAAATCAAGGTCTTGTACAGGGTTCATTCTAGGTCAGAATTTTTGGGAGAAGTGAGAAAGCGTGTGATTGCTTCCTTAAATGATGTTCTTTAATATATTTCTGCAAAATAGGGTTAAAATGCACAGTACAACCATTAAATACAACATTTGAATAGTAGGAGTGCTGTATCTTACTAGACAAAATTTTGTTTGAAAATAATAAAAACCAAAAAGAGGGTCCCTAGGGCGACAATTTCGCCCACATCGCCCTCTAAACTGATCCCTGCTTGTATCGGTGCTGTACACCGTGCACATAAAATAACCAGAGGAGACTCTGGAATGGGTCTCTCTCTGTATCATTGCACAATCCTCCAAAAATCTAAAATGATTAATCTGTTCAGGAGGCGTCGCTCATACGGGCAACTGGTAGCGACGATAAATAAACGTAAAACACACACGTCAGCCAGTTGATATTTTATCCCATTGGGGATATTGAATTTTTTCAAGGAAGCTGACCTGCGGTAGGTAAGTGGTTCTACCTGAAGTACTGTTTGAAGGGGGAACCCAGGTCTCCCTCCACCAATATTAACTGGAGAGTCGTCGTTTTGATCTCAGCTGTTGGTGCGACATTAAACCCTAAAAACAAACAAAAAGCTAATTATTTTCCATTTGAAGAAACATGTGTTACATGCTATGAATACACAACTATGTTAGCAGTCACAATGTATGTATGTTCCATTAATGTCAAGCCCCTTGCAGGGGGACCTAGACATGTTTCTTGGCAGGCTTAGCTGACCTAAGTGGTTAAACAGTACTAAGCAATACTCTACATAGTGATACATGGCCTGACCGAGTGTCGAACCCGGGACCGATCGATTCCAAATCTGATGCTCTACCACTGGACCATGGACGCCACACTATGTTGCTTCACGTGTGTAACAAAAACTTATATTTTATATAAAAAGTGTGTATTATAGATATTCTATTAATATAGCTCATTATGTAGCAGATCAAAATGGTAGCCTGTAGAGGCAGTCTTTCATTAGCCAGTCTTTATTCGGAGGCGGTCTTTGTTTTTATTTGGTTTATGTTTACAGTCAGTTCTTGTTTGGAGGCAGTCTTTTATTCGGAGGCAGTCTTTGTTCTGAAGCGGTCCTTGTTCAGAGGCGATGTTAATCGGAGGCGGTCTTTGTTTTTATTTGGTTTATGTTTACAGTCGGTTCTTGTTTGGAGCCAGTGTTTGTTTGGAACCAGTCTTTATTCGGAGGCAGTGTTTGTTCTGAAGAGGTCCTTGTTCAGAAGCGGTGTTAATCGGAGGCGGTCTTTGTTTTTAGTTTGTTTATGATTACAGGCAGTCTGTGTTTTGAGGTGGTTCTTGTTTGGAGGCAGTCATTTATTTGGAGGCAGTCTTTGATCTGAAGTGGTCCTTGCTCAGAAGCAGTGTTTATTTGGAGGCAGTTTTTGTTCAGAGGCGGTCTTCTGAAGCGGTGTTTATTCGGAGGTGGTCCTTTGTGGTGGTGTTTTTTGCTCTGATGCGGTTTTTGCTCTGATGCGGTTCTTGTTCAGAGGGTCCTTGTTCAGAGGGTCCTTGTTCAGAGGGTCCTTGTTCAGAGGGTCCTTGTTCAGAGGGTCTTTGTTCAGAGGGTCCTTGTTCAGAGGCGGTCCTTGTTCAGGGGGTCCTTGTTCAGAGGGTCCTTGTTCAGAGGCGGTCCTTGTTCAGAGGGTTTTTGTTCAGAGGGTCTTTGTTCAGAGGGTCCTAGTTCAGAGGGTCCTTGTTCAGAGGGTCTTTGTTCAGAGGGTCCTTGTTCAGAGGGTCTTTGTTCAGAGGGTCTTTGTTCAGAGGGTCTTTGTTCAGAGGGTCCTGTTCAGAGGCAGTCTTGTTCAGAGGGTTGTCAGAGGGTCTTTGTTCAGAGGGTCTTTGTTCAGAGGTCCTTGTTCAGAGGGTCTTTGTTCAGAGGGTCTTTGTTCAGAGGGTCCTGTTCGAGGGTCTTTGTTCAGAGGGTCTTTGTTCAGAGGGTCTTTGTTCAGAGGGTCTTGTTCAGAGGCGTCCTTGTTCAGAGGGTCTGTTCAGAGGGTCCTTGTTCAGAGGGTCTTTGTTCAGAGGGTCCTTGTTCAGAGGGTCTTTGTTCAGAGGGTCTTTGTTCAGAGGCGGTCCTTGTTCAGAGGCTGTCCTTGTTCAGAGGCGGTCCTTGTTCAGAGGCGGTCCTTGTTTCAGAGGCGGTCCTTGTTTCAGAGGCGGTCCTTGTTTCAGAGGGTCCTTGTTCAGAGGTCTGTAGCACAGGTTAGACTGCATATACATTTGTATTTTTCAGAGCATGCGTTATTCGAAGGTGTTGATGCGTGATGCGGAGAGAGATAGGCTACACCGGGTGAACAAGGAGGAGTGTCGCATGCTGTTGGGTAGATGGCAGTCTGACGAATGCATGAACGCCATTATGGGCTTCTTTCAGGAGAAAGCTTCATCCAAGTTATAACTGTTGGTTGAATTAACGATTAACATAAGATAGAAGATATTTGCTTGTTTCAGTGTATGATCGAATTATATTCCACTGAATGAAGATTTTAAGCAAGTGTACCAGCAGTTATGATGCCAACAATGTTTAATGTTAGCCTTCAATGTTCATGGGGGAAATATAATTCCAGGTATTCTTATGTGAACAAATTGTTTCTTTCATGTCTGGAATTGCTTTTGTGATAGAAAACGGTTCTACCTCTCGTTAAAGCGACATTACATCGCAAAAAGCAAATAAAATGCATTTTTTTCACGTATGAATGCATTGCTACTACAAATTCTTCCAAATACATTCGAACACTACCATTGAATCAATAAACAGTGGTTTTGTGATCTACAAACTTTCAAAAGTGAAAGTAGGATTTCATATAACGGTCATCCATGCTCCTGAATTGACGTTTGTTTGTCATCGGAGTCAATACTAAACGCGAGATAATGTCGTTTAAAGATAATTTAACTAAGACTAGGCTACAAATAAATATGCATAGACACACAAGTAAGATATAACGGTAAATCTGTACGATATATCGTGTTATTCAGGATACACGAGTTGTATTACGCATGAATGTCGACCAAATTCACATTATTTTCTTATGTCAACAAACCGCGTATACGACGCTTATTTATTTGTTGAAATACTCAGTATTTGAGGCAAATATTTGGGAAAAAATTATACAATATAATAGGAAAATACATTCTGTAGAAATTTGCATTTTCACTAATGTAGTGTCGCTTTAAGAACTGTGTATAACAACAATTTCTTTCACTGGTCAATTTCTATATTTCATAGGAAAGCCTAAAATAATGAAATCTTTCACTGATGAATTTCTATGTTTCATAGGAAAGCATAAAATAATGAAATCTTTCACTGATCAATTTCTATATTTCATAGGACAGCATAAAATAATGAGATCTTTCACTGATGAATTTCTATATTTCATAGGACAGCATAAAATAATGAGATCTTTCACTGTTTCAAAACGATGAGAGATGAGTTTATCATTCACTTGGACAAGTGTTAATACGGGTATACAAATGGACTCTGTGGCAATATAGAATGGTTCTACATCGGTATACTACCATAATGTGCTCTATATCACTTACGTTGTGTTGCTGACTTGTATACCACTGTAACCTATCATCACTGATGGTCATGGGTTTGAGTCCCGCTCAGGCCATGTCTCATTTATATGAAAAAGTTGGCAGTTTCTTACGGAGGTTGGTGCACCCAAGTACTGGTTAACCGCTGGAGCCTGCCCAGGAAAGGTGTTGTTAGGTAAACTGCCCGCCGGCGATATAGCCAAAATGGTGCTGATGCAGGCGTAAAACCCGAAATATAACCAGGGATCAGTTTAGAGGGCGATGTGGGCGAAATTGTCGCCCTAGGGACCCTGACTTCGCCCTCTGGGTCCCTATGGGTCGTGACGAGCCGTCTCATCAGGATCTACACTTTTTTGCCAGTAATAATTATTACTATTTTTAGATAAAATTACCCATTTTGATAAATGAACTGGTCCAAAGGTAATTTTCTTATTAATTTATTGGTCTGAAAATATCACGCACCATCCATGTCAGTTACTTGGGGTTGAATGGGTTAAATCCCCATTATGCGTTTACTTACAACATACTTTGGTGTCCAAAATATTGTAAGGAGCAGGTAATTATATATTGTGATTATTGTCTTATTATATTTTCAATGAACCTGCTTTTGTGAAATTACCATTTGTAAATTACCTCCCTTTATTGATACTTTTTAACAAAATCACCAATAACTCTGTAAATGGTGGTTTACTAAAGTTAACACTAGGATAAATTTGCATATGAATTATAATATTATTTACTAAATGAAGAAAAACATTGCATATAGAGACTTTAAGTAGTAGTTTAGTAGTTTTATATATATATATTAATATATATATATATGTTGGTGAATGATCGCTCGCCCATATGGTTCGCCGGCGGCGAGGGTAAATAGGCTCAATTATCATCAGTGAATGATGAATCAACACATCGGATCTGTAGCCCATTGGTAACACGCTGGACTGGTATCCAGGGGTCGCAGTTTCAATCCCCCGTCTGACCATATAAAATTAACAGTCTTTCAGATGGGACTTTATACCGAGGTCTCGTGTCGGTGCTTTACACCGTGCACGTGAAAGAACCAGAGGAGATTCTGGAATCGGTCTCTGTCTGTATAATTGCACTATCCTCCAAAAACCTAAAATGACTAATCTCTTCAGGAGGCATATGGGCAACCGGTAGCGACGATAAATAAACATAAAGCACACACATATATATATATATATATATATGCTCTACTGTACAGCGAATCAATATATTACAAATGTTGTGTTTTTTAAATAAAATTAAGATACATGTAAACACAAATTATTGTTGGAGATTTCAATTTGAAGTGGTATTTTGTATGTAATATTGTTTGAGTGTGTCTTCATATTGCATTTATTTATGTCTTGAAGATGAAATATATATATTTGTACTAAAACAGAAATATCTGTGGTTTGTTTTATTTTCCATAAAATCAACTTTGTTATTAACAATACTTGTAATTGTCAATATATGCTGTACAGTGAATAACACAAGTGAATTACAGTGAATAACACAAGTGAATTACAGTGAATAATACAAGTGAATTACAGTGAATAACACAAGTGAATTACAGTGAATAATACAAGTGAATTACAGTGAATAATACAAGTGAATTACAGTGAATAATACAAGTGAATTACAGTGAAGATACGGCTGTAGATAGACATTCAAAGTATGTATTTAAGGTATACAATGATTCTCTATATTCTATATGACAGCTAACATATGGTAGTTATTTTATACAAATTTATTTTAGCTCTATTGCGAAACAAGTTCTTTCCACTTATATTAATCACTCTCGAGACCTCATTCCTGAAGGAATCCATAGCCACAAGGGAGAGAGAAGAGGGAACATGGAATTTAAATGCCTTGTTTAAGGGCACAATCGTAACGGCTCCAGCGGGGCTCGAACTCCGGATCTTTCCCACCTGAAGTGAACGTGCATCCACTGCGCTATCATGACCTTCCACATATGGTAGTTCAGTAGACCAATTCCTCTACGTACATCCTCCAGCCGAAACAAATATCGTAGTTCAGTAAGCTGGTCCCTACAAGTCCGCCTCCGTGGTCGAGTGGTTAAGGTCGCTGACTTGTATACCACTGTAACCTATCATCACTGATGGTCACGGGTTCGAGCCCCGCTCAGACCGTGTCTCATTTATATGAAAAAAAGGGTTTTGTTTGGCAGTTTTCTTCTTCCTACGGAGGTGGCGCACCCAAAGTACTGGTTAACCGCTGGAGCCTGCCCAGGAAAGGTGTTGTTAGGTAAACTGCCCGCCGGCGATATAGCCCAAAATGGTGCTGATGCAGGCGTAAAACCCGAAATATAAAAAAAAAAAGTCCCTACAAGCTCAAGCCCTGGAAGAGGTTTATATTACCAGTACTTTTAGAAATGACAAATTAAATTTTGAAACATTCCTTTTATTTAAACCATATTGCTTAGTAAGGCCTGATATCTTAGCACAAAAAGAGTGGCCTGCCATCTTCATGGGCCATGTAATGAAGGCAGTCGAGGATAATCAGCATGTCGTATAGATCTTGTGCCTTGCTGGTCACCTGACCTATCAAAACACGCAGTACCGCTGGCTCATTGAGTCCGAACCTCTCTACTGTACCAGGTTCAGGGGAACCATTCATAAGGCCATACGTGTTGACCATGTCTTGTGTGAATTCTGAATGCTGTTCCAGCTTGTATCCAAAGGTGCACAGCTTTTGTTGGATAACTTTTAGTCGAAGTTTTAGAATACGGTCCAGGTCTTGGTCTTCCCCGGCTTGCCGCACCTCATGCGCTATCAGCAGCTTGACACTAGCAACGCTGTAGCCATAGTAACTGAAAATCAGAATATGTAGAATCTGTGTTAAGCCATAACATCGTATGAAATAAAAGGATATTGAAAAATTTCAAATTTTACGTATGGTAGAAAGCTGCCTCACCATCGAACATTATACTTTGTATGCTTATGTTCATTTGGTAAACAGTGTTTTTTTGCGATAAAACAAACTCGAAACCGAAAGTAAGACTTTCCGAGTCGATCGGTCACGTACTTGTTTACAACCGGAACGCATCGTCCCCATTTGTCCCACGTTGTCTTTTTTAATTAAATTACTTGATATGTTGATTCATACCTCTGTTAGCTAAGTCTTTTAGGGAAATTTCTACATCCCCGCGAGTGGTTCGACATTAGAGGAATAGATAGATAGTATTTCATGTTCAAAATATATACGTTGTTTTCTACATCCTCTGTTGTTTCACGCATGCGTGCTGTGCGTGTTTACATTTAGTGTGTTGATACTTGTATTATTCACTGTAATTCGCGTATACGACGATTTAAATTTATTGGAATTGTATCGTTTCTGAGCGACTATTTCGTATTTTGTAAACACACACACATTAGTATTTATATTTTACCCAAAACATCCTTTATTACGATGTAATGCTGCTTTAATAGGCGCGACAAAACATCCTTTATTACGATGCAATGCTGCTTTAATAGGTGTAACCAACGGTGCAATATGTTCTTACGTTTGTGGTCTCTACAAAAACAAACTATTGTTTACGATTTACGTCATTTTGAAATTAAATTTGCAAATTTTCAAATCAAAATCACAATATTGTGAGTGTGTCGATCACCACGTATCTACTATAAGGCACTGTAGGCCTGGACCTGCGATCGTCACGTATCTACTATAAGGCCCGGGCCTGCGATCGCCACGTAGCTACTATAAGGCACTGAAGGCCTGGGCCTGCGATCGCCACGTATCTACTATAAGGCACTGAAGGTCCGGGCCTGCGATCGCCACGTCGCTACTATAAGGCACTGAAGGCCCGGGTCTGCGATCGCCATGTAGCTACTATAAGGCACTGAAGGCCCAATTGTTTTCAGGGAACTAGTTCCAAGCTTTCACTGTTGTATGCATAGAAATATAGGCTTAAGCTGGAATCCAAAAATGGACAATCTATTTATAGGCGTTATATTTGGACAGCTTTGTACAAAATTGTTTCAGATTGGGCCATTTTACTGATCGATGCGAAATCTGACATCCCATAGAGTAGATTCCCTGTATTTAAATATATTACTAGTACGCCCAAACGTGCCGATTCCCTGTGGTCACGACAGTGTTTTAAGTTGGGATTAAGTCACAGAACCACCAGCTTTCTTATTATAACTATCTATATGCATGTATTTATAACCGCTACAGTCTGCCCAGGAAAGGTGTTGTTACGTAAACTACCTGTCGCTCTGGCATATGGGCAGCCAGTAGCGACGATAAATAACCGTAAAACAAAAGACTCGAACACCTCTAATGCACTCTCTAGCTCTGATATCAAACAAATTCCGTAAGCTTATAATATGACCACAACAACACTGATACCAGTCTAAAGCTGCCTGGTCAGCACTTTATAATGTCAATATATTGTGCAATCATGTGAGATGGTACGATGGTCGCCAGATCTGACAGGTGGGTTTTCTCCGGGTACACCGGTTTCCTCCCACATGAATGACCGCATATACGCTTTCATCCGAGCCAACGAGAGTGATTAATATAAGTTGCTAAAACTTGCTTCGCAATCGTTGTAAAATAAATAAAGTATATTGTGCAATTGCATCATACGCTTTTATAATAGTACAAGATCAACTGAACAATTTCATAACACACATACTAGTTTGGACTAGGTACTCTCCGAGAATCTTAAATAGAATTAATAATCCGACTAGGCACAACGTCGTCAATAATTCTGAATCTATATACATGTATGTAGTTAAATACATTTATTTTAACTTTGATTGCGAAAAATGTTCGTACAACTTATATTGTGACTTTGTAGGTGACTTATAGATAGATCCATTGGGTCGGGTGCTATATTCATGTATATATGTATGTATTGAAATATGTTAATGCACATGTCACTCTAATAAACTATTTACTTACTTATATTAATCATTCTCGAGACCTCATTCCTGATGGAATCCATCACCATGAAGGAGAGAGAAGAAGCAACTCGCAATTTAAATGCCTTGCTTGGCTAAATGCACAATTGTAATGGCTCAAACTTTTGGACCTGAAGCGAATGCACTATCACGACTTCCATGTATGTAGTTGCAGAAACACATTACATCATTATGTTATACAATTTGTTATATCAGATTGCATAGAATGAGAAATATCGCTAACCGTGAACGTCTCTTGCTGGACTTTCGTTCTGCTATTCCGGTAAATACAAACTCTAGTATCCGCCTGTCCAGCTGGAAGGCAATCTCGCCAACGATGCGTTTGTTGGGCATTGACATGGCCATTCTAACTAATACTTCATTAGAAATTTCTGGCTTGTATCCAATTAATATGTCCACTGGTCGGTGAAGAATGAAGTTGGCTGAAATAGTATACACGTATTCTAACAATTTCTGAACAAACCTAGATCAGTTTCATTTATGGTGAACAACACGATGGACATTCCTTTTAGTTATCTAACAACAGAACGTCTTCAATTTTACACAATTCAATTTATTTGTTAGCTTAATGTGTGTTTTTACGTTTATTTATCATCGCAGCCGGTTGCCCATATGAGCGACGCCTCCTGAAGAGATTAGTAATTTTAGATTTTGTATTTGATCTATGCTAAAAGTGGAACTCTTCTCTGTATGTTTTTACGTTTATTTATCATCGCAGCCGGTTGCCTATAATTCTCTACACCCACAGTAAGTCCCCCTCCCCCAATAGTGACCTTGAACTTGCCATAAATAGTCTGATTTCAGATTTTTTAAAACTTAACGATATTATTTCTCAAAAACCAGGCGCGTAGCTGCCATTAGACCAAAAGGTTTTAAATGCGGCAGAATGCGGGAAATTGCATCCTAAAAAACACAAATTTCCGGGGGTGCATGCCCCCGGACCCCCATAGCAACCTCGTTCGCTACGCTCGCTCAACATTCTTTACTCGGGCCTGCACATAATTTGCCTCCTGGCTACGCCCCTTCAGCCACAGTAAGCCTCCACCCACAAGAGTGACATTGAACTTGACTTCTGGCCAAAAGTAGTCCGATTTTAGAAATTATTTATGTTTTCAAAACACTCGAACAAGACCTTGAACCTGAATGTTGGCCAAAATTAGTCTGATTTTAGATTTTAAAAAAAACTTTAACAATATCATTTCTCAAAAACGTTATTGCTTTGAAGATACATTCTATACGCCCATAGTAAGTATCCACCACAAGAGTGGCATTGAACTTGAATTGTGACCGAAATTAGTTCGATTCCAGAAATTATTATTTCTCACAAGACGCCGAATATATTCCTTTGACACTTTGTATATACATCAGAGTACTAATGTGCAACACCAACACTACCCAAGTCACCACCCTACCACAAACATTCAACTTGAAATTTGACAATTCGTTGGAAAGCATATTTCGGTGAACCAGTACTCATACAGTCCATCACGCGTGGTGAGACACCCTTGTGGCGATGACCTTCTCAATAAAACCAACACCGTCTTAATATACACACCTTACAGACGGATCTGTAGTCCAGTGGTAACAAGCTGGACTGGCAATCCAAGGATCGCAGGTTCGATCCCCCTAATAAAATTAACAGTCTTTCAGATGGGACGTTAAACCGAGGTCTCGTGTCGGTGCTGTACACTGCACGTAAAAGAACCAGAGGAGACTCTGGAACGGGTGTCTGTCTGTATCATTGCACTATCCTCCAAAAATCTAAAATGACTAATCTCTTCAGGAGGCGT